>CM060294.1:7158101-7198101 GCA_030684275.1 Acipenser oxyrinchus oxyrinchus
CAGCGATGAGAAACAGCTCCCCGAGGAACACACAGAGATACGAGAGAGAGCGATGAGAAACAGCTCCCGAGGAACACACAGAGATACGAGACAGCGATGAGAAACAGCTCCCCGAGGAACACACAGAGATACGAGACAGCGATGAGAAACAGCTCCCGAGGAACACACAGAGATACTGAGACAGCGATGAGAAACAGCTCCCGAGGAACACACAGAGATACAGAGACAGCGATGAGAAACAGCTCCCGAGGAACACACAGAGATACGAGACAGCGATGAGAAACAGCTCCCGAGGAACACACAGAGATACGAGACAGCGATGAGAAACAGCTCCCGAGGAACACACAGAGATACGAGACAGCGATGAGAAACAGCTCCCGAGGAACACACAGAGATACGAGACAGCGATGAGAAACAGCTCCCGAGGAACACACAGAGATACGAGACAGCGATGAGAAACAGCTCCCGAGGAACACACAGAGATACGAGACAGCGATGAGAAACAGCTCCCGAGGAACACACAGAGATACGAGAGCAGCGATGAGAAACAGCTCCCGAGGAACACACAGAGATACGAGACAGCGATGAGAAACAGCTCCCGAGGAACACACAGAGATACGAGACAGCGATGAGAAACAGCTCCCGAGGAACACACAGAGATACGAGACAGCGATGAGAAACAGCTCCCGAGGAACACACAGAGATACGAGAGCAGCGATGAGAAACAGCTCCCGAGGAACACACAGAGATACGAGACAGCGATGAGAAACAGCTCCCGAGGAACACACAGAGATACGAGACAGCGATGAGAAACAGCTCCCGAGGAACACACAGAGATACGAGAGAGCGATGAGAAACAGCTCCCGAGGAACACACAGAGATACGAGACAGCGATGAGAAACAGCTCCCGAGGAACACACAGAGATACGAGACAGCGATGAGAAACAGCTCCCGAGGAACACACAGAGATACGAGAGCAGCGATGAGAAACAGCTCCCGAGGAACACACAGAGATACGAGACAGCGATGAGAAACAGCTCCCGAGGAACACACAGAGATACGAGAGCAGCGATGAGAAACAGCTCCCGAGGAACACACAGAGATACGAGAGAGCGATGAGAAACAGCTCCCGAGGAACACACAGAGATACGAGACAGCGATGAGAAACAGCTCCCGAGGAACACACAGAGATACGAGAGCAGCGATGAGAAACAGCTCCCGAGGAACACACAGAGATACGAGAGCAGCGATGAGAAACAGCTCCCGAGGAACACACAGAGATACGAGACAGCGATGAGAAACAGCTCCCGAGGAACACACAGAGATACGAGACAGCGATGAGAAACAGCTCCCGAGGAACACACAGAGATACGAGAGCAGCGATGAGAAACAGCTCCCGAGGAACACACAGAGATACGAGACAGCGATGAGAAACAGCTCCCGAGGAACACACAGAGATACTGAGACAGCGATGAGAAACAGCTCCCGAGGAACACACAGAGATACGAGACAGCGATGAGAAACAGCTCCCGAGGAACACACAGAGATACTGAGACAGCGATGAGAAACAGCTCCCGAGGAACACACAGAGATACGAGACAGCGATGAGAAACAGCTCCCGAGGAACACACAGAGATACGAGACAGCGATGAGAAACAGCTCCCGAGGAACACACAGAGATACGAGAGCAGCGATGAGAAACAGCTCCCGAGGAACACACAGAGATACGAGAGAGCGATGAGAAACAGCTCCCGAGGAACACACAGAGATACGAGACAGCGATGAGAAACAGCTCCCGAGGAACACACAGAGATACGAGACAGCGATGAGAAACAGCTCCCGAGGAACACACAGAGATACGAGACAGCGATGAGAAACAGCTCCCGAGGAACACACAGAGATACGAGACAGCGATGAGAAACAGCTCCCGAGGAACACACAGAGATACGAGACAGCGATGAGAAACAGCTCCCGAGGAACACACAGAGATACGAGACAGCGATGAGAAACAGCTCCCGAGGAACACACAGAGATACTGAGACAGCGATGAGAAACAGCTCCCGAGGAACACACAGAGATACGAGACAGCGATGAGAAACAGCTCCCGAGGAACACACAGAGATACGAGACAGCGATGAGAAACAGCTCCCGAGGAACACACAGAGATACGAGACAGCGATGAGAAACAGCTCCCGAGGAACACACAGAGATACGAGACAGCGATGAGAAACAGCTCCCGAGGAACACACAGAGATACGAGACAGCGATGAGAAACAGCTCCCGAGGAACACACAGAGATACGAGACAGCGATGAGAAACAGCTCCCGAGGAACACACAGAGATACGAGAGAGCGATGAGAAACAGCTCCCGAGGAACACACAGAGATACGAGAGAGCGATGAGAAACAGCTCCCGAGGAACACACAGAGATACTGAGACAGCGATGAGAAACAGCTCCCGAGGAACACACAGAGATACGAGACAGCGATGAGAAACAGCTCCCCTAGGAACACACCTGGCTCTTAAGAGATAAAGAACTACAGCTCCCAGCATCCCTCGCCATGGCCACGGGTGCAGAGGCATGCTGGGAGCTGTAGTCCTATAGCCAGGGCTGGAGCGATTCACAATACAATAACTACAGCAAGCAGCAAGAACTGAAGAACAGCTCCTGAACTCACAGTCAAAGCAACGCAGACTTTGCAAAAAAAAATATTATAACTTACGCTGCCCGCCTCCTCACTAAACTAACATAAGTGTCCAGTCGACCCCCTTTCCCTGTCTCTGATGGTACAAGCCGAGAGCACAGTACACTGTGATAGTGAAGAGACTGTACCATTACAAACAGGGAAAAGGGGGGTGGGTTGACTGGAGAGATTGACTTGTATTTGTGATAATTTCATGGCACTATACTTTATATAGACCCAGCTGTGCTGGGTAGCTGCTGTAGTTCAGTACAGGATTTTATATTAGTGCGATATAGTTTTCATTCATTGTAATTACCTTAGCTTTGTTGAAGCATTCAGGGTTTATAACGACATCATAAGCTGTGCAGCGTTGGAACCTGCAGACAGAGGGGAAGATACTGTGATTATAAAGAACTACAGCTCCCATCACCCCTCACTGTTACTACTAGTGCAGAGGCATGCTGGGAGCTGTAGTTTTTCTTCTAGTCCTACTTTGCTGTGCTATGAAAGTCATGGTAAAGCATAGGGAAGCATTGTAAAGCACAGAGAGGTCTGGTAAAGCATAGGGAAGCATTGTAAAGCACAGAGAGGTCTGGTAAAGCATAGGGAAGCATTGTAAAGCACAGAGAGGTCTGGTAAAGCATAGGGAAGCATTGTAAAGCACAGAGAGGTCTGGTAAAGCATAGGGAAGCATTGTAAAGCACAGAGAGGTCTGGTAAAGCATAGGGAAGCATTGTAAAGCACAGAGAGGTCTGGTAAAGCATAGGGAAGCATTGTAAAGCACAGAGAGGTCTGGTAAAGCATAGGGAAGCATTGTAAAGCACAGAGAGGTCTGGTAAAGCATAGGGAAGCATTGTAAAGCACAGAGAGGTCTGGTAAAGCATAGGGAAGCATTGTAAAGCACAGAGAGGTCTGGTAAAGCATAGGGAAGCATTGTAAAGCACAGAGAGGTCTGGTAAAGCATAGGAAGCATTGTAAAGCACAGAGAGGTCTGGTAAAGCATAGGGAAGCATTGTAAAGCACAGAGAGGTCTGGTAAAGCATAGGGAAGCATTGTAAAGCACAGAGAGGTCTGGTAAAGCATAGGGAAGCATTGTAAAGCACAGAGAGGTCTGGTAAAGCATAGGGAAGCATTGTAAAGCACAGAGAGGTCTGGTAAAGCACAGGGAAGCATTGTAAATCAGGCTTTGTTGTCTCTCCACTTGCTCACTGTTGTCTATCTCCGCGTGGGGCTCGCCGAGGCTCATGGGAACTCGGAATCCCGAGGGGTCTTCTGATTGGAGCAGCTCCACCAGCTCCGCCTCCGAGATGTCCGGAGGGGGCGGGATCTGTGATGACTGACAGATGTTGACAAACACCTTCCCTCCACCAGAGGTCTTTGTCTTCACACAGAAACCTGAGAGAGAGGGAGACCGGGGAGGAAACTGAAGCCATTGTGGCTCAAACACAGAGTCTGGACTGCATTGAGAGCTATAGGAAACTGTGAGCTAAGACGGCTGACATAGGTGCAGTTTCCCATCTCTGTAGTGCAATAGTGGTTCTGTATTACACTGAGGGGCAATGGCAGCACAAGTATAGGGCAGCTGCAATGGGATGCCATTGGGAGAATGGGACCACAGTGTGCTGTCTATACCCTCAATGATCTTCAGCCCCTTTCTCTTGTCCTCTGCAATTATTTTAAGTGCCTGTAATTTCATAAACTGTCCAGCAGGTGTCACTGCACACCACAGAGCCACTCAGATTACACAGCGTGGATTCTGTAAGAATCGAGTATTAAATTCCCAGTATTTATTTATATATTTTAAACTCAGGGGGGCTGTCTGAATCGTGTTTGGTGTTGCTGTATAATATATAAAACTATGGCTATTGAAACTCAGGGGGACTGTCTGAATCGTGTTTGGTGTTGCTGTATAATATATAAAACTATGGCTATTGAAACTCAGGGGGACTGTCTGAATCGTGTTTGGTGTTGCTGTATAATATATAAAACTATGGCTATTGAAACTCAGGGGGCTGTCTGAATCGTGTTTGGTGTTGCTGTATAATATATAAAACTATGGCTATTGAAACTCAGGGGACTGTCTGAATCGTGTTTGGTGTTGCTGTATAATATATAAAACTATGGCTATTGAAACTCAGGGGACTGTCTGAATCGTGTTTGGTGTTGCTGTATAATATATAAAACTATGGCTATTGAAACTCAGGGGACTGTCTGAATCGTGTTTGGTGTTGTTGGTTTCGAATTTGGTGTCACATGACTTTGCATTTCTTGAGCAGCCTAAAATAAAAACATAGAAATCAAATAATTATATTTCAGTTGATTACCCAGAAGCAGTAAAATTGAGTTTCTGATCCAGTGAAGTTCTGGATGATGAAGGCATTAAAACGTTTCTCTGCTAACTTGACTTTCTCTCTCAGTCTCTTCTGGTTTGGAGTTTCTGATCCAGTGAAGTTCTGGATGACGAAGGCATTAAAACGTTTCTCTGCTAACTTGACTTTCTCTCTCAGTCTCTTCTGGTTTGGAGTTTCTGATCCAGTGAAGTTCTGGATGATGAAGGCATTAAAACGTTTCTCTGCTAACTTGACTTTCTCTCTCAGTCTCTTCTGGTTTGGAGTTTCTGATCCAGTGAAGTTCTGGATGATGAAGGCATTAAAACGTTTCTCTGCTAACTTGACTTTCTCTCTCAGTCTCTTCTGGTTTGGAGTTTCTGATCCAGTGAAGTTCTGGATGATGAAGGCATTAAAACGTTTCTCTGCTAACTTGACTTTCTCTCTCAGTCTCTTCTGGTTTGGAGTTTCTGATCCAGTGAAGTTCTGGATGATGAAGGCATTAAAACGTTTCTCTGCTAACTTGACTTTCTCTCTCAGTCTCTTCTGGTTTGGAGTTTCTGATCCAGTGAAGTTCTGGATGATGAAGGCATTAAAACGTTTCTCTGCTAACTTGACTTTCTCTCTCGGTCTCTTCTGGTTTGGAGTCCACAGTATTCTTACCTGTAACAGTAATTGCTGATAGAGATTTTCTTCCTCATCGATTCCTTCCTCACATTCCGCAGACAGCAAAGACTGGTCACAATGTGACGAGGAATCCATCGTTTCTATTCAGAAAAACAGAAACACAGATCCCGAAGACGCAGATCCAAAATCCTGTTTAATAATAAATAAAAAAAAATGATTGCTTATTTACTGTAAATCTCCCTTTAAAGGAGCGCTGACCATCTTTAAAATCCATTCTCTCACCTCTTATTAGCTTTATTAACAGGATCACTGACCCCTCCCTTTAAAGGAGCGCTGACCATCTTTAAAATCCATTCTCTCACCTCTTATTAGCTTTATTAACAGGATCACTGGCCCCTCCCTTTAAAGGAGCGCTGACCATCTTTAAAATCCATTCTCTCACCTCTTATTAGCTTTATTAACAGGATCACTGGCCCCTCCCTTTAAAGGAGCGCTGACCATCTTTAAAATCCATTCTCTCACCTCTTATTAGCTTTATTAACAGGATCACTGGCCCCTCCCTTTAAAGGAGCGCTGACCATCTTTAAAATCCATTCTCTCACCTCTTATTAGCTTTATTAACAGGATCACTGGCCCCTCCCTTTAAAGGAGCGCTGACCATCTTTAAAATCCATTCTCTCACCTCTTATTAGCTTTATTAACAGGATCACTGGCCCTCCCTTTAAAGGAGCGCTGACCATCTTTAAAATCCATTCTCTCACCTCTTATTAGCTTTATTAACAGGATCACTGGCCCCTCCCTTTAAAGGAGCGCTGACCATCTTTAAAATCCATTCTCTCACCTCTTATTAGCTTTATTAACAGGATCACTGGCCCCTCCCTTTAAAGGAGCGCTGACCATCTTTAAAATCCATTCTCTCACCTCTTATTAGCTTTATTAACAGGATCACTGGCCCTCCCTTTAAAGGAGCGCTGACCATCTTTAAAATCCATTCTCTCACCTCTTATTAGCTTTATTAACAGGATCACTGGCCCCTCCCTTTAAAGGAGCGCTGACCATCTTTAAAATCCATCTTTTAGCCCGTAACGGCGTTTGACAAATAATTATAAATCGATTCCAAATATTTGTATTTACAATACGTCTCTTTAAAAATAAAACGTAAATATAAGCATGTATGTTTGTATTATTATTTAAATAAACAGCGGATTGAGACGGCAGTTAACTGACAGTGTGAAACTCTAAAATAATATATAAAACACTGAAGGATCATTTATAACCGCGTTTCTTTACTCACCGGGAGGCAAGTCCGGCGCTTCTGGAAGTTTGTTGTCAGTTGGTTACGTTTGACCTTCTTCCGGTTTCGAGACGCCCGCCTGTTTGTTTGACCTTCTTCCGGTTTCGAGACGCCCGCCTGTTTGTTTGACCTTCTTCCGGTTTCGAGACGCCCGCCTGTTTGTTTGACCTTCTTCCGGTTTCGAGACCCCGCCCGTTTGTTTGACCTTCTTCCGCTTTCGAGACGCCGCCCGTTTGTTTGACCTTCTTCCGTTTTCGAGACAATGGCGTTGTCATGGCAAATTTAGCCCCCCCCCCCCGAGTCATGTGACATATTAGCGGACGAGTCGATTGAGTTTCGTGATGCGGAGAGAGGATAGGGTGAAACATCTCGGCACTTTACTAACCGAAAGTCTCGTTTTTCAATCACTCGACTAAACACCCACAGCACAGAAACATTTATTAACGAGCAACACAATGAGAATGCGTTCAAAATGATGTCAAGCTGGTAGATGCTCCGAGAAAACCCGGAGAGGAACGGGCAATTAAAACGAGGTAAAGACGATCCTCCAGATCAAGCTGAAGCTCTAACGGATAACGACACATAACGTCTGTACGGCGCTGAAACACCACGTTTAAAAAACACAACAACAACAACTGTCCTGCTGAACCTCGTCTTCCTTAATATCAGCATCACAGGGGTGTCCGTGGATTATTAAAAAATAATACATGGGCTTCTTCAGCGAGTCGGGTTCTATGACAGTTTAGAAACTCCGCTCGCTCTCGTAGTTTATGACGTCGCAGAAACCCTAGATGGAATTATTGCCCTGTAATTCACTGAAGCCCATCTCTCTCTCTCTCTCTCTCTCTCTCTCTCTCTCTCTCTCTTATATATATATATATATAATCACAAAACCACAAACTAATATAAGTGGCCTATATTGGTCTCCCTCTTATTTTATTGATAGGAAAGGCTGGGAATCAGGCTCCTATCGCACAGCAGTGTGATCCAGTCCAGGTTTTACTGCTACCAGCTTGATCAGCCCCCAGTGTGTCTAGCTAACAAGCTCAGGGTGTGTCTCATTATTAAACTCCCAGTGAAACCAGGACTGGATCACACTGCTGTGCAGCGGAGTCTGATTCCCAGCCCTGATAAATCGATATTACAATACTTTATTTTTTTTCCAGAAAAGTGTGTGCTACATATGGCAGGTGTTTAAAAAAAAAATAAATAAATAAAAACGTTTCATTATAGAAATACAAAATATTCATGAAAGTAGCTACGTAGGTATTTCAGTTTGGTTTCTACCGCTACAAAACACAATGATTTGAATAATGACGAATCTCCTGTTCGGCTCTTTTTTTAAAAAACTTTTAAATTGCATTTCCTGCCTCAAGATGGCTTCCCATGTTACCGGCCTGGACTTCTCAGAACTACATTTCCCATCATCCTCCTGCTCGCAGACGTAACCGAGATGGATTTACCAGCGCGCAGGAGGATGATGGGAAATGTAGTTCTATTACGTTCCCATACTATATAAATAAGACATGACTGAACAGCACCGTAACAGGAAGTCTTACGGAACAATTTTAAAAGTCCTAATGAAGCTTCCTGTTAGTTCAGTGACGGGTCTAGCTCAGTTATTCTGCACGCTTTACTTCAGTTTTCTTAGTTTTACTCAATAAGCATCAAGTCCAAAACAAATATTTTATTGCATGTATTAGAAATAATTTAAAAAAAATTAAAAATTAAACACACACACACACACACACACACACACACACACACACACACACACACACACACACACACACACACACACACACACACACACACACACACATATATATCTATATATTTAATCACGTGACACTTGGGTGACTTTGGGAGTGCATAATATTAAAAAAAATCTTCACAATGCAGGCAACGTAACAAACACGAACTTCCAGGATGAAACTGGCCATTGAGAAGCAGCTGTCCCCCCTCTCTCTCTCCTCTCTCCTCCCTCTCCTCTCCCTCCCCTCTCCTCTCTCCTTCCCTCTCCTCCCCTCCCCTTCTCCCCTCCTCTCCTCTCTTCCCTTCTCCCTCCCCCTCTCTCCTCTCCTCTCCTCTCCTCTCTCTCTCCCTTCTCCTCTCCCCTCTCCTCTCCTCTCCTCTCCCTCCTCTCTCTCCCTCTCTCCTCTCCTCTCCTCCTCTCCCCTCTCCTCCTCTCTCTCCTCTCCTCCCTCTCCTCCTCTCCTCTCCCTCTCTCCTCTCCTCTCCTCTCTCCCTCTCCTCTCTCCCTCCTCTCTCCTCTCCTCTCCTCTCCCCCTTCTCTCTCCTCCCTCTTCCCTTCTCCCCTCCTCTCCTTCCCTCTTCTCCTCTCCTCCCCTCCTTCTCTCCTCCCCCCTCCTCCTCCCCTCTCCTTCTTCTCCCCTCTCCCTCTTCTCCTCTCCTCCTCTCCTCTCCTCCTCCTCCTCTCTCCCTTCTCTCCTCTCCTCTCCTTCCTCTCCTCCCTCCTCTCTCTTCTCCTCCCCTCTCCTTCCCCTTCCGAGGAGCTAAACACAGTCCTATTCCCAGGATCCAGATCCATTATTATTGGTTTATTTAGCAGATACATCTCCATCCTTCAGATGAGACGGAAATCAAACAAGCTCCTGCATTTGATCACACGGAACAACGGAATGGAGAATATCACTGTGCAAGAAATACCAAACTTATATTTTAATATCCGCACATCAATATTAAAAATCACACCCTAGAGGCGTCATCCTCCACATAAAGAAATTCATATTCAATAATATCCATATCAATGTTATTTTTTGTTGTCTCCGGAGGCTACGGTCAGTCGAGCTGTCGGGACGCGTTGTCCGACTCCCAGGACAGATTCCAGGGACACCCCCTTGTCCACATTACATTTGCTTTGGACGTTTCAATGACAAACGTTTCCACTTTCTGAAGATGTTGAATTTTTGGTTTGTTTTCATCTTCCCAAGGATCCCAGTGATTCTGCATCAACAACGTGGCTTGATAACTCTTGATAGCCCTTCATAGCCCATGACAGCCCTTCATAGCCCATGACAGCCCTTCATAGCCCATGACAGCCCTTCTTAGCCCATGACAGCCCTTCATAGCCCATGACAGCCCTTCGTAGCCCATGACAGCCCTTCATAGCCCATGACAGCCCTTCTTAGCCCATGACAGCCCTTCATAGCCCATGACAGCCCTTCATAGCCCATGACAGCCCTTCATAGCCCTTCATAGTCCTTCGTAGCCCATGATAGTCATTGCTAGCCATGATAGTGCTTGCTAGCCCGTGATAGCCCTTGATAGTGCTTGCTAGCCCATGCTAGCCCATGACAGCCCTTTGTAGTCCTTCGTAGCCCTTGGAAGCCCTTGGTAACTCATAGTAGTGATTTTGGCAGCCCTTGCTAGCCCATTCCACCCCTCCTCTCTCTGTGTGCAGACGCGTCTCGCTCCTCTGTCTCCTCCCTTCTCTTCCACACCGTTTGTCTCTGCTCCTGGTTTCTGTGCTTCAATTCCGGCTGCAGGTCCATGAGCTCCTTTAAAAACACTTCGGTCAAGTATCCCACAATCCTCTTGGTTCCAAACAGATTCCGTTCTTTCGTCCCAGGATTCCCGACCATCTTCGGCGGGCAGACGCCAGCCTCCGTTCATAAACCTCGCTTAAAACTCCGATCTCTTGAGTGGAGGTGATGGCGATGTTTCGATGTGTATGAAATCTGAACTGTGAGGTTTTAGGCAGTTTCCCTGTTTGGTATTTGAAAGGCGCTATACAGAAAGCGATGGGGAGGAAGGCTTGTTGTCTTGGCAACCAGGTGTCCGATGAGACAGTGACGCTGCGGACAACCCGCTTCCTCGCGCGTCCACAGGAGGAGACACAGCGTTTGTGTTCCACAAACTAATTGGTTTGTTTTTTTGAGGTGAATGAAAACCCGCTGAGGAAAAAAAAAAGAAAAATTAGCGACTGAGACAAGCAGCTGCTAAACCTACTTCAGAGAAAGATGAGAAAACAGCCTTTCTTTAAAGGGAAGGGCCAGTGATCCTGTTAATAAAGCTAATAAGAGGTGAGAGAATGGATTTTAAAGATGGTCAGCGCTCCTTTAAAGGGAGGGGCCAGTGATCCTGTTAATAAAGCTAATAAGAGGTGAGAGAATGGATTTTAAAGATGGTCAGCGCTCCTTTAAAGGGAGGGGCCAGTGATCCTGTTAATAAAGCTAATAAGAGGTGAGAGAATGGATTTTAAAGATGGTCAGCGCTCCTTTAAAGGGAGGGGCCAGTGATCCTGTTAATAAAGCTAATAAGAGGTGAGAGAATGGATTTTAAAGATGGTCAGCGCTCCTTTAAAGGGAGGGGCCAGCGATCCTGTTAATAAAGCTAATAAGAGGCGAGAGAATGGATTTTAAAGATGGTCAGCGCTCCTTTAAAGGGAGGGGCCAGTGATAACATCAATGATTCAGACAGTCCCCCTGAGTTTCAATAATTACCCTTTTCATACAGTGGTGTCTGCTTTTAATGATTCACTTTCTTCATGATCAGATGTCTGTGGAGAGGGAGAGGAACAGAATTAGACAGCAGAATCACCCTGTGCTTTACCAGACCTCTCTGTGCTTCACAATGCTTCCCTGTGCTTTACCAGACCTCTCTGTGCTTCACAATGCTTCCCTGTGCTTTACCAGACCTCTCTGTGCTTTACAATGCTTCCCTATGCTTTACCAGACCTCTCTGTGCTTTACAATGCTTCCCTATGCTTTACCAGACCTCTCTGTGCTTCACAATGCTTCCCTGTGCTTTACCAGACCTCTCTGTGCTTTACAATGCTTCCCTATGCTTTACCAGACCTCTCTGTGCTTTACAATGCTTCCCTATGCTTTACCAGACCTCTCTGTGCTTTACAATGCTTCCCTATGCTTTACCAGACCTCTCTGTGCTTTACAATGCTTCCCTATGCTTTACCAGACCTCTCTGTGCTTTACAATGCTTCCCTATGCTTTACCAGACCTCTCTGTGCTTTACAATGCTTCCCTATGCTTTACCAGACCTCTCTGTGCTTTACAATGCTTCCCTATGCTTTACCAGACCTCTCTGTGCTTTACAATGCTTCCCTATGCTTTACCAGACCTCTCTGTGCTTTACAATGCTTCCCTATGCTTTACCAGACCTCTCTGTGCTTTACAATGCTTCCCTATGCTTTACCAGACCTCTCTGTGCTTTACAATGCTTCCCTATGCTTTACCAGACCTCTCTGTGCTTTACAATGCTTCCCTGTGCTTTACCAGACCTCTCTGTGCTTTACAATGCTTCCCTATGCTTTACCAGACCTCTCTGTGCTTTACAATGCTTCCCTATGCTTTACCACACCTCTCTGTGCTTTACAATGCTTCCCTATGCTTTACCACACCTCTCTGTGCTTTACAATGCTTCCCTATGCTTTACCACACCTCTCTGTGCTTTACAATGCTTCCCTATGCTTTACCAGACCTCTCTGTGCTTTACAATGCTTCCCTATGCTTTACCACACCTCTCTGTGCTTTACAATACTTCCCTATGCTTTACCAGACCTCTCTGTGCTTTACAATGCTTCCCTGTGCTTTACCAGACCTCTCTGTGCTTTACAATGCTTCCCTGTGCTTTACCAGACCTCTCTGTGCTTTACAATGCTTCCCTATGCTTTACCACACCTCTCTGTGCTTTACAATGCTTCCCTATGCTTTACCACACCTCTCTGTGCTTTACAATGCTTCCCTATGCTTTGCCACACCTCTCTGTGCTTTACAATGCTTCCCTATGCTTTGCCACACCTCTCTGTGCTTTACAATGCTTCCCTATGCTTTACCAGACCTCTCTGTGCTTTACAATGCTTTATTACACTGTGCTATGGATGACTGTACTTGTAATGCCAGATTCTCACCACTTGGGGGTGATGTGGTCTCCTTCTTTTCCACCAAATGAAAATCAAAATGACTCCGATGAAGACGACACTGCAGATGAAGACACTGAAGGTGGGGATGATAGTTGTGGTGGAGTACTTTCCTTCTTCCATCGATTTATGACTTACACCTCCAAAGAAAAAACACAAAGTAAATATATTATATATATTTTAGCTCAAAGAGCCAGCTGCCCAACGTTTCGATATGTTGCACATATCTTTATATATATATATATATATATATATATATATATATATATATATATATATATATATATATATATATATATATATATATATATATATAAAATATTGTTTTATATATAAAATAAAACAATATTCACTGTGCTTTACTACACTGTGCTGTGCTTTTACCTCTGAATACCAAAGCAGAAAATGGCAATGCAATACTGGTTCTGTATTACCCTGAGGGGCAATGGCAGCACAAGTATAGGGCAGCTGCAATGGGATGCCATTGGGAGAATGGGACCACGGTGTGCTGACTATACCCTCAATGATCTTCAGTGGCAATGCAGACAGACAGATAGAGACAGTGTGTGCAGTCCCTTACCAGCAGGGGGCGATGTTGTTCCCTCACCAATAGGAGTCACTGTGGTTGTGGAGCTGTCTGTAGGGGGCACTGTGGTTGTGGAGCTGTCAGTAGGGGGCACTGTGGTTGTGGAGCTGTCAGTAGGGGGCACTGTGGTTGTGGAGCTGTCAGTAGGAGTCACTGTGGTTGTGGAGCTGTCAGTAGGAGTCACTGTGGTTGTGGAGCTGTCAGTAGGGGGCACTGTGGTTGTGGAGCTGTCAGTAGGGGGCACTGTGGTTGTGGAGCTGTCAGTAGGGGGCACTGTGGTTGTGGAGCTGTCAGTAGGGAGACAGGATCTCTTCTCAGGCCATGCTGCTGACAGAGGAGAGAGAGAGAAGATTATAGAGAGAGAGAGACAGAGAGATAGAGAGAGAGAGAGAGAGAGAGACTGGATTACAGAGAGAGAGACTGGATTATAGAGAGCGGGGAGAGATAGAGACTGGATTATAGAGACAGAGGAGAGAGTGGAGAGGAGATAGAGACTGGATTATAGAGACAGAGGAGAGAGTGGAGAGGAGATAGAGACTGGATTATAGAGACAGAGGAGAGAGTGGAGAGGAGATAGAGACTGGATTATAGAGAGAGGAGAGAGATAGAGACTGGATTATAGAGACAGAGGAGAGAGTGGAGAGGAGATAGAGACTGGATTATAGAGAGAGGAGAGAGTGGAGAGGAGATAGAGACTGGATTATAGAGAGAGGAGAGAGTGGAGAGGAGATAGAGACTGGATTATAGAGAGAGGAGAGAGATAGAGACTGGATTATAGAGACAGAGGAGAGATAGAGACTGGATTATAGAGAGAGAGAGAGGAGATAGAGACTGGATTATAGAGAGAGAGAGAGTGGAGGAGATAGAGACTGGATTATAGAGACATAGAGAGAGAGAGAGACTGGATTAGAGGAGAGAGAGAGTAGAGACTGGATTATAGAGAGAGAGAGAGTGGAGAGGAGATAGAGACTGGATTATAGAGAGAGAGAGAGTGGAGAGGAGATAGAGACTGGATTATAGAGAGAGGAGAGAGTGGAGAGGAGATAGAGACTGGATTATAGAGAGAGGAGAGAGTGGAGAGGAGATAGAGACTGGATTATAGAGAGAGAGAGATAGAGACTGGATTATAGAGAGAGAGAGTGAGAGGAGATAGAGACTGGATTATAGAGAGAGAGAGAGTGGAGAGGAGATAGAGACTGGATTATAGAGAGAGGAGAGAGTGGAGAGGAGATAGAGACTGGATTATAGAGAGAGGAGAGAGTGGAGAGGAGATAGAGACTGGATTATAGAGGAGAGAGAGGAGAGAGATTTAGAGACAGAGGAGATAGAGACTGGATTATAGAGACGAGAGAGAGAGACGGATATGAGAGAGGAGAGTAGAGACTGGATTATAGAGAGAGGAGAGAGTGGAGAGGAGATAGAGACTGGATTATAGAGAGAGAGAGAGAGAGGAGATAGAGACTGGATTATAGAGAGGAGAGTGGAGGAGATAGAGAGTGGAGGAGATAGAGACTGGATTATAGAGAGAGGAGAGAGTGGAGAGGAGATAGAGACTGGATTATAGAGAGAGAGAGAGTGGAGAGGAGATAGAGACTGGATTATAGAGAGAGGAGAGAGTGGAGAGGAGATAGAGACTGGATTATAGAGAGAGAGGAAAGAGATAGAGAGATTGGATTACAGAGAGAGAGAGAGATAGAGAGAGAGAGAGGTACAGGGAGAGGACAGACACACACACAGGTACCTGGGCAGGTTCTTCCATTCATGTGACAGTCGTTGAAATAATTCAAAGTTGTGAACAACTGGGCCATAAAATAGGAGGTGTTCCAAAACTGCAGTTCAAACCCAGAGCCATCGAACTGAACGAAAGAAAATAACCATCAGCTATTCATCATCCCTGTGCTTTACCAGACCTCTCTGTGCTTTACAATGCTTCCTATGCTTTACCAGACCTCTCTGTGCTTTACAATGCTTCCCTATGCTTTACCAGACCTCTCTGTGCTTTACAATGCTTCCCTATGCTTTACCAGACCTCTCTGTGCTTTACAATGCTTCCCTATGCTTTACCAGACCTCTCTGTGCTTTACAATGCTTCCCTATGCTTTACCAGACCTCTCTGTGCTTTACAATGCTTCCCTATGCTTTACCAGACCTCTCTGTGCTTTACAATGCTTCCCTGTGCTTTACCAGACCTCTCTGTGCTTTACAGATGATTCAGTGTGCTATTAGCATGACCTGAACTGTGCTTTACAATGCTTATCCTAGAGCTGTAGCAGACTTTTCTAAGCTTGACATTTGCTTCCATATGATTTTGCCAGACCTCTCAGTGCTTTGCAATGCTTCCTATGCTTTACCAGACCATGCTGTGGTTTACGGTGAGTCCTATGCTTACCGGACCTTCTGAGCATTGCAATACTTCAGATGAAATTCTGAACAGAAAAATCAAATCGCTTTACAATGCTAATGATTCAATTCATTGTAAGAATGACCCTTTTAAAAGACACTGAGAAAGGCTTCTAGTCGTTAGTCATTGAATTCACACTGAAGACCCTGAGAAAGACTTCTAGTCGTTAGTCATTGAATTCACACTGAAGACCCTGAGAAAGACTTCTAGTCGTTAGTCATTGAATTCACACTGAAGACCCTGAGAAAGACTTCTAGTCGTTAGTCATTGAATTCACACTGAAGACCCTGAGAAAGACTTCTAGTCGTTAGTCATTGAATTCACACTGAAGACCCTGAGAAAGACTTCTAGTCGTTAGTCATTGAATTCACACTGAAGACCCTGAGAAAGACTTCTAGTCGTTAGTCATTGAATTCACACTGAAGACACTGAGAAAGACTTCTAGTCGTTAGTCATTGAATTCACACTGAAGACCCTGAGAAAGACTTCTAGTCGTTAGTCATTGAATTCACACTGAAGACCCTGAGAAAGACTTCTAGTCGTTAGTCATTGAATTTATTAAGTTTCTTTTGCAGTTGTTAGTTTTGGAAGATCATTTAAATACTCACCTGACACCTGACAGGCAGGACTGTGACGGGGAAATTATAATCTTGAGGGAGAAAATCATTCTAAAAACGAACAAAAAAAATATTTGAAATTCAAAAACCCACAAAGAGATCCTACTATAGGCTTGAGCCTGCTGTTGCTTAAAGAACTACAGCTCCCATCATCCCTCACTGCTGATACTAGTGCAGAGGCATGCTGGGAGCTGTAGTTTTTATTCTGGTCCGTTAGCTTAGATTTCCTTTACAACACCTCTGTGCTTTACAATGCTTCCCTATGCTTTACCAGACCTCTCTGTGCTTTACAATGCTTCCCTATGCTTTACCAGACCTCTCTGTGCTTTACAATGCTTCCCTATGCTTTACCAGACCTCTCTGTGCTTTACAATGCTTCCCTATGCTTTACCAGACCTCTCTGTGCTTTACAATGCTTCCCTATGCTTTACCAGACCTCTCTGTGCTTTACAATGCTTCCCTATGCTTTACCAGACCTCTCTGTGCTTTACAATGCTTCCCTATGCTTTACCAGACCTCTCTGTGCTTTACAATGCTTCCCTATGCTTTACCAGACCTCTCTGTGCTTTACAATGCTTCCCTATGCTTTACCAGACCTCTCTGTGCTTTACAATGCTTCCCTATGCTTTACCAGACCTCTCTGTGCTTTACAATGCTTCCCTATGCTTTACCAGACCTCTCTGTGCTTTACAATGCTTCCCTATGCTTTACCAGACCTCTCTGTGCTTTACAATGCTTCCCTATGCTTTACCAGACCTCTCTGTGCTTTACAATGCTTCCCTATGCTTTACCAGACCTCTCTGTGCTTTACAATGCTTCCCTATGCTTTACCAGACCTCTCTGTGCTTTACAATGCTTCCCTATGCTTTACCAGACCTCTCTGTGCTTTACAATGCTTCCCTATGCTTTACCAGACCTCTCTGTGCTTTACAATGCTTCCCTATGCTTTACCAGACCTCTCTGTGCTTTACAATGCTTCCCTATGCTTTACCAGACCTCTCTGTGCTTTACAATGCTTCCCTATGCTTTACCAGACCTCTCTGTGCTTTACAATGCTTCCCTATGCTTTACCAGACCTCTCTGTGCTTTACAATGCTTCCCTATGCTTTACCAGACCTCTCTGTGCTTTACAATGCTTCCTATGCTTTACCAGACCTCTCTGTGCTTTACAATGCTGTATTAGTCGTTGCTATTCTTTTGTTATGGGACAGACAGACAGACAGACAGACAGACAGACAGACAGACAGACTTACTAGGATGTCGATCAGGGGCCCGTATGAAGTTATATGGCTTAATGAACAAGCTGAAGTGAATCTAAACACTCCAGCAATGACGCCAGCCAGCAGGATCGCTTTCTGCAAGAGAAAACATTCAGAGCTCGCGTTAAACGGGATTGTCTGTCCTATCCTTGTTCATATAGTCCTCGGCTCCACCCTACACCTTAGTCCCTCGCTCACCCAAGCGCACACTCTGTGACGTCAGTAAAACGTCACGCTCAAGGTGCAAGGGAATGGTTCGGACGCAGCCCTGGTTCAAATAAATACATTTAAAAATAACTAGTGCTGGATATTTTAAGTACCGCGAGACTTTATTTTCTCGCCCGCTATCTTATTCCACAGTACGTTTGCATGACAAAACTGAATCAGAAAACATGATTTTTTTTGTAAACGTCACTTATCTTCGTTTACGTGATTAACGACAGAGAATCTAATTAGAATTCATGAAGTGACGTTTTCTGAAAACGCAGGATTATTTTTTCGCATGCAAAGTGCTGTAGTACCCAGACCGGACATTTCTGCGACAAGAACGGAGACCAAGCTAATATTGCGCTTTATCGAAGTCTTAAATTCAAAGATTACTATCCTACACCTCTATTCAGATTCCCCACAATGTACAATCAGCCTTTTCACCCTGTTCTGTATTACCAGTTTCATTTGCAGACATAAATGTTAAATTCTCAGGTCATTTTAAAGCTGGAAAGCTTTCGCTGCGTCAGTATGGGCTATTAACAAATACATACGGTCGTTAACAAATGTATTATTTTTATAATAAACTAGACACATGGATGCATGCAGACTGACTACAAATTATTATCATGTTCTCTGTTTTCTAAAACCACGCGCAAGTTTGCACATGCGCAGTACGCTATCAGAATAAGTTTTCCGAAAAATGCCTTTTTACAGGATACACATTTGGTTAGTTTTCTCTCACCTCTTATTAATTTAATTTCATTAAAGCTGCAGACACGCACGCACGCACACGCACGCACGCACTCTCATGCAATGTCATGTTAATGAATGAATCAGAACTCACCAGACTCATGGCAGGTTCAGATCAGACAGCTGTGAGCGAGTGAATGTGAGAGAGGAGAAAGAGGGCTCTCACTCTTGTAGTCTGCTTTTGGGTTTTCAAAACTAGCAGATCAGGGAGGCGTTTTCAAAGAGGGGAAACCCTGAGAGAGAAATAAAAAGTACCTTTCATTCCAACTTCATTACAAGCTAGAGACTGCTTTTTACTTTCTCTTTCTTTCTTTCGTTCCCTCTCACTTGGTACTTTCCCAGCTCTGTAGGTGGCAGAGTGAAAACTGAGATAAACACACACAGGGGCCAGAGCTTCACTCAGCCAAAAACTATACATAGAACACAGGAAACTGATTTGTAACGCCTTCGTCATCCAGAACTTCACTGGATCAGAACCTCCAAACCAGAAGAGACTGAGAGAGAAAGTCAAGTTAGCAGAGAAACGTTTTAATGCCTTCATCATCCAGAACTTCACTGGATCAGAACCTCCAAACCAGAAGAGACTGAGAGAGAAAGTCAAGTTAGCAGAGAAACGTTTTAATGCCTTCATCATCCAGAACTTCACTGGATCAGAAACTCCAAACCAGAAGAGACTGAGAGAGAAAGTCAAGTTAGCAGAGAAACGTTTTAATGCCTTCATCATCCAGAACTTCACTGGATCAGAAACTCCAAACCAGAAGAGACTGAGAGAGAAAGTCAAGTTAGCAGAGAAACGTTTTAATGCCTTCATCATCCAGAACTTCACTGGATCAGAAACTCCAAACCAGAAGAGACTGAGAGAGAAAGTCAAGTTAGCAGAGAAACGTTTTAATGCCTTCATCATCCAGAACTTCACTGGATCAGAAACTCCAAACCAGAAGAGACTGAGAGAGAAAGTCAAGTTAGCAGAGAAACGTTTTAATGCCTTCATCATCCAGAACTTCACTGGATCAGAAACTCCAAAGTAAAGAACCAGCACATTTGAGATGCAAAAATCTCAGTGTGACAGACAGACGGACGGGTGCACGGACAGGCAGACAGCCCCCTGTACCCCCCGAATCCGATCTTCTCAACAGCTGGGGCTAAATAATGTGATAAACAAGTTTCATGCCAACGACAGAAGCTCTTCCGCAGACAGATTTAGGGCTGTGATTTCATAAGGGAAATCCTGAGAGAAACTGAAAGTAGAATCCAGTCTAACTTTTATTAAAGCTACACGCACACACACACACACACACACACACAGACACACACACACACACACACACACACACACACACACAGAGACACGCACACACACAGACACACACACAGACTCACAGACACACAGACACACACACAGACACACACACACACACACAGAGCACACACACACACACACACACACACACACACACACATGCTCACACACACAGACACACACACACACACACAGACACACACACACACACAGACACACACACACAAGTCACACACAAACACACACACACAGTCACACACACACACACACACACACACACACAAACACACACACACACACTGTCACACTGCCTCGTGTCTTTCTTTCTCTCTGTTTTAGTTCCTTCTTTCTTTTCGTGCTCCCTTCCTTTTGGAAGTTGTTCCTGCAGTGTACACTTTTGGAAGTTGTTCCTGCAGTGTACACTTTTGGAAGTTGTTCCTGCAGTGTACACTTTTGGAAGTTGTTTCTGCAGTGTACACTTTTGGAAGTTGTTCCTGCAGTGTACACTTTTGGAAGTTGTTCCTGCAGTGTACACTTTTGGAAGTTGTTCCTGCAGTGTACACTTTTGGAAGTTGTTCCTGCAGTGTACACTTTTGGAAGTTGTTCCTGCAGTGTACACTTTTGGAAGTTGTTCCTGCAGTGTACACTTTTGTGTCATGGCTTGTGAAACAGAAACTAAAAACTAAAAACGTGTAAGCAAGGCTTATGAAACTCGGTCGAAGAAATGGCTTTGCTTTAAAATAAAATAAACATCGTTGCTTTTTTAAAAAAAATTTTTTAGCTGCGCTTGGGCGACGGTGGCTGTTGTCCTCTGCGAAATATTCCATGATAATATCTCTATCTCTCTCTCTCTCTGTCTCTCTCTCTGTATGCATTCACTGATTCCATGATAACATCTCTCTCTATCTCTCTCTCTCTCTCTCTCTCCTCTCTCTCTCTCTCTCTCTCTCTCTCTCTCTCTCTGTCTCTCTCTGTATGCATTCACTGATTCCATGATAATATCTCTCTCTATCTCTCTCTCTCTCTCTCTGTATGCATTCACTGATTCCATGATAACATCTCTCTCTCTCTCTCTGTCTCTCTCTGTATGCATTCACTGATTCCATGATAATATCTCTCTCTATCTCTCTCTCTCTCTCTCTGTATGCATTCACTGATTCCATGATAATATCTCTCTCTCTCTCTCTCTCTCTCTCTCTGTATGCATTCACTGATTCCATGATTCTCTCTCTCTCTCTCTCTCTCTCTCTCTCTCTCTCTCTCTCTCTCTCTCTCTCTCTCTCTGTATGCACACACTGTGATGTTGTGAAGCTCAAAGGGCTGGCTCCAGGTCTGGCAAGTACAAACAACGTTATCAGAAAATCTGTACTCCACAAACGATGAAAACAATGAGTCTGTCAGCCACAGCCAGGCGCAGAACCAAAGTCAGCGGCTGCTTTGACGCTGTGGGAGCTACGCTGTGGGAGTCACGCTGTGGGAGTCTTCGTTCTGCAGCGATACTCCTCTTGTGAGGTTTGAAGTAGAGGAAATATGCGAGAAATATGTGTGACAGCGTGGCAGGATGAACTGAAAGAAAGAAAGGAGGGAAGAACTAAAAGAAAGAGAGAAAGAAAACTAAAATAGAGAGAAAGAAAGAAAAAACTAAGAAAAAAGAAAGAATGAACAGAGAACCAAGAGAGAAAGAACTAAGAGAAAAAAGAAGAAAAGAAAGAATGAAAAAACTAAGAGAAAAAAGAAAAAGAACGAACGAACTAAGAGAAAGAAAGAAAGAAAGAACTAAGTCACACAGAACTAAGTCAGGGGAGCGCAGGGGTCCCTGAGGGTCTCCCCTGGTAAAGGCACGGCCGCGTGGTTTGCAGGGGGAGTCACACAGTCAGGGGAGCGCGGGGTCCCTGAGGGTCTCCCCTGGTAAAGGCACGGCAGCGTGGTGTGCAGGGGGAGTCACACAGTCAGGGAGCGCAGGGGTCCCCGAGGGTCTCTCCTGGTAAAGGCACGGCCGCGTGGTGTGCAGGGGGAGTCACACAGTCAGGGGAGCAGGGGTCCCTGAGGGTCTCCCCTGGCAAAGGCACGGCCGCGTGGTGTGCAGGGGGAGTCGCACAGTCAGGGGACGCAGGGGTCCCTGAGGGTCTCCCCTGGCAAAGGCACGCAGCGTGGTGTGCAGGGGGTCACACAGTCAGGGGAGCAGGGGTCCCCGAGGGTCTCCCTGGTAAAGGCACGGCAGTGGTGTGCAGGGGGTCACACAGTCAGGGGCGCAGGGGTCCCCGAGGGTCTCTCCTGGTAAAGGCACGGCCGCGTGGTGTGGGGGTCACACAGTCAGGGGAGCGCAGGGGTCCCTGAGGGTCTCTCCTGGTAAAGGCACGGCCGCGTGTGCAGGGGGGTCACACAGTCAGGGAGCAGGGGTCCCCGAGGGTCTCTCCTGGTAAAGCACGGCGCGTGGTGCAGGGGGTCACACAGTCAGGGGAGCAGGGGTCCCTGAGGGTCTCCCTGGTAAAGGCACGGCACGTGGTGTGCAGGGAGTCACACAGTCAGGGGAGCGCAGGGTCCCCGAGGGTCTCCCCTGGTAAAGGCACGGCGCGCGTGCAGGGAGTCACACAGTCAGGGGAGCGCAGGGTCCCCGAGGGTCTCCCTGGTAAAGGCACGGGTGCAGGCAGGGGAGTCACACAGTCAACATGCTGGAATTCAAAAGCAATGTGATCACGGAGATTCAGAGACAGGGCTGGTGCGCTGGGAGCAGTCCTGGGAAAGACTATCAGCAGGAAATCATGTGAAACGTTTCCACAAATAGATGCGACACGAACCGCCCGTGCTTCCTGTTACATTACATCCACTTCTCCTCAAGTTAAACGAAAGCAAATTCCCTTCCAAGAGAAATAACTGGGCTTGTCCTCATAACAGTGTCTCTCAGTAAAAGCACAGCACAGTGTAATAAATCATAAAGCATAGGGAAGCATTGTAAAGCACAGAGAGGTCTGGTAAAGCATAGGGAAGCATTGTAAAGCACAGAGAGGTCTGGTAAAGCATAGGGAAGCATTGTAAAGCACAGAGAGGTCTGGTAAAGCATAGGGAAGCATTGTAAAGCACAGAGAGGTCTGGTAAAGCATAGGGAAGCATTGTAAAGCACAGAGAGGTCTGGTAAAGCATAGGGAAGCATTGTAAAGCACAGAGAGGTCTGGTAAAGCATAGGGAAGCATTGTAAAGCACAGAGAGGTCTGGTAAAGCATAGGGAAGCATTGTAAAGCACAGAGAGGTCTGGTAAAGCATAGGGAAGCATTGTAAAGCACAGAGAGGTCTGGTAAAGCATAGGGAAGCATTGTAAAGCACAGAGAGGTCTGGTAAAGCATAGGGAAGCATTGTAAAGCACAGAGAGGTCTGGTAAAGCATAGGGAAGCATTGTAAAGCACAGAGAGGTCTGGTAAAGCATAGGGAAGCATTGTAAAGCACAGAGAGGTCTGGTAAAGCATAGGGAAGCATTGTAAAGCACAGAGAGGTCTGGTAAAGCATAGGGAAGCATTGTAAAGTACAGAGAGGTCTGGTAAAGCATAGGGAAGCATTGTAAAGCACAGAGAGGTCTGGTAAAGCATAGGGAAGCATTGTAAAGCACAGAGAGGTCTGGTAAAGATAATCTGCGAAATACGCACTCAATTGGATGTGTAAAAATACGCATAGCAATTTTACAGCTTCTCTGCCTCCCCAAAACTTCCACAAACAACTACGTCTCCCAGAATGCAATGTTTTCAGTTGCCAGGAAACGGCACACAAGAAGAACCCACCAACAAACACCATCCAATCTCTGGCTGCCTCCGCTGTCTTGTGAGCCAATCACAGTCAGGAGAAGAACAATTCAAAGCTGCACAGGCTACAAACCCAACTGGAACCATCGCCAGAGGCAACCGCTAAAACAATTAAGGTGCCTGTGATTTTAAACAAACTGTTTTATAACTTATTAACACTCTGCCTTATTTTATTCATCTGGAATGGCTTTGTTTTGAAGTTTGAACGAGTTTCGCTGAGTTTAAGATTGTAATGTCAAAACAGAAGTTTCTGTGCTTATCTTCATATATATATATATATATATATATATATATATATATATATATATATATATATATATATATATATCTGTGCAAAGTCATGCTGGCTGTGATTTGATTTCAAAGGTTTTTTTGTACAGTAGTTCAGAGTAACGATGGAGTTAAAACTCAAGGCTCTTTTCAATGCTTCCCCGTTACCATTCAAGCAGTATTTATCGAGATAACTCAGGACTTCAAAGTGAGGTTCATTTTACCCCCTCTGAAAATACATTTGAATCTGTCGGTGCTACAATTAAAGGGATAGTTACTCCCAGATCCTTATCTGAGCGCTGACAGCAAAAGCTGTCCTGTATATAGATAGGAATTCCTGGACGGAGTCAGTCTGTGTGTGTGGGTGGAGGATAGCATTGCCAGCTTACAATTCATAATCTCATAAGAGCCTGGCACACAGCCTTACTATACCAGACCTCTCTGTGCTTTACAATGCTTCCCTATGCTTTACCAGACCTCTCTGTGCTTTACAATGCTTCCCATGCTTTACCAGACCTCTCTGTGCTTTACAATGCTTCCCTATGCTTTACCAGACCTCTCTGTGCTTTACAATGCTTCCCTATGCTTTACCAGACCTCTCTGTGCTTTACAATGCTTCCCTATGCTTTACCAGACCTCTCTGTGCTTTACAATGCTTCCCTATGCTTTACCAGACCTCTCTGTGCTTTACAATGCTTCCTATGCTTTACCAGACCTCTCTGTGCTTTACAATGCTTCCCTATGCTTTACCAGACCTCTCTGTGCTTTACAATGCTTCCCTATGCTTTACCAGACCTCTCTGTGCTTTACAATGCTTCCCTATGCTTTACCATGCCTGAGGCTTTATGATTTATTACGCTATGCTGCGCTTTCACTGTGGGAAGCTTTTATGAAATATGCATGACTGTTTTCTCCTCAATTGCAGAATTGTGAAGCTGCAACAACACATCTCTTCTCTAGTACAGAACAGCTTTCATTTCTGGGCGTTTTGTCAGCGCTAAAAAAAAAATGGGTGACTTCATTCAATCAGAATCTCCAAATCCCCAAGGCTCCGTTACAAAGGTCGCGGGAATTCGAAGGATCCAGATTTGAAAGTAGCTGGCTGTTCATTTCTTAACACCTGGAACAGTTTCATTGTGATCAATTAAATTATTTCTTAAATGAAGTCATTTTGAGATCATTGGGTACAAAAAAAAAATGAACTACCCTTTTCAGCCCTGGATTACATGCTGGGGAAAATGTCATGACTTATCTGTCTGCTGTCATGACTTATTTAAGGTGGTACGGCTGAATTATAATTTTCGATCGTTTTGTTTAAATTGTTTAAATTTAACAATTCCTGCTTTGAAACTTCATGTCGTGTTTGAGTTTTTTGTATAATGTATTACATTTATGTTCAAATATAAACTACACACAAACCAAAACTAAAATTGTAATCCAAACCGCTTTAAATAAGTCATGACACTAAACGAGTCATGAATTCAAAAGCAATGTGATCACGGAGATTCAGAGACAGGGCTGGTGCACTGGGAGCAGTCCTGGGAAAGACTATCAGCAGGAAATCATGTGAAACGTTTCCACAAATAGATGCGACACGAACCGCCTGTGCTTCCTGTTACATTACATCAGCTTCTCCTCAAGTTAAACGAAAGCAAATTCCCTTCCAAGAGAAATAACTGGGCTCGTCCTCATAACAGTGTCTCTCAGTAAAAGCACAGCACAGTGTAATAAATCATAAAGCATGGGAAAGCATTGTAAAGCACAGAGAGGTCTGGTAAAGCATAGGGAAGCATTGTAAAGCACAGAGAGGTCTGGTAAAGCATAGGGAAGCATTGTAAAGCACAGAGAGGTCTGGTAAAGCATAGGGAAGCATTGTAAAGCACAGAGAGGTCTGGTAAAGCATAGGGAAGCATTGTAAAGCACAGAGAGGTCTGGTAAAGCATAGGGAAGCATTGTAAAGCACAGAGAGGTCTGGTAAAGCATAGGGAAGCATTGTAAAGCACAGAGAGGTCTGGTAAAGCATAGGTATGGTAAAGCATGACAAAATGTCATGACTCATTTACTGTCATGACATTTTCCCAGCATGTAAACTGGCCAACTGGCCCTCTTCTTAATTGAACAAGTTATTTGCTTAATTGATCAGTAACTTCCATGTGTTCCCAGTCTTTCGAAATTAGCCATTTAGGGTGACCTACAAAACCTCCAGGACCGTATCTGCCTGGAATCTAAGACCGCGCGTGGGAGCAGACGTGTTTGAACTGCAGTCTAAGGGAGCGATGCCACACCCACCAGCGATCTGGAACACGAGAATCCAGGAGACAGCCCCGCCCCTCCTCCTCGTCCCTCAGTCACATGACAGGGGAGCCCGCCACACACACCTCGCCACCTCACCGACGAGAAACTGCGGGAGAGGAGACAGAGAGAGAAACGTTACGGAGGAAACTGCCGCCATTGTGGCTCTGAAGGGGCTCAGCTCCCCATTGTGATCTATAGAGCATCTAGAGCCAAGATGGCCGACACAGTCCAGTTTCCTGTTGCTGCAGTCGAGGATAGGAAACTGGCTCCATCATGGCTCTGAGAGGGCCATTGTGATCTATAGAGAATCTAGAGCCAAGATCGCCGACCATAATCCAGTTTCCTATTCGCTCAGTCGAGGATCGAAACTGGCTCCATTGTGGCTCAGCTCCCCATTGTGATCTATAGAGAATCTAGAGCCAAGATGGCCGACACAGTCCAGTTTCCTATTGCTGCAGTCGAGGGTAGGAAACTGGCTCCATTGTGGCTCTGAAGGGCTCAGCTCCCCATTGTGATCTATAGAGAATCTAGAGCCAAGATGGCCGACAGAGGGCGCAGTTTCCTATCACTAGCCTTTTAAAGCACTTTCCTCCATTGAGTTACAGGTTAGAAACTGGCGCCATTGTGGCTCTGAAGGGGCTCAGCTCCCCATTGTGATCTATAGAGAATGTAGAGCCAAGATGGCCGACAGAGGGCGCAGTTTCCAATCACTGTAGCCTGTTACCGCACTTTCCTCCATTGAGTTACAGGTTAGGAAACTGGCGCCATTGTGGCTCTGAGTGAAACCTCAGGTATAGGAAACTGTACCGAAATTAGAGCCAAGATGGCCGACTGTGACAGGTTGGCGTGTGTGGAGATCGTCAAGCCAGAGGCAGGAACTGAAACAGATACTGCAGGTAGGGGGCTTTATTTCCCAAAAATAACAAAACAAAGGTTTAAACAAAACAAACACTTGCTCACAGAGCGAAAACTAAATACATTCGCTGAAACAAATCTCGAACACACAACAATTCCACTCTCGTTCCTCCTCTCAAACACTCTCTCGCCTGCAGCCGACCTGGCTGAGGGCTTAACGAGCTACATATTATCTCCTTAACCCTCGCCAGCGCCTACACGGGTTTAAAATGATCTGCGACTGTCAGCTAGTTAATTAATCAGTAGCTGATCAGTCATGCTTTCATGAGGCTCTAAGAACACACAAAAACAAGAACACATGATGGTGGCGGCTACAATAATAATACAATAAATCATAATTATATAATTATGACACCCTGGGATCCTTCAAGAAGCTGCTTGAGGAGATTCTGGGATCAATAAGCTGCTAACAAGCAAACGAGCAAGATGGGCTGAATGGGGCCTCCTCTCGTTTGGAAACTTTCTTATGTTCTTATGTTCTTAATGATGATGATGATACAAATATACAAATAATAATAATAATACGGGGGGGGTGAACCCCCGTCACACCGACCCGGGGTTCAGTTTCTTATCAATCCAGTTTAGGGGGGGGGTGAGTCTAACGCAGAGCCTCGCTGGGGTTCAAAACGACCGAACCTGCATGATCAGCTGCAAATTGATCCCCCCTCCCCCCCCCCCGAATATGGATTTGTCTGACCAGCACACGAATGTGATGTCATATTTTTGTTTGTTATTTTAGCTTTTTTAAAGTGATGATGGTATTTATTGATTTATTTAAAGTGAAGATTGTATTTGGAAAACGAAACATGGACTATTTATGGCTTGACAAATCTGAGAGAGAGAGAGAGAGAGAGAGAGAGAGAGGAGAGAGAGAGAAGAAGAGGGAGAGAGAGAGAGGAGAGGGAGGGAGGGAGAGAAAGGGAGAAAGGGGACAGAAGGAGAGAGGGAGGAGAGAGGGAAGAGAGAGGAGAGCAGGAGAGAGAGGAGGGAGGGAGGGACAGGGAGAGAGAGGGAGAGAAAGGGGACAGAAGGAGAGAGGGAGGAGAGAGGAGAGAGAAAGAGGGAGATAGAGAGAGGAGAGAGGAGAGAGAAGAAGAGGGAGAGGGAGAGAGGAGAGGGAGGGAGAGAGAAGGAGAGAAAGGGAGAGAGGGGGACAGAAGGAGAGAGAGAGGAGAGAGGGAGAGCAGGAGAGAGAGAGAGAAAGAGAGGGAGAGAGAGGGGGAGAGAGAGGACAGAGGAGAGGGAGAGAGGTGAGGGAGGGAGAGAGAGGAGAGAAAGGAGAGAGGGGACAGAAGGAGAGAGGGAGGAGAGGGAGAGCAGGAGAGAGAG
Source organism: Acipenser oxyrinchus oxyrinchus (assembly GCA_030684275.1). Lineage (NCBI taxonomy): Eukaryota > Metazoa > Chordata > Actinopteri > Acipenseriformes > Acipenseridae > Acipenser > Acipenser oxyrinchus. The sequence goes on from CM060294.1 coordinate 7,186,656, forward strand.
AGAAAGAGAGGAGAGAGAGGACAGAGGAGAGGGAGAGAGGTGAGGGAGGAGAGGGGAGAGGAGAGAAGTGCGGAGCTTTGCATCTCCGCTGAATGAAAAACCTGTGAGATTTGCATCGCAACAGAAAGTAAGCAGATGCTTCAATGCAGTGGTAGTCCCGACACTAAAATACTGCACTGTGATGTCATCTTAATTCAAAGACCATGACACGTAACACCCCAGGGCAGTTAAACTAGGCACCGTCATGAGACGACCGCTTCTCAAGACTCTACTGTAGTCAAACAGGACGCTGCAGCCTGGAGTAAACACGATCGTGATCGAATAAGAAGCTGCTTACCCGTGAGGACTCGTTTTGATTGCTTTGATGTATTGTCCTCAGTGGCTGAGCACCACTGACATCTGTACACCGCGTTTAAACTGCCGACGGCTCGCTTGTGCAAATCGTAATGCGACAGAGCGGCCGAGGACAGTGTGAATGATCAGGCTGGAGGCTTGATTTGCAGTTTTAAACCGCTGTAGGTTTTATATTTCTTACACAACTTCTAAAAACAAACGCAATCGCTCTCAGCTGGAGCACAACCCAGCAATACTTTGTGCAGAACAAACACTAGATCTCTTGGCTATCGGCTAAGTCGGTTTTTTTTTTTTTTATCAAAACGCCCTTAAGGTTAAGAAGCAGGCAGTTCTAGCTGTGGATTTCAACGTGGGAGTGCACACATGCGGGAACTGGTGCCATCTAGTGGCCAACCCGTGACACTGCAGCCAGGGTGCTACTCCTATCAAAATCATTGTAAGTTTCATTCTGCACCACAGTAATCGTATCGATCTGCTTTTTAAGACTCAACCGCTTATGAGAATCAAATCATCCGGGGCGGGTGTGATTATTATAAATGGAGGGCTGTCAGGAATGAATCTAAAACCTGTCTTCCCTTGTTCAAGGTGCAATCACCTTTTTTGAGTGAAAGGCGTGTGCTGCAGAGATCGAGGTCTCTTTGATAGAAACAGTTGATCTTATCTGAAGTCTTCCCACTGATGAAGGGAATGGGCATGTTGAGACGGGAGCCCAGCTGACAAGATTGAAGTTTTTGCAGGTATCAGGTTTTTAAAGACACACCTGTGGAGGTTTTGACAGACTCACTGAGAGCAGAAACAGACCCAAGACTGTCACAGCTACTGGAACTGCATGTGTGTTAAAATGTTGTAATAACTGTACTGTGTTTTAAAGAATAGAAAGCCAGCAGAAACACTAAACACATTGTTAAATCACACTGTTTATACAAACAGTTATAATATGCTCTGTATTAACCTATAGCTATGTGAGAACATTATATATTCCTGTTTAATCTGTTATAACAGTAAAAATATGATTGTATCTGTAAGTCTGAGTAAAAGGGAGCTAGGCTGGGGTCACACTGACCAGAAAAAAATGAGCTAAGCTTGTCTTTGTCTGAGATAAGGGCAGCAGTGTGGAGTAGTGGTCAGGGCTCTGGACTCTTGACCGGAGGGTCGTGGGTTCAATCCCAGGTGGGGACACTGCTGTTGTACCCTTGAGCAAGGTACTTTACCTAGATTGCTCCAGTAAAACCCAACTCTATAAATGGGGAATTGTATGTAAAAATAATGTGATATCTTGTAACAATTGTAAGTCGCCCTGGATAAGGGTCTGCTAAGAAATAAATAATAATTATAAAAGGTTTATAATCTTGAGCAGAAAGGCAGACACGAGCATCAAGTTTCTTATTGTGCTAAGTAAGCTTCATCTGTCTTTAAGCTAAACACAGGTATTCTAGAATCATTCAAACAGGACAGAAGAATCTAAATGTTTTATTTTCACAGAAGAACTGTGACGTTTGAGGATATAGCCCAGAAATGAACTTCAAGTAAAAACTTCAGTCAAAGCAGAATGGTACCAGTCTGTATCAAGCATATAGTAGGGTTGCTAAAGAGAAGGTCATTAATCTTGATAACCCTTTCCTTGTTTGCTTGCTTGCTTGCAGTACCAAGGGGAGGGGAGGGGAGGGGAGGGGAGGGTGGTAATTGAAGGAAATATCTTTTTGGCAACTAATGTGAGTTTTAATGTTTGGGGGTACAGGAAAGGGAGTTAATGGTAAACTAGGGGACAGTAGCTAATTAATCTTATGAAGGGAGTTGCGGGTGTTTTGAAAATGTTATTCACTTGAAGGACAGGAGTCGTTAAGGCAGATTAATGTTTAAGACTTAATTGAGACTTCTGACTTAAGAAGCAAGGTGAACGACTCTATAAAAACCGAGGTCAAATCCGAGTCAAGTGTCACTCAACTTGATAACTACAAGCTGGTGTGATCCATGCTCTGAAGATCTCTGATGAAGCTGATCGCTGTTGGGGTCGTATTCACAAGTCTTTGAAGACATTACATTATATTCTACACTTCCATATCTATATATATATATATATAATATATAACTATTTTGAATCTATATCTCTTTCATATTGATGCATTGCTATAAGGTAAAGGACTTATGTTTTAGTCTATGAGATTGATATATCAGATGTTCTAGGATTTAGCAGTGGGCGTTTTAGCTTCATGCATGCATAACTTAAGAGTGAAACATGTTGTAACCATAAACGTATTGAAGTATTAATGCTATGACACCTGTTAAGGCACTGGACCTCCCAGATTGCCTGTCAGCTGGGATTCGTTGTAGTCTGTAACTACTCAGTCCATTTCAAGCATTTAATAAACCAAAGGGGTACTAATTCTACTCTGATTCGTTAAAACTTCAAATCGAATGAGTCTGTGTGAGTTTCTCGATTATTAAAAGTCATCTGGATATATATATATATATATATATATATATATATATATATATATATATATATATATATATATATATATACAAACACATGCTCCCTTGAGAAAGATATGCACATGGAGGCTGTGTGGTCCAGTGGTTAAAGAAAAGGGCTTGTAACCAGGAGGTCCCGGTTCAAATCCCACCTCAGCCACTGACTCATTGTGTGACCCTGAGCAAGTCACTTCACCTCCTTGTGCTCTGTCTTTCAGGTGAGACATAATTGTAAGTGACTCTGCAGCTGATGCATAGTTCACACACCCTAGTCTCTGTAAGTCGCCTTGGATAAAGGCGTCTGCTAAATAAACAAATAATAATAATAATAATAATAATAATAATAATAATAATAATGTTCAAAACGTTCTCCTTATCACCTGCACAGAATTTACAACCAGTCTGGTCAGTGACGTCATCCACCCCCTCCGTTGCCACGGCAGCACGTTCCCAATCAGACTGACGTGCTGTGACAGAGCGTTCAGCGCACACGTGACTAATTTACATATTAAATATGTATGTTTTAAATAAGCCCTGTTTCTTTAAACGTCATTTAAACATTTGGCAGGTTCCTGCAGTCTGTCTTTGGACTACAAAAAACCCACATATTTTAAAAAACTAAAAACCTGGTCTTTAACTCATTTTATTTGTGGAAAAAAAATAGGGATTTGTTGCCTCAATACTATACCTAGCACAGGGCGATCAAAACAAAATACCATCAGAGATTAAAACGCCCCAAATGAAGCTGTCTCCAATTTCCCTGCCCTGGTCTGTGATTTGTGTGGAAACGTAAAGAGACATCCATCACACTGATAAGCGTTTTATGATTATTTTAATTAGCATCACTACTGTACGTTTTAGTCACCAAGAATTTAAAAATGCCACCAATATTATTAATAATAATAGTAATAATAATAATAATAATAATAATAATGTTTTGGTAATGAGGTCAGCTGTAGGAGGCGTGGATAGTGAATCTTTTCTCTGTTATTGTCATTATTATTTATTTCTTAGCAGACACCCTTATCCAGGGCGACTTACAATCGTGAACAAATATACATTTCAAGAATCACAGTGCAAGTAATAATACAATTAAGAGCAAGATCAAATACAATGACTTGGGTTCAAGCAAGTATGATTCAATAACGGAGCAGATAACAGTGTCAGTGATAGTTACATCAGGATCCCTTATTTTCTGTAATTTTAATATCAATAAAAAATACATGATTGCCATTTGCTATCACGGAAGAGTCCTACGTCATTTCTGAGTGATTGAGGCTTCGTTGATTTTAATTAATTAGTAATTACAATAAAATAATGATGTTTGCAACAACTAGAAACCTGTTTGAGGGACTATTATTTTCATCCAAAAGCAAATATATATCCTGTTATAATACAGTCACTTTTATAACTGAACCCGTCACGCACTCCAAGGCTCTTGTGCGTGTTGTTCTATCGTGTTATTGTACAGACTATTTTTTCTGTTTTCATGTTATTATGACTCTCAGATGCGGGTACGCGAGTGGACTACATTTTTTTGGAAAGGGGTACGCAGCTTAAGTTTGAAAAACCCAGTTCTAATGTGATCTGGTACAATTAATATCCTCTACTCAGCGATACACCAGCAACACTGTGACACCCCTCACTGAAGAATATGTCCCCCTAAAATTTTAAGAGGGGCGCCACAGTGACCCTCAGTCTGTAAGTCCTGGGGCAAATACTGCCCCCCAGCCCCCCAGCTCGGGCTAAACAACGTGAAGAGCGAGTTTCATGCCAACGGGACAAGCGCTTCCAAAGAGAAAGGAAACGTTTTATTATCCTGAATTGAACACAAACCAGAGGTCAATTAGATTAGACTGTTTGCTTTGGGCGTAGCCTTTATAACGACCTGTTGAAGCAAATATTATTAATGCAGGATTCTGCAACTCCAGACACGATTCAGACAGCCCGTCTGAGTTTCAATAGTCATAGTTTTATATATTATACAGCAACACCAAACCCGATTCAGACAGCCCGTCTGAGTTTCAATAGTCATAGTTTTATATATTATACAGCAACACCAAACCCGATTCAGACAGCCCCCCTGAGTTTCAATAGCCAGAGTTTTATATATTATACAGCAACACCAAACACGATTCAGACAGTCCCCCTGAGTTTCAATAGCCATAGTTTTATATATTATACAGCAACACCAAACACGATTCAGACAGTCCCCCTGAGTTTCAATAGCCATAGTTTTATATATTATACAGCAACACCAAACACGATTCAGACAGTCCCCTGAGTTTCAATAGCCATAGTTTTATATATTATACAGCAACACCAAACACGATTCAGACAGTCCCCTGAGTTTCAATAGCCATAGTTTTATATATTATACAGCAACACCAAACCCGATTCAGACAGTCCCCCTGAGTTTCAATAGCCATAGTTTTATATATTATACAGCAACACCAAACCCGATTCAGACAGTCCCCCTGAGTTTCAATAGCCATAGTTTTATATATTATACAGCAACACCAAACACGATTCAGACAGCCCCCCTGAGTTTCAATAGCCATAGTTTTATATATTATACAGCAGTGGCGCTATTATTTCATAATAAAATATTTTACCTCAGGCGCAGGTTTTGTCAGCTTCCTTGGGCGACTTTCAAAAAATCATAAATATCCACAGACAACAACAAAAAAGTTTGCATTCAGCAGATCGGTCTTTTAAAAGTCTAAAGTTGTTTTTAATTCTTGCATTTAAAAAAAAAACAGAACAATCTAGAAACGTTTCTTCTCGTTCATCCGTGTTAATAAAGCGTATGCGATAAGCTTGGCTTGGTCTCTGTTTAAAAACAGAAATACATACAAAAAAAACACAACGTGTTTTATTATTTTAAAACCACAAACTTTATCTGATCAAAAAATAATAAACCCGACCGCGGGTGCGCTGCTCTGCTCTGCCCTTCGAACCAGTTAAAACGTCACTGCAACTTTAGCGTCTCGTTTCCTCCCGCTCAACAAACCAAAACACGCTATTCTTTTTATAATATCGTTTTATATATCTCCGCGTTTATACCCGCTGTTAATCTCACTCTGATCTCAAACGAGCGCGTTAAAAAGGCGATTAAATCTTCCACGCGTTTGCAAATCCGTGCTCCTCGCTCGCTGTTTGACTCAAATCGAAAGTAAAACCGGATTTCACTTCTAGTTGAATGTGTTACATAATTTCAGCTTTCACGTGCTTTATCGTTTTAGAAACACAGGCAGAAATCAACGCCTTGAAAAGAAACGAAGAAATCAGCTCGGGTCTCGGTCCCCTTTCAATAGCCATAGTTTTATATATTATACAGCAACACCAAACACGATTCAGACAGCCCCTGAGTTTCAATAGCCATAGTTTTATATATTATACAGCAACACCAAACACGATTCAGACAGCCCCCTGAGTTTCAATAGCCATAGTTTTATATATTATACAGCAACACCAAACACGATTCAGACAGTCCCCTGAGTTTCAATAGCCATAGTTTTATATATTATACAGCAACACCAAACACGATTCAGACAGTCCCCTGAGTTTCAATAGCCATAGTTTTATATATTATACAGCAACACCAAACACGATTCAGACAGCCCCCTGAGTTTCAATAGCCATAGTTTTATATATTATACAGCAACACCAAACACGATTCAGACAGCCCCCTGAGTTTCAATAGCCATAGTTTTATATATTATACAGCAACACCAAACACGATTCAGACAGCCCCTGAGTTTCAATAGCCATAGTTTTATATATTATACAGCAACACCAAACACGATTCAGACAGTCCCCTGAGTTTCAATAGCCATAGTTTTATATATTATACAGCAACACCAAACACGATTCAGACAGTCCCCTGAGTTTCAATAGCCATAGTTTTATATATTATACAGCAACACCAAACACGATTCAGACAGCCCCTGAGTTTCAATAGCCATAGTTTTATATATTATACAGCAACACCAAACACGATTCAGACAGTCCCCTGAGTTTCAATAGCCATAGTTTTATATATTATACAGCAACACCAAACACGATTCAGACAGTCCCCTGAGTTTCAATAGCCATAGTTTTATATATTATACAGCAACACCAAACACGATTCAGACAGTCCCCTGAGTTTCAATAGCCATAGTTTTATATATTATACAGCAACACCAAACACGATTCAGACAGCCCCTGAGTTTCAATAGCCATAGTTTTATATATTATACAGCAACACCAAACACGATTCAGACAGTCCCCTGAGTTTCAATAGCCATAGTTTTATATATTATACAGCAACACCAAACACGATTCAGACAGTCCCCTGAGTTTCAATAGCCATAGTTTTATATATTATACAGCAACACCAAACACGATTCAGACAGTCCCCTGAGTTTCAATAGCCATAGTTTTATATATTATACAGCAACACCAAACACGATTCAGACAGTCCCCTGAGTTTCAATAGCCATAGTTTTATATATTATACAGCAACACCAAACACGATTCAGACAGTCCCCTGAGTTTCAATAGCCATAGTTTTATATATTATACAGCAACACCAAACACGATTCAGACAGTCCCCTGAGTTTCAATAGCCATAGTTTTATATATTATACAGCAACACCAAACACGATTCAGACAGTCCCCTGAGTTTCAATAGCCATAGTTTTATATATTATACAGCAACACCAAACACGATTCAGACAGTCCCCTGAGTTTCAATAGCCATAGTTTTATATATTATACAGCAACACCAAACACGATTCAGACAGTCCCCTGAGTTTCAATAGCCATAGTTTTATATATTATACAGCAACACCAAACACGATTCAGACAGTCCCCTGAGTTTCAATAGCCATAGTTTTATATATTATACAGCAACACCAAACACGATTCAGACAGTCCCCTGAGTTTCAATAGCCATAGTTTTATATATTATACAGCAACACCAAACACGATTCAGACAGTCCCCTGAGTTTCAATAGCCATAGTTTTATATATTATACAGCAACACCAAACCCGATTCAGACAGTCCCCTGAGTTTCAATAGCCATAGTTTTATATATTATACAGCAACACCAAACACGATTCAGACAGTCCCCTGAGTTTCAATAGCCATAGTTTTATATATTATACAGCAACACCAAACACGATTCAGACAGTCCCCTGAGTTTCAATAGCCATAGTTTTATATATTATACAGCAACACCAAACCCGATTCAGACAGTCCCCTGAGTTTCAATAGCCATAGTTTTATATATTATACAGCAACACCAAACACGATTCAGACAGTCCCCTGAGTTTCAATAGCCATAGTTTTATATATTATACAGCAACACCAAACCCGATTCAGACAGTCACTCTGAGTTTCAATAGCCATAGTTTTATATATTATACAGCAACACCAAACCCGATTCAGACAGCCCCCTGAGTTTCAATAGCCATAGTTTTATATATTATACAGCAACACCAAACACGATTCAGACAGTCCCCCTGAGTTTCAATAGCCATAGTTTTATATATTATACAGCAACACCAAACCCGATTCAGACAGTCCCCCTGAGTTTCAATAGCCATAGTTTTATATATTATACAGCAACACCAAACACGATTCAGACAGCCCCCCTGAGTTTCAATAGCCATCGTTTTATATATTATACAGCAACACCAAACATGATACTGTTAATAAAGTTAATAAGAGGTGAGAGAATGGATTTTAAAGATGGTCAGCGCTCCTTTAAAGGGAGGGACCAGTGATCCTGTTAATAAAGCTAATAAGAGGTGAGAGAATGGATTTTAAAGATGGTCAGCTCCTTTAAAGGGAGGGACCAGTGATCCTGTTAATAAAGCTAATAAGAGGTGAGAGAATGGATTTTAAAGATGGTCAGCTCCTTTAAAGGGAGGGGCCAGTGATCCTGTTAATAAAGCTAATAAGAGGTGAGAGAATGGATTTTAAAGATGGTCAGCGCTCCTTTAAAGGGAGGGGTCAGTGATCCTGTTAATAAAGCTAATAAGAGGTGAGAGAATGGATTTTAAAGATGGTCAGCGCTCCTTTAAAGGGAGGGGCCAGTGATCCTGTTAATAAAGCTAATAAGAGGTGAGAGAATGGATTTTAAAGATGGTCAGCTCCTTTAAAGGGAGGGCCAGCGATCCTGTTAATAAAGCTAATAAGAGGTGAGAGAATGGATTTTAAAGATGGTCAGCACTCCTTTAAAGGGAGGGGCCAGTGATCCTGTTAATAAAGCTAATAAGAGGTGAGAGAATGGATTTTAAAGGGTTTTTTTTTGTTTGTTTGTTTGTTTTTTAGATCAAACTCAGTTATTGTCTGTTTTGTTATCAGTTGTCTGCATCTCTTCCTCGAGTTCTTGGAAGGCTGAGCTATGAAACCACTTCCTGTTTCTACAAGAAGTTGAACTCAAAGCAGCGATTCAGAAGAAATTTGACAGGATGTTATATGCGGTCAGGAGAGTTTGATCTCTATTGTTTGAACTTCTCAAACCTTATCTAGTTTATGTAAAAATAAATCAAACAAAATTGAACAGGTGAAGACATATTATAAAGACATTTCATAGGGCTGGATCGCATCAATATCAGGGTCTAGCGCTGTATATTATAAAGACATTTCATAGGGCTGGATCGCATCAATATCAGGGTCTAGTGCTGTATATTATAAAGACATTTCAGAGGGCTGGATCGCATCGATATCAGGGTGTAGCGCTGTATATTATAAAGACATTTCAGAGGGCTGGATCGCATCAATATCAGGGTCTAGCGCTGTATATTATAAAGATATTTCAGAGGGCTGGATCGCATCAATATCAGGGTCTAGCGCTGTATATTATAAAGACATTTCAGAGGGCTGGATCGCATCAATATCAGGGTCTAGCGCTGTATATTATAAAGACATTTCAGAGGGCTGGATCGCATCAATATCAGGGTCTAGTGCTGTATATTATAAAGACATTTCAGAGGGCTGGATCGCATCAATATCAGGGTCTAGTGCTGTATATTATAAAGACATTTCAGAGGGCTGGATCGCATCAATATCAGGGTCTAGCGCTGTATATTATAAAGACATTTCAGAGGGCTGGATCGCATCAATATCAGGGTCTAGCGCTGTATATTATAAAGACATTTCAGAGGGCTGGATCGCATCAATATCAGGGTCTAGCGCTGTATATTATAAAGACATTTCAGAGGGCTGGATCGCATCAATATCAGGGTCTAGTGCTGTATATTATAAAGACATTTCAGAGGGCTGGATCGCATCAATATCAGGGTCTAGCGCTGTATATTATAAAGACATTTCAGAGGGCTGGATCGCATCAATATCAGGGTCTAGTGCTGTATATTATAAAGACATTTCAGAGGGCTGGATCGCATCAATATCAGGGTCTAGCGCTGTATATTATAAAGACATTTCAGAGGGCTGGATCGCATCAATATCAGGGTCTAGTGCTGTATATTATAAAGACATTTCAGAGGGCTGGATCGCATCAATATCAGGGTCTAGTGCTGTATATTATAAAGACATTTCAGAGGGCTGGATCGCATCAATATCAGGGTCTAGGCTGTATATTATAAAGACATTTCAGAGGGCTGGATCGCATCAATATCAGGGTCTAGTGCTGTATATTATAAAGACATTTCAGAGGGCTGGATCGCATCAATATCAGGGTCTAGTGCTGTATATTATAAAGACATTTCAGAGGGCTGGATCGCATCAATATCAGGGTCTAGCTGTATATTATAAAGACATTTCAGAGGGCTGGATCGCATCAATATCAGGGTCTAGCGCTGTATATTATAAAGACATTTCAGAGGGCTGGATCGCATCAATATCAGGGTCTAGCGCTGTATATTATAAAGACATTTCAGAGGGCTGGATCGCATCAATATCAGGGTCTAGCGCTGTATATTATAAAGACATTTCAGAGGGCTGGATCGCATCAATATCAGGGTCTAGTGCTGTATATTATAAAGACATTTCAGAGGGCTGGATCGCATCAATATCAGGGTCTAGCGCTGTATATTATAAAGACATTTCAGAGGGCTGGATCACATCAATATCAGGGTCTAGTGCTGTATATTATAAAGACATTTCAGAGGGCTGGATCGCATCAATATCAGGGTCTAGTGCTGTATATTATAAAGACATTTCAGAGGGCTGGATCGCATCGATATCAGGGTCTAGCTGTATATTATAAAGACATTTCAGAGGGCTGGATCGCATCAATATCAGGGTCTAGTGCTATATATTATAAAGACATTTCAGAGGGCTGGATCGCATCAATATCAGGGTCTAGTGCTGTATATTATAAAGACATTTCAGAGGGCTGGATCGCATCGATATCAGAAACTGTCAGGCTAACAACAGCCCTCTAGAGGACAGACTGGGTCATGACAAGCAAACACAAGAGCTACATTTAAATAAGTAGTTCAGAAAATTCCCCGATGGAGAGGCGTCCCGTTCAGCCCCTCAGAGCTCGTCCCGTTCAGCCCCTCCTCTCTCTCTGTGTGATGAAGGGTCTCTTCCCTCTGTCTCAGAGCCCACGGGAACCCGTTCCGCCCCTCCTCTCTCTCTCTGTGTGATGAAGGGTCT
>CM060295.1:0-28643 GCA_030684275.1 Acipenser oxyrinchus oxyrinchus
ATTTAAATCATGAGCTTTGTTTTTGTCGTTTTCTGAGAAGCAGACGTCCTGTTTGCATAGAAAAAATGGGAGTGTGGGTGGGGAAAGAAGCAAAATGGCGGCAGCCTGGAAATGGATATAAAAATAAAATATAAAAATAATTGAAAATTCAACTTTACACATCCAACATTAAAAGAAAATCCTATCCAAAGTGATTATTAGAGTAAATATAACAATAATCACTCTGAGTAATTGTATTTTGTTAGCTTTTAAACAGGAAAAATGTATTTTAATCTAACCTTAAAATATAATAATTAATGAGTATATTTTATAAAATTATCTGAAATTTTGCGGTACAAATAACAATGATAAAAAAATGCTGTAATAGATTACAAATAAATGCATACTTGGTACTCACAATTAAATGAATTCTTATCATTCTCACGGTGTTCTGTAAACTGGTCTAATACTCTACGCGTGTTCTTCCCTTACCTCGCAAGACCTTCCTGCTGTATTGCACGTGTTAGATTTATGTATTTGTCTCGGAGTCGTCAGGCAACAACATTTTCATGCAGGAAAATCGTGCTTTGTTTACAGTTAACAAAAGGCAACAATTGATAGCAGAATATAACCTTTAAATATGCGCCCACGCGGTTTTCCCAATGAGACTCCCAATAATATCGCGACAAATTTAGAAATAAAGCGTTCAATTTAGAATGTCTTTTTTATTACTGTTTAATAACTTTTCTACGTTCTTTGTATATCTATTGTATGTGACTTTTAAACATTTGCAATTTCGCAGAATTTTTGGATATACTTCACGCTTAATGTTTGTAAATGAGTATGAATTTTTAATTACATTTTTTCATAGTTAATATCTGTAACTATTAATCAACTAAACTAAATAATATCCATCTGCATGCCTTTACTTACATGCTGACTCATCCATACAAAATAAAATTGTATTATTATTTTTACTAGCACATTTGTGATTATTATTCCTGCTGAGTTTTCAATCACTTCTTTTTCTATTCATTGACCTTTTTAAATTGAAGATCAATTTAGATCAATTAAACAGATTTAACAAATTACACTCAGTTCAATAGAGGTTTTTAAATTCATTAATTGAGATTCAATTGGAATGAAAACCAGCAGACACAGGGATCGGGTTTGGGTCTGGACTATAGCGTGCTGTCCTATTTATCTAGCAGTAGTGTAAATAAGTAACACATAGGTGTACAACTCGGTCTTGCATAGCAGGTGTCTGCAGGTTTTTTTAATTCCAACTATACCCTAAAGCGGTTATATCTGAAATAGCAGATCCCTAAACGGTGCTGGCAACACCCGATCATTACCTTATGTCCTGTTGTTTGTCTGCCAAACAACTAAATTATAAGAATAATACCTACATTTATAGTCTACAGCTCGAATTTTCTTAACAACAGTCATGCCATGGAATATTTGTGTTTGTTCCAAAAATGAAAAGAATACATATCCTTATGCTTTTGAAAATTGCATTGATTATCAGTTTCTTGTTATATAATGTGACAGATGCCGATATTCCGAGCTGTTGCATTTGAATAATGGCTGCAATAAACTACAGTTATAGCGTGACTGCAGATCACGCAGTATTGTTCTAACTTCCTCTATCCAATTTTTTCAAAAAAAAAAAGTGTGTAAAGCCTAAAATTCAATTGTTCCACGGACTCACACGCCCTTTGAAAACGTATCTTGGAGTTGCAAAGGTGTTTTCCGATCTGTTTATTCAGCTGTCCCTTTGAAAATCAATAAATTTCCGTGACAACTTCTTTAAAACTGGGATGATATAGAGTACTAGAGACAGATGTTTCTACCGTGTTTGTGTAGCATGTGGCGATGGCTTCCCCGGCTTACAGCCTGGGGCGGACGACGTGACAAAATTAGGTTTCCCTCGTGTGATTGTAATACAACCCATAAAAGACTGGCATAACAATAACACCTCAGACAAAACAAACAATAGTAATGACTAGATGAGTATGAATACCCTACACACTTTATTTTCCACTTATGTTGAGTAACCTCGGTTTTGTTTTTGTGTTCTTCAGCATTGGGAATCCGCAGTGGAAAACCATGAAGTTCCATACAATATAGGAAAAATGAACGTGCGTTGTCGATGTGGAAATTTATTAGCAATGGAATCATTGCATATTTTTCATAATATGACATTTTCATATGTTCGACTGTTAATGATATCTGAAGTATAAACGATACAGGTACGTCATTACATGACAACTCAGACTCACTAGGCTTCCATTATTAAAATGTGTGAAACAAAGATCATTTTCAACAGATAAAACCCAGAAAAAAGACGCTTTTTATACAAAAAAAGAAACAAACAAAAAAGAAATAACCTTATTGTTTTTAATATTGCATGGCCGGCGCAAATCTGATATAAAACTTCAACATATAGGGAACATGGAAAATATTAAGAACAACATTTAATACATAAAAAAATGATGGCATACACAAAGGATCAAAAGCAACCTATTCGTTCAAACAAAAATATCAACTGGATGAACCAATTGGAAAAAAATGATCACCATCTATTATATCAATACATACCACGTTTTAATGTGATTTAAAAGCAATATCAAATGAGAAAACTTTAAAACATTTAAAACCTTATTTACGTGGGATAAATGGATATTGTATTTATTGGAAAGCAGTGTGGGTTGTGGTGATTGGTGGTTGCATCCTAAAATATTAAACAGTTTTTTCTTGTTAGCTGTAAACAAAACAGGTATTGCCCCTAGCGTATTCCTTTAATATTAAACTGCGGGGGCAGGAATTCTCGCGTCGCCATGACGACACAGAAAACTGGACCCATTCAATATCTGCGAGACAAGTGCAGAACACGAATATTCGAGTCTCGACCATCTTACAAAACAGCTTGAAAAGAATTCATTTCATTGTGAGTAAACTCAATTTTTTAATTTTTTTTAAATTTAACAGTTTAGTCTTTATACCATTTTATTCTGCCATTAATTGCTGAAACACAGATCAGCCACGAAATAATATCATACTATAATATTTTATATGATCTAATTACTAGTAAGCATTTTTGTTTTGTGAATGGGCTCATCCAGTTGGTATTTCATTTAATACAAAGCTGGTTTATAGGGGAAATATGCAATCATTAACACCAGCAAACTATCGTGACCAGCACCATCTAACGATCTACCACTTTAAACCAAGTTTGTTTTAGTTATTTGTTGGTTCCATTAGATGTGCTGGTGCTTACTGACAAAAAGAGACTGGTTAATCAGGGTACTGGTTAGATGGATCTATCCATATAGGGTAGTTGATCATATTGTGTGTAAAGACACCTGCAAAGCACTGGAATCATTTACTAATTTTTTGTCTCCGACCCTATTCCAGGTAGCCATCATGTGATGAGTCGACTCTCCTCCAAAAAAAAGAGAACTAGCAAAGTAAATAACCTACCCTTTCTAATATTCCAGATGTGCAAGAGAGATCTGCCTGTCACCCTGGGAATACGTACTAACTAGAACGCTAATATATATAAATATATATATATATATATATATATATATATATATATATATATATATATATATATATATATATATATCAGCCATATTACTGCAAGAAAAAAAAACCGACCGAATGTGTACAATTAAATAAAAGCATATTTAAATTAGTTATTTTTTTACATAAACGTTATATGAGGACGCACCATGTAGTCTGCTTGACAGTGTAAATAATAAAAAAAATGGAAGGTGTGAAAGAAATTTGAAAACGTTTGGCTCAGAAGAGAATTTTGTGTATGAGTTTAGCCTCACTAAAAACTTGTGATTGGAATGGCTAATGTTTTGTTATCGTCAAGTTTTTCACAGTCTGAAGAACACACCAGACAAACCAACCAAATAAGTAAAGAATTCTTTATTATGAGTACAGGCAATGTTAAAGGAATATGAATAATTAATAAGCAGGCAAATTACAATTAAATTATGTTCCCCAATTTGGCAATTAATTTAATTAAATTCACCTCATCCACCACGGGGGCGGTGCCACTCAGCCCAACCCACAGATTAAGGCATTAGCCGGACAGTTGTCCGTTGGCGTTACTGGTGCCCCGCTAGTCAGCCTCCAACAAGGTAGCGTTTTCCATTACACAGAACACACCATCAATGGTCTGGCGCCACCGCCACTATTCCGGTGGCCCTCCAGCACACCAACTCGAGCTAGAAAAGAACAGATAGTGCAATTAAAATTCTATTAATCACTTCCAATCCTTGTTCCAGTACTACTTATTATTTCTTAAACCAATTGCGCACACAAATTATACTCAAGGTATTGCATTTTCTTAAGTGAACCATTACTAAAACGTAACAGAATAAGAACTAAATTATTCTAAATTATATAAAATTAACAAGTGCACTAATAACATTATACATTTTTCTAGATACTATAATAATAGATAATATAATTAATGTACGGCACCTTTTTTATTTTTTCTCAGATATTCAAGAGACTGGTTGTGTTTTAAATAAAAAAACTGATGTATTAATATATTATAACTCATATATTATAAATAAGAAAATGCATGATGTATTCAAGTTAAACGTTCAGTGTCACTGCAGCAATATGGTACCTGCTGGTATAATCCGCTAGTGATGAATGTGCACAAAAATACTAGCTTCCGAATGAAGTGATGGTGCTCGTCTAGCTGTGATTTGCAGGCGTGTTGGAGCTTAGTTGGTTTCCTATTTGTTCAATAGTATATAAGAGCCAATGTGCCGTATTTAGGGAGCTAGAAGCTGTAAATGCAGTCTATTGTCCAGTTTGACCAGGAGAGGTCAAAGTCAAAGCCATTTTTTAGAAAGCTCTTAGTTGGTTTCCTATACATATCCCATAGTACATATGAGGCTAGCTGCAGTATTTAAGGAGATAGAAGCTGTTAACAGTCTTTTCTCCAGTTTAACCATAAGAGGTCAAAGTCCAAGATATTAATTATCCAATAGTACATATGAGGCTGTGTGGTCCAGTGGTTACAATGCTATTTCATAGAGCAAGCGATTCTGAACAGTTGTGTATACATTTCATTACCAAAAATACCTTGTTTAATTAAAGATACGGCCCCAAAGTGCAGATTCAGGATCTCTGACTGTGTTTGACCACAGTTCAGTCGTAAAAATAATTATATAACGATTTTTAAGCAAACTGTATTCATGTGACTTGTAAAGCTCATATATTATGTATTTAGGCTTCCAAGCCGTAGGCTAGGGAAGCCTATTGTTTTGTTAGGATTATTATTATTTTATTTTTTCTGCCAAAACATGCTCAAACTCCATGATTAACTGTTGTTAATACGAAGATTGGTTCTATGGTTTGGCAACCACATTGATTAATGACATAAAATGACCATACAAAAATAAAATCAAAATTCAAACATCTTTCTCTGAAACCGCTTATTATGGCGGTCATGTTTGTTGATGTAGGAACTTTTTCCTGACTAATTTTTTAGAGGACAGTAGTTAAAGTGGTTAAAGAAAAGGGCTTGTAACCAGGAGGTACCTGGTTCAAATCCCACCTCAGCCCCTGACTCATTGTGTGACCCTGAGCAATTTACTTAACCTCCTTGTGCTCAGTCTTTCGGGTGAGACGTAATTGTAACTGACTCTGCAGCTGATGCATAGTTCACACACCCTAGTCTCTGTAAGTCGCATTGGATAAAGGCGTCTGTTAAATTAAACAAATAATAATACTACATATGAGCCTATCTGCAGTATTTAAGGAGGTGTTCTATACAGTTTCTATTGTAAACATGACTATCTGCAGTGTTTAAGAAGCAATATTCTGTCAAATCTGCAGTTACAAAATTTGGCCACCAGAGGGCAGACAGAGAAAGGTCAAAGGTGAAATGGTACAATATGAGCCTACCTGCAGTATTTAAGGAGGTTTTCTATACAGTTTCTTTGTAAACATGGAGCAATATACTGTCAAAGCTGCAGTTACAAGATTTGGCCACCAGAGGGCAGACAGAGAAAGGTCAAAGGTGAAATCGTACATATGAGCCTATCTGCAGTATTTAAGGAGGTTTTCTATACAGTTTCTTTGTAAACATGGAGCAATATACTGTCAAATCTGCAGTTACAAAATTTGGCCACCAGAGGGCAGACAGAGAAAGGTCAAAGGTGAAATAGTACAATATGAGCCTATCTGCAGTATTTAAGGAGGTTTTCTATACAGTTTCTATTGTAAACATGGAGCAATATACTGTCAAATCTGCAGTTACAAAATTTGGCCACCAGAGGGCAGACAGAGAAAGGTCAAAGGTGAAATAGTACAATATGAGCCTATCTGCAGTATTTAAGGAGGTTTTCTATACAGTTTCTATGTAAACATGGAGCAATATACTGTCAAATCTGCAGTTACAAAATTTGGCCACCAGAGGGCAGACAGAGAAAGGTCAAAGGTGAAATAGTACAATATGAGCCTATCTGCAGTATTTAAGGAGGTTTTCTATACAGTTTCTATTGTAAACATGACTATCTGCAGTGTTTAAGGAGCAATATACTGTCAAATCTGCAGTTACAAAATTTGGCCACCAGAGGGCAGACAGAGAAAGGTCAAAGGTGAAATAGTACAATATGAGCCTATCTGCAGTATTTAAGGAGGTTTTCTATACAGTTTCTATTGTAAACATGGAGCAATATACTGTCAAATCTGCAGTTACAAGATTTGGCCACCAGAGGGCAGACAGAGAAAGGTCAAAGGTGAAATAGTACAATATGAGCCTATCTGCAGTATTTAAGGAGGTTTTCTATACAGTTTCTATTGTAAACATGGAGCAATATACTGTCAAAGCTGCAGTTACAAGATTTGGCCACCAGAGGGCAGACAGAGAAAGGTCAAAGGTGAAATAGTACATATGAGCCTATCTGCAGTATTTAAGGAGGTTTTCTATACAGTTTCTATTGTAAACATGGAGCAATATACTGTCAAAGCTGCAGTTACAAGATTTGGCCACCAGAGGGCAGACAGAGAAAGGTCAAAGGTGAAATCGTACATATGAGCCTATCTGCAGTATTTAAGGAGGTTTTCTATACAGTTTCTATTGTAAACATGACTATCTGCAGTCTTTAGGAGCAATAAACTGTCAAATCTGCAGTTACAAAATTTGGCCACCAGAGGGCAGACAGAGAAAGGTCAAAGGTGAAATAGTACAATATGAGCCTATCTGCAGTATTTAAGGAGGTTTTCTATACAGTTTCTATTGTAAACATGGAGCAATATACTGTCAAATCTGCAGTTACAAAATTTGGCCACCAGAGGGCAGACAGAGAAAGGTCAAAGGTGAAATAGTACATATGAGCCTATCTGCAGTATTTAAGGAGGTTTTCTATACAGTTTCTATTGTAAACATGGAGCAATATACTGTCAAAGCTGCAGTTACAAGATTTGGCCACCAGAGGGCAGACAGAGAAAGGTCAAAGGTGAAATCGTACATATGAGCCTATCTGCAGTATTTAAGGAGGTTTTCTATACAGTTTCTATTGTAAACATGGAGCAATATACTGTCAAAGCTGCAGTTACAAGATTTGGCCACCAGAGGGCAGACAGAGAAAGGTCAAAGGTGAAATCGTACATATGAGCCTATCTGCAGTATTTAAGGAGGTTTTCTATACAGTTTCTATTGTAAACATGGAGCAATATACTGTCAAAGCTGCAGTTACAAGATTTGACCACCAGAGGGCAGACAGAGAAAGGTCAAAGGTGAAATCGTACATATGAGCCTATCTGCAGTATTTAAGGAGGTTTTCTATACAGTTTCTATTGTAAACATGGAGCAATATACTGTCAAATCTGCAGTTACAAGATTTGGCCACCAGAGGGCAGACAGAGAAAGGTCAAAGGTGAAATAGTACAATATGAGCCTATCTGCAGTATTTAAGGAGGTTTTCTATACAGTTTCTATTGTAAACATGGAGCAATATACTGTCAAAGCTGCAGTTACAAGATTTGGCCACCAGAGGGCAGACAGAGAAAGGTCAAAGGTGAAATAGTACATATGAGCCTATCTGCAGTATTTAAGGAGGTTTTCTATACAGTTTCTATTGTAAACATGGAGCAATATACTGTCAAATCTGCAGTTACAAGATTTGGCCACCAGAGGGCAGACAGAGAAAGGTCAAAGGTGAAATCGTACATATGAGCCTATCTGCAGTATTTAAGGAGGTTTTCTATACAGTTTCTATTGTAAACAAGGAGCAATATACTGTCAAAGCTGCAGTTACAAGATTTGGCCACCAGAGGGCAGACAGAGAAAGGTCAAAGGTGAAATCGTACATATGAGCCTATCTGCAGTATTTAAGGAGGTTTTCTATACAGTTTCTATTGTAAACATGGAGCAATATACTGTCAAAGCTGCAGTTACAAGATTTGACCACCAGAGGGCAGACAGAGAAAGGTCAAAGGTGAAATCGTACATATGAGCCTATCTGCAGTATTTAAGGAGGTTTTCTATACAGTTTCTATTGTAAACATGACTATCTGCAGTCTTTGAGCAATATACTGTCAAATCTGCAGTTACAAGATTTGGCCACCAGAGGGCAGACAGAGAAAGGTCAAAGGTGAAATAGTACAATATGAGCCTATCTGCAGTATTTAAGGAGGTTTTCTATACAGTTTCTATTGTAAACATGGAGCAATATACTGTCAAATCTGCAGTTACAAAATTTGGCCACCAGAGGGCAGACAGAGAAAGGTCAAAGGTGAAATAGTACAATATGAGCCTATCTGCAGTATTTAAGGAGGTTTTCTATACAGTTTCTATTGTAAACAAGGAGCACTATACTGTCAAATCTGCAGTTACAAAATTTGACCACCAGAGGGCAGACAGAGAAAGGTCAAAGGTGAAATAGTACAATATGAGCCTATCTGCAGTATTTAAGGAGGTTTTCTATACAGTTTCTATTGTAAACATGACTATCTGCAGTCTTTAAGGAGCAATGTACTGTCAAATCTGCAGTTACAAAATTTGGCCACCAGAGGGCAGACAGAGAAAGGTCACATGTGAAATAGTACAATATGAGCCTATCTGCAGTATTTAAGGAGGTTTTCTATACAGTTTCTATTGTAAAGCAGCAATATACTGTCAAATCTGCAGTTACAAAATTTGACCACCAGAGGGCAGACAGAGAAAGGTCAAAGGTGAAATAGTACAATATGAGCCTATCTGCAGTATTTAAGGAGGTTTTCTATACAGTTTCTATTGTAAACATGGAGCAATATACTGTCAAATCTGCAGTTACAAGATTTGGCCACCAGAGGGCAGACAGAGAAAGGTCAAAGGTGAAATAGTACAATATGAGCCTATCTGCAGTATTTAAGGAGGTTTTCTATACAGTTTCTATTGTAAACATGGAGCTAGGAGTAATGTACTGTCAAAGCTGCAGTTACAAGATTTGACCACCAGAGGGCAGACAGAGAAAGGTCAAAGGTGAAATAGTACATATGAGCCTATCTGCAGTATTTAAGGAGGTTTTCTATACAGTTTCTATTGTAAACAGCAACTATACTGTCAAATCTGCAGTTACAAAATTTGACCACCAGAGGGCAGACAGAGAAAGGTCAAAGGTGAAATAGTACAATATGAGCCTATCTGCAGTATTTAAGGAGGTTTTTCTATACAGTTTCTATTGTAAACATGGAGCAATATACTGTCAAAGCTGCAGTTACAAGATTTGGCCACCAGAGGGCAGACAGAGAAAGGTCAAAGGTGAAATCGTACATATGAGCCTATCTGCAGTATTTAAGGAGGTTTTCTATACAGTTTCTATTGTAAACAAGGAGCAATATACTGTCAAATCTGCAGTTACAAAATTTGACCACCAGAGGGCAGACAGAGAAAGGTCAAAGGTGAAATAGTACAATATGAGCCTATCTGCAGTATTTAAGGAGGTTTTCTATACAGTTTCTATTGTAAACATGACTATCTGCAGTCTTTAGCAATATACTGTCAAATCTGCAGTTACAAGATTTGGCCACCAGAGGGCAGACAGAGAAAGGTCAAATGTGAAATAGTACAATATGAGCCTATCTGCAGTATTTAAGGAGGTTTTCTATACAGTTTCTATTGTAAACAAGGAGCAATATACTGTCAAATCTGCAGTTACAAAATTTGACCACCAGAGGCAGACAGAGAAAGGTCAAAGGTGAAATAGTACAATATGAGCCTATCTGCAGTATTTAAGGAGGTTTTCTATACAGTTTCTATTGTAAACATGGAGCAATATACTGTCAAATCTGCAGTTACAAAATTTGACCACCAGAGGGCAGATAGAGAAAGGTCACAGGTGAAATAGTACAATATGAGCCTATCTGCAGTATTTAAGGAGGTTTTCTATACAGTTTCTATTGTAAACATGGAGCAATATACTGTCAAAGCTGCAGTTACAAGATTTGGCCACCAGAGGGCAGACAGAGAAAGGTCAAAGGTGAAATCGTACATATGAGCCTATCTGCAGTATTTAAGGAGGTTTTCTATACAGTTTCTATTGTAAACATGACTATAGGCAGTGTTTAAGGAGCAATAAACTGTCAAATCTGCAGTTACAAGATTTGGCCACCAGAGGGCAGACAGAGAAAGTTCAAAGGTGAAATAGTACAATATGAGCCTATCTGCAGTATTTAAGGAGGTTTTCTTTACAGTTTCTATTGTAAACATGGAGCAATATACTGTCAAAGCCGCAGTTACAAGATTTGGCCACCAGAGGGCAGACAGAGAAAGGTCAAAGGTGAAATCGTACATATGAGCCTATCTGCAGTATTTAAGGAGGTTTTCTATACAGTTTCTATTGTAAACATGGAGCAATATACTGTCAAAGCTGCAGTTACAAGATTTGGCCACCAGAGGGCAGACAGAGAAAGGTCAAAGGTGAAATCGTACATATGAGCCTATCTGCAGTATTTAAGGAGGTTTTCTATACAGTTTCTATTGTAAACATGGAGCAATATACTGTCAAAGCCGCAGTTACAAGATTTGGCCACCAGAGGGCAGACAGAGAAAGGTCAAAGGTGAAATCGTACATATGAGCCTATCTGCAGTATTTAAGGAGGTTTTCTATACAGTTTCTATTGCAAACATGACTATCTGCAGTCTTTAAGGAGCAATATACTGTCAAATCTGCAGTTACAAAATTTGGCCACCAGAGGGCAGACAGAGAAAGGTCACAGGTGAAATAGTACAATATGAGCCTATCTGCAGTATTTAAGGAGGTTTTCTATACAGTTTCTATTGTAAACATGGAGCAATATACTGTCAAATCTGCAGTTACAAAATTTGACCACCAGAGGGCAGACAGAGAAAGGTCAAAGGTGAAATAGTACAATATGAGCCTATCTGCAGTATTTAAGGAGGTTTTCTATACAGTTTCTATTGTAAACATGGAGCAATATACTGTCAAAGCTGCAGTTACAAGATTTGGCCACCAGAGGGCAGACAGAGAAAGGTCAAAGGTGAAATCGTACATATGAGCCTATCTGCAGTATTTAAGGAGGTTTTCTATACAGTTTCTATTGTAAACATGGAGCAATATACTGTCAAAGCTGCAGTTACAAAATTTGACCACCAGAGGGCAGACAGAGAAAGGTCAAAGGTGAAATAGTACAATATGAGCCTATCTGCAGTATTTAAGGAGGTTTTCTATACAGGTTCTATTGTAAAGAAGGAGCAATATACTGTCAAATCTGCAGTTACAAGATTTGGCCACCAGAGGGCAGACAGAGAAAGGTCAAAGGTGAAATCGTACATATGAGCCTATCTGCAGTATTTAAGGAGGTTTTCTATACAGTTTCTATTGTAAACAAGGAGCAATATACTGTCAAATCTGCAGTTACAAGATTTGACCACCAGAGGGCAGACAGAGAAAGGTCAAAGGTGAAATAGTACATATGAGCCTATCTGCAGTATTTAAGGAGGTTTTCTATACAGTTTCTATTGTAAAGAAGAGAGCAATATACTGTCAAATCTGCAGTTACAAGATTTGGCCACCAGAGGGCAGACAGAGAAAGGTCAAAGGTGAAATAGTACAATATGAGCCTATCTGCAGTATTTAAGGAGGTTTTCTATACAGTTTCTATTGTAAACATGGAGCAATATACTGTCAAATCTGCAGTTACAAGATTTGACCACCAGAGGGCAGACAGAGAAAGGTCAAAGGTGAAATAGTACATATGAGCCTATCTGCAGTATTTAAGGAGGTTTTCTATACAGTTTCTATTGTAAACATGAGGAGCAATATACTGTCAAATCTGCAGTTACAAGATTTGGCCACCAGAGGGCAGACAGAGAAAGGTCAAAGGTGAAATAGTACATATGAGCCTATCTGCAGTATTTAAGGAGGTTTTCTATACAGTTTCTATTGTAAACATGGAGCAATATACTGTCAAAGCTGCAGTTACAAGATTTGGCCACCAGAGGGCAGACAGAGAAAGGTCAAAGGTGAAATCGTACATATGAGCCTATCTGCAGTATTTAAGGAGGTTTTCTATACAGTTTCTATGTAAACAAGGAGCACTATACTGTCAAATCTGCAGTTACAAAATTTGACCACCAGAGGGCAGACAGAGAAAGGTCAAAGGTGAAATAGTACAATATGAGCCTATCTGCAGTATTTAAGGAGGTTTTCTATACAGTTTCTATTGTAAACATGACTATCGGCAGTGTTTAAGGAACAATATACTGTCAAATCTGCAGTTACAAGATTTGGCCACCAGACGGCAGACAGAGAAAGGTCAAAGGTGAAATCGTACATATGAACCTATCTGCAGTATTTAAGGAGGTTTTCTATACAGTTTCTATTGTAAACATGAGAGCAATATACTGTCAAATCTGCAGTTACAAAATTTGGCCACCAGAGGGCAGACAGAGAAAGGTCAAAGGTGAAATAGTACAATATGAGCCTATCTGCAGTATTTAAGGAGGTTTTCTATACAGTTTCTATTGTAAACATGGAGCAATATACTGTCAAATCTGCAGTTACAAGATTTGGCCACCAGAGGGCAGACAGAGAAAGGTCAAAGGTGAAATCGTACATATGAGCCTATCTGCAGTATTTAAGGAGGTTTTCTATACAGTTTCTATTGTAAACATGACTATCTGCAGTTTAGGAGCAATATACTGTCAAATCTGCAGTTACAAGATTTGGCCACCAGAGGGCAGACAGAGAAAGGTCAAAGGTGAAATCGTACATATGAGCCTATCTGCAGTATTTAAGGAGGTTTTCTATACAGTTTCTATTGTAAACATGGAGCAATATACTGTCAAATCTGCAGTTACAAGATTTGGCCACCAGAGGGCAGACAAGAAAGCTCAAGGGTGAAATAGTACAATATGAGCCTATCTGCAGTATTTAAGGAGGTTTTCTATACAGTTTCTATTGTAAACATGGAGCAATTTACTGTCAAAGCCGCAGTTACAAGATTTGACCACAAGAGGGCAGACAGAGAATGGTCAAAGGTGAAATCGTACATATGAGCCTATCTGCAGTATTTAAGGAGGTTTTCTATACAGTTTCTATTGTAAACAAGGAGCAATATACTGTCAAAGCTGCAGTTACAAGATTTGGCCACCAGAGGGCTGACAGAGAAAGGTCAAAGGTGAAATCGTACATATGAGCCTATCTGCAGTATTTAAGGAGGTTTTCTATACAGTTTCTATTGTAAACATGGAGCAATATACTGTCAAAGCTGCAGTTACAAGATTTGGCCACCAGAGGGCAGACAGAGAAAGGTCAAAGGTGAAATCGTACATATGAGCCTATCTGCAGTATTTAAGGAGGTTTTCTATACAGTTTCTATTGTAAACATGGAGCAATATACTGTCAAATCTGCAGTTACAAGATTTGGCCACCAGAGGGCAGACAGAGAAAGGTCAAAGGTGAAATAGTACATATGAGCCTATCTGCAGTATTTAAGGAGGTTTTCTATACAGTTTCTATTGTAAACATAGGAGCAATATACTGTCAAATCTGCAGTTACAAGATTTGACCACCAGAGGGCAGACAGAGAAAGGTCAAAGGTGAAATAGTACAATATGAGCCTATCTGCAGTATTTAAGGAGGTTTTCTATACAGTTTCTATTGTAAACATGACTATCGGCAGTGTTTAAGGCAATATACTGTCAAATCTGCAGTTACAAAATTTGGCCACCAGAGGGCAGACAGAGAAAGGTCACATGTGAAATAGTACAATATGAGCCTATCTGCAGTATTTAAGGAGGTTTTCTATACAGTTTCTATTGTAAAGCAGCAATATACTGTCAAATCTGCAGTTACAAAATTTGACCACCAGAGGGCAGACAGAGAAAGGTCAAAGGTGAAATAGTACAATATGAGCCTATCTGCAGTATTTAAGGAGGTTTTCTATACAGGTTCTATTGTAAAGAAGGAGCAATATACTGTCAAATCTGCAGTTACAAGATTTGGCCACCAGAGGGCAGACAGAGAAAGGTCAAAGGTGAAATCGTACATATGAGCCTATCTGCAGTATTTAAGGAGGTTTTCTATACAGTTTCTATTGTAAACATGGAGCAATATACTGTCAAAGCTGCAGTTACAAGATTTGGCCACCAGAGGGCAGACAGAGAAAGGTCAAAGGTGAAATCGTACATATGAGCCTATCTGCAGTATTTAAGGAGGTTTTCTATACAGTTTCTATTGTAAACATGGAGCAATATACTGTCAAATCTGCAGTTACAAGATTTGGCCACCAGAGGGCAGACAGAGAAAGGTCAAAGGTGAAATAGTACAATATGAGCCTATCTGCAGTATTTAAGGAGGTTTTCTATACAGTTTCTATTGTAAACATGCGAGCAATATACTGTCAAATCTGCAGTTACAAAATTTGGCCACCAGAGGGCAGACAGAGAAAGGTCAAAGGTGAAATAGTACAATATGAGCCTATCTGCAGTATTTAAGGAGGTTTTCTATACAGTTTCTATTGTAAACATGGAGCAATATACTGTCAAAGCTGCAGTTACAAGATTTGGCCACCAGAGGGCAGACAGAGAAAGGTCAAAGGTGAAATCGTACAT
Source organism: Acipenser oxyrinchus oxyrinchus (assembly GCA_030684275.1). Lineage (NCBI taxonomy): Eukaryota > Metazoa > Chordata > Actinopteri > Acipenseriformes > Acipenseridae > Acipenser > Acipenser oxyrinchus. The sequence continues at coordinate 15,080 of CM060295.1, forward strand.
ATGAGCCTATCTGCAGTATTTAAGGAGGTTTTCTATACAGTTTCTATTGTAAAGCAAGGAGCAATATTCTGTCAAATCTGCAGTTACAAAATTTGGCCACCAGAGGGCAGACAGAGAAAGGTCACAGGTGAAATAGTACAATATGAGCCTATGCAGTATTTAAGGAGGTTTTCTATACAGTTTCTATTGTAAACATGGAGCAATATACTGTCAAAGCTGCAGTTACAAAATTTGGCCACCAGAGGGCAGACAGAGAAAGGTCAAAGGTGAAATCGTACATATGAGCCTATCTGCAGTATTTAAGGAGGTTTTCTATACAGTTTCTATTGTAAACATGGAGCAATATACTGTCAAATCTGCAGTTACAAGATTTGGCCACCAGAGGGCAGACAGAGAAAGCTCAAGGGTGAAATCGTACATATGAGCCTATCTGCAGTATTTAAGGAGGTTTTCTATACAGTTTCTATTGTAAACATGACTATCTGCAGTGTTTAACCCTTTGCGGTCCATTGTCGGACTGGGTCCGACATTGCAATTATTCCCACCAGGTCCTTTGTCGGACCCTGTCCGACATCATTTTAAAAACGCAAAACGCAAAAGTCGGTTTTCAACGGAAAAGCGAGAAAACCATTCAATGGCCGAAAGTGGGAACGAAAGGAGCCGAGACAAGCCGATAAAAAGAAAAAAAAAAAGAAGTATCTCATGAATAGTCATAGTACCCCATTGGCATCAGATGGGGGCCGTATGGAAACAAGCTGGAAGTACAGTATCAGTGCACAGAGACTATCACGGACATTTGCAGAGTTTTATTGAGATGTTATAGTAATAAAATAATGACTTGGATTGCATTATTGAGGAGTTTGGTGATAAAACGAGTCATCAGGAGACAATTGATCGGTATGTACGACTATTATTATTATTATTTTTTATTTGGTAGCATATGTGAAAGCGATAGCAAACGAAAGGGTGGGGTGGGGCTGGAGATCCCTACTGAGTGCTTTGTTGATATGCAGGGCCATTTAAACCCGTTTCACTGTGAAAAAAAATACTTTTAAACAGCGCGTCTAAAATTAACTGCGCGTGTAAAAATTAATTAGACCTGGCGAGCCTGACGCAGAATTAATAAATGGACCACAAAGGGTTAAGGAGCAATATTCTGTCAAATCTGCAGTTACAAAATTTGGCCACCAGAGGGCAGACAGAGAAAGGTCACAGGTGAAATAGTACAATATGAGCCTATCTGCAGTATTTAAGGAGGTTTTCTATACAGTTTCTATTGTAAACATGGAGCAATATACTGTCAAATCTGCAGTTACAAAATTTGACCACCAGAGGGCAGACAGAGAAAGGTCAAAGGTGAAATAGTACAATATGAGCCTATCTGCAGTATTTAAGGAGGTTTTCTATACAGTTTCTATTGTAAACAAGGAGCAATATACTGTCAAATCTGCAGTTACAAGATTTGGCCACCAGAGGGCAGACAGAGAAAGCTCAAGGGTGAAATCGTACATATGAGCCTATCTGCAGTATTTAAGGAGGTTTTCTATACAGTTTCTATTGTAAACATGACTATCTGCAGTGTTTAAGGAGCAATATTCTGTCAAATCTGCAGTTACAAAATTTGGCCACCAGAGGGCAGACAGAGAAAGGTCACAGGTGAAATAGTACAATATGAGCCTATCTGCAGTATTTAAGGAGGTTTTCTATACAGTTTCTATTGTAAACATGGAGCAATATACTGTCAAAGCTGCAGTTACAAGATTTGGCCACCAGAGGGCAGACAGAGAAAGTTGGAATGTGGCATTTTTCTGGGCACTGCGCCCACATTTCAAATCGGATCACTACAAAAATAAATAGCAACTAAATTCAAACATACTGGAAGAGGCGAAAAAATTGAGTTGATCGGTTGAAAACTGTATGAGGAGACGCTGTCCAGTTTTAAGCTGTAATTTTTGAAATAGCAATATGTCCATATCTGGCTCTGGGAAGGTCATAGGTCAACGGAACCCAAGTGGACTTTTAGAGAACCAATAGGTTTCTATACATGGTCAATAGTAACTATGACCCTATCTTGCCCCTGTCAGGACTTATAAGCTGTTGAATTTTGGGGGTCATGACCTGTTACCCCAAATCCAACAGTCCGATCGCCACCAAATATAATAGTAACTCAAATGAGATAGTGCAAACAGTTGTGCAAAGTTTTGAGTTGATCAGTTCAAATCTCTAGGAGGAGATGTGCGGAAAATTAGACAGAAACATGGAATAATAATAATAATAATAATAATAATAATAATAATAATAATAATAATAATAATAATAATGAAACCGAGAGAAAACAAGGTCTGCATTTTACAACACAGACAATAATAGAAGAGCCAGCAGCGCCACCTAATGATCTGCCACTGTGGATCACAATATTGCTAAGGGGCTAAAACCAATTCCAAAATGTTTTTCCAATATTATAAACAGCAAGAGAACATTCAAAGAGGAGGCTAAATGTCTAAGGGAAACAAATAAATAGCAAATATATTAAAATGATTACTTTTCATAGGTTTTACAAAGGAGGACACAGACAACATGTCCCACATGTCAGCCTGTTCCTATCCAATTTTAAATAACTTTAGAATAAGAGGCAGAAGTTTTAAAAGGACTAGGAGCTCTTAAAATAAACAAATCCTCTGGGCCAGATGAGATCATCCCAATAGTACTCAAAGAAATGAAAGAAGTTATTTACAAACTGCTAACCAAGATCATGCAAGTCTCTTGACACAGGGGTTGTACCGACAGACTGGAAAATTGCAAACACAATACCGATCTACAAAAAGGGAGACAAAACCAAACCAGGTAACTACAGACCAATAAGCCTGACTTCTATTATATGTAAACTTATGGAAACTATAATAAGATCTAAAATTGAAAATTACCTATATGGTGACAATATCCTGGGAGGGAGACAGCATGGTTTTAGGAAAGGGAGATCGTGTCCAACTAACCTGCTTGACTTTGAGGATGCAACATTGACAATGGATAATTGCAAAGCATACGACATGGTTTATTTAGATTTCCAGAAAGCTTTTGACAAAGTCCCACATAAAAAATTAATTCTCAAACTGAATGCAGTAGGGATTCAAGGAAATGCATGCACATGGATTAGGGAGTGGTTAACATGTAGAAAACAGAAAGTACTGATTAGAGGAGAAACCTCAAAATGGAACGATTCCTAAATCTACATTAATGATTTAGATTCTGGTATAGTAAGCAAACTTGTTAAATTTGCAGACTACACAAAAATAGGAGGAGTGGCAAACACTGTTGCAGCAGCAAAGGTCATTCAAAATGTTCTAGATAAGAACATAAGAAAGTTTACAAACGAGAGGAGGCCATTCAGCCCATCTTGCTCGTTTGGTTGTTAGTAGCTTATTGATCCCAGAATTTCATCAAGCAGCTTCTTGAAGGATCCCAGGGTGTCAGCTTCAACAACATTACTGGGGAGTTGGTTCCAGACCCTCACAATTCTCTGTGTAAAAAGTGCCTCCTATTTTCTGTTCTGAATGCCCCTTTATCTAATCTCCATTTGTGACCCCTGGTCCTTGTTTCTTTTTCAGGTCAAAGAAGTCCCCAGGGTTGACATTGTCTATACCTTTTAGGATTTTGAATGTTTGAATCAGATCGCACAGTAGTCTTCTTTGTTCAAGACTGAACAGATTCAATTCTTTTAGCCTGTCTGCATACGACATGCCTTTTAAACCTGGGATAATTCTGGTTGCTCTTCTTTGCACTCTTTCTAGAGCAGCAATATCCTTTTTGTAACGAGGTGACCAGAACTGAACACAATATTCTAGGTGAGGTCTTACTAATGCATTGTAGAGTTTTAACATTACTTCCCTTGATTTAAATTCAACACTTCTCACAATATATCAGAGCATCTTGTTGGCCTTTCTTATAGCTTCCCCACATTGTCTAGATGAAGACATTTCTGAGTCAACATAAACTCCTAGGTCTTTCATAGTTCCCTTCAATTTCAGCACTTCCCATATATTTGTAATGCACATTTTTATGCAATACTTTACACTTTTCTCTATTAAATTTCATTTGCCATGTGTCTGCCCAATTCTGAATGCTGTCTAGATCATTTTGAATGACCTTTGCTGCTTCAACAATGTTTGCCACTCCTCCTATTTTTGTGTCGTCTGCAAATTTGACAAGTTTGCTTACTATACCAGAATATAAATCATTAATGTGCTACACCACTGGTTACCTCACTCCATTTTGAGGTTTCTCCTCTAATCAGTACTTTGTTTTCTACCTGTTAACCACTCCCTAATCCATGTGCATGCATTTCCTTGAATCCCGACTGCGTTCAGTTTGAGAATTAATCTTTATGCGGACTTTGTCAAAAGCTTTCTGGAAATCTAAATAAACCATGTCAGTATGCTTTGCAGCTATCCATTTTCAATGTTGCATCCTCAAAAAGTCAAGTAGGTTAGTGAGACACGATCTTCCTTTCCTAAAACCATGCTGGCTGTCTCCCAGGATATTGTTACCATATAGGTAATTTTCCATTTTGGATCTTATTATAGTTTCCATAAGTTTACATATAATAGAAGTCAGGCTTATTGGTCTGTAGTTACCTGGTTCGGTTTTGTCTCCCGGTTTGTAAATAAATAGATAGCATTCAGAACTGGGCAGACACATGGCAAATGACATTTAATAGGGAAAAGTATAAAGTATTGCATGTAGGCAATAAAAATGTGCATAATAAATATCATATGGGAGATACTGAAACTGAAGAAGGGAACTAAGAAAAAGACCTAGGAGTTTGTTGACTCAGAAATGTCTTGACCTAGACAATGTGGGGAAGCTATAAAAAGGCCAACAAGATGCTCGGATATATTGTGGGAAGTGTTGAATTTAAATCAAGGTAAGTAAAACTTTACAATGCATTAGTAAGACCTCACCTATAATATTGTGTTCCGTTCTGGTTATCTAGTTACAAACCAGAATTATCCCGGTTTAAAAGGCATGTCGTATGCAGACAGGTTAAAAGAATTCAGTCTTGAACAAAGAAGACCTCATGCTATCTGATTCAAACACTCAAAATCCTAAAAGGTATAGACAATGTCAACCCAGGGACTTTTTGACCTGAAAAACAAGGACCAGGGGTCACAGATGGAGTAGATAAAAGGGGCATTCAGAACAGAAAATAGGAGGCACTTTCTTACACAGAGAATTGTGAGGGTCTGTAACCAACTCCCCAGTAATGTTGTTGAAGCCGACACCCTGGGATCCTTCAAGAAGCTGCTTGATAAGATTCTGGGATCAATAAGCTACTAACAACCAAAACAAGCAAGATGGACTGAATGGACTCCTCTCGTTTGTAAACTTTCTTATGTTCTTATCAGTACACTAGCTAAACACTAGGGGCGTTGCTCTTACTAAGATAAAAGACACTTTGGCTGAACATGCCTCGGGTTGCCCAAACAGGAAGAGATAAGACGTTTACATCCTCTCTCTCTGGCACAGCTGTCCATCCTGAAACCCGTCCCAGGGAGGCCCCCCTTGAAGCCTCCACTGAGGAGTGTGGGATACATGACCTGCCAGCTCCCAGCATCAGTATAAGAATTGAACTTTTGGCCTTCGCAAGAAAACGCTATGTGTTGCGCAAAGCCAACACTGCTCATCACCCTGAGAACACCATCCCCACGGTGAAGCATGGTGGTGGCAGCATCATGTTATGGGGATGCTTTTCATCGGCAGGGACTGGGAAACTGGTCAGGATGGAGGGCAAGACAGATGGAGCCAAATACAGGGAAATTCTAGAGGAAAACCTGTTTCAGTCTGCAAGAGACCTGGGACTGGGGCGGAGGTTCACCTTCCAGCAGGACAATGACCCTAAATACACAGCCAAAGCTACACTGGAGTGGTGTTTAAAAACAAGAACCTGAATGTCTTAGAATGGCCCAGTCAAAGCCCAGACCTCAATCCGGTTGAGCATCTGTGGCAAGACTTGAAAATTGCTGTTCACCAACTGCCCCCATCCAACTTGACAGAGTTTGAGCAATTTTGTCAAGAATGGGCAAAAACTGCAGGATCCAGATGTGCAAAGCTGGTAAAAAGACTCACAGCTGTAATTGCTGCTAAAGGTGCTTCTACCAAAGTATTAACACAGGGGGGTGAATACTTATGCAACCAACAAATGTATTTTTTTTGTTTAATTGACTTTTGTGTCAATAAAAATATTTTGCACCTTCAAAAGTATTAAGTATGTTGTGTAAATCAAATGGTAAAAATCCCAATTAAATCCATTTTAATTCCAGGTTGTAACACTACAAAATGTGGAAAAGTCCAAGGGGGGTGAATACTTATGCAAGGCACTGTATCTTGTAACAATTGTAAGTCGTCCCTGGATAAGGGCGTCTGCTAAGAAATGAATAATAATTAATAATTTTTTCTACCTGCTCAAATGATTTTTTTTTTTTTCATTCAGCTTCTCTTTTCGCTGCAAGAGCTCCAACGTTAGTCTTTCCTGCTCCATCCAGTCTCCACCTCAGCATCAAAGCCGTCCAAAGCGCAGCTTCATTACTCAACCTGTCTGCAACTTTATAGACAGACTGGTCCTCCGCTAAACTTTCAAGCTCCTTCGACAAGACATTGACATTCCCATTGTCAGTGATTGCCTTACTTTAGTTCTCTTTAAATCCACCACTAAGCTTTGTCTGCAGAATCTCTCCTGCAATCAGGCGCCCCTCCCCGGTCCCACAGAGCAGCACAATTTACCGTTCCATCAGAAGATCCTGCCCTGGACCTCCATCAGCTACGCTCAACGCTTTAAAGACTTATTCAGCCCATTACAAACTCAATTTTAACCAGTAATGGCTCGTGATTTGACTGGTCACAACATCCTCCAACGACACTGCTGTACTGCAACTTTTGCACCGGCGCCTCAGACCATGGTTACCACGGCAACACCCTCACTAGTAGTGAGAATAATGGTTAGGGCTCTGGACTCTTGACAGGAGGGTTGTGGGTTCAATCCCAGGTGGGGGACACTGCTGCTGTACCTTTGAGCAAGGTACTTTACCTTGATTGCTCCAGTAAAAACCCAACTGTATAAATGGGTAATTGTACGTAAAAATAATGTGTAAAAAATAATGTAATGGTATGTAAAACTAATGTGATATCGTGTAACAACTGTAAGTCGCCCCGGATAAGGCGTCTGCTAAGAAATAAATAAAAATAATAATAATAATAATAATAATAATAATAATAATAATAATAATAATAATAATAATAATTATTGAGTGACTGCGTGAGTGGTAAGTTGCCATGGTGACCAGGCAGCTTCATCAGGCTCCGATTGCTCTGTGCCTCAGTACTGCAATCTTCTGGCTTCCTGTTGCTGCGTTTTCACAACTGGTGGGGACAAATTCAACACGCCGAATCATGACATCTAAATACTGCGTTAACTTATTTATATACATGGACTAGCTGTCCTAAAACATGTATCGAATATTTACTATTCAAATCTAAAGGAATAAGCAAATGTTGTTCTACATAGACAAGGATTTTAATCACAATAATCTCATAAATTCTACCGCTTCACTGAAGCCAATAGTTTAATTCCAATCATAACCTCTAGATGGCAGTATAATACCACAAGTTCTATATATATTTTAAGCCCGTTTGCCATCACTGTGAAGCTCGGACACTACAGCTTTTCTATCCATTCCTGCAGTTTGTTGTCACTCTGAGGGATTCTCGGGAGTTCCCGTCCTGCCTCAACCTTTTGTCTACCCATATCAAATAACATTCTTTAACTTCAACTCTACCCCCCCGTTCGAGGGCCTGGTCATGAAGCCACGCACCTATCGGCTTACTGAGATGCTCAGAATCTACAGTCACATTAACTTCCAGCTTCCCTGCATCAGGCATCCATTCCAGCGACCTCTTCCTGTTCCCGGATTCGTGCTTCCTCATCTAGCTCCTCTCCTCCAAACCGACCAACTTCATCAAGGCACTTTATTCAACTTTTAAGTTATCATTTCATCAACGTGAGCTGCCAGTCAGATACGGAAACCATGTCCTACAATTATCAATGTTTCAGTCAAAGTGTCCTCCTACCCTGCAATAGACAATACACTCAAACTGCTCCCGACCAAATCAATAGGTTTTTGCAACCTGAGAGCAACACATTCTTCATCCTCTCAGGTTCTGCAGCTGCCTCAGATCTATGCATTCTTCATCTCTGCCCTATCTCCGGCTTCATCTAAACCTCCTTAACACTCAAAGACCAATATCCACCGCATTCAGCAGATCTCTGCAGCAGACCACCACACTCTACCGATGGCAGTCCACCATTCACTATTATAGATCACTGCTTCAACAGGTCTCTGCTCTCTACAGCAGGCCACTACACACTATTGACAGCACTTCATTGTTTACTTCCTCAGTTCTCTGCACTGTTAATCGCTCCTCACAACAGCAGATCTCTGCTCCCTCTTCAGATCTCTCACTATTACTGCATGCAAAAGTTGCTTTAGTTTACAGTTTAAATCTGTAATTTTACTTCTCCAGAGCTTCCAACGCACCAGCTTTCCTCCAATATGCAGATCGTGGCAGCATTTCTGCAATCAAGGATAACGCCAATTCCCATCCAATCAAATACGGGCTTGTCTTTCTCAGCAATCTATTCATATGTCCCACATCCTCTCAAATATTACAGCATTAATACATGGTGAGAGACGTGGTACGAGACTGGAAATCTGTCTTGATTATGAGTTAAGGAGTTCCACTACTAGGAGAATGACTGGAGCTGTGAAACCTAAATCTCTGAAATGTGAGTTCACCCTTTTCCATTCCAAGCAGACATGATAGTAGCAAACCGCTGATCGATCCCTTATTAACATAGGATGGTCAACATCTCATCTCTGCCCTTGTTTCCGAAAATGGAGCGCAAAGGGTGCTGAGCTTTCCCAGCAGTCAATTACTTATGCTCATTCAGTTCCAGCTCCCCTTCGGCCTCTACTTTCAGTATCCAAGTTCCATCAGTTGGTCCCGTCTGCTTCCCCAACCCCTCCAACTCCCCAACTTCACCAGCTGCTATTTGACTGAATCCTACTCTCAGTAACCTCCTTCAATCTGCTCAGCATTTCATGTCTGCAGCCCTCGCCCCTTTTCGAGAGCTTCATATTCTACAGCTTGGTCAGTGTTTTCAACCTTCTGTGCCCAGAATCAGATTCATCCTATTCAATAAAAACCCGATCCTGGCTTTCATCGTCCACACTAGGGATTCTCTCTCTCTCCCCCATTCTCTCCATATCAGCAGTTCACCTGACCCGCTGTGGGATTCTTAAGAGCTTTCCCTCTGCCTCACCTTCGTGCTTGTCTATCAATGGACATTCTCCATTTGCTCATTCTACTCTTCAGAAAGGCCACCTCCCCCTACAAGGATCTACCTATGGAGATCATCTGCCTCTCGAGCCTTCTTCGGTCTCCTCAGAAGCTCCAAATTCACTTGGAGCTTCTTCTGCTTCTAGTTTCCCCGTGGTGGGTATTCGTTTCTGTCCTCTGCCGCGAGGGCCAACATCAAATCATAGCCAGATCATGAATGTGGGGAGCTGGTCCTCTTCTGCGGTGGATTCTTAAATTCCTCCTCCTCCTCTCATATAGTTGCTGCTCATTTTAAAATTGCTAGTATGCCCGGCGTGGGGGCTTCCTGTCCGCCGGAGCCACCAGAGGTTTTCCCCTAATCAGCCTCAAGGGTTTTTTTTCCTCTCCACTGAGCGGCAGGTATACACAGTTACATCCTACTAGCAAAATCACTAACCATCCCTCTGTTTGTCCCGTTTGTCTTTCTAGTCTTTTGTTTAATGTTATGTGCTTGCATGTGCCGTCTTTTGTTTGTCTCACGGTGTGGGAGATTTTGTGAGGTGCCGGGGTCCGTCCTTTGGGGGCAAGTGAGTCTCACTTCCCCGACCTCAGGGGAGGCATCTGCCTCCCTTACCTTCAGGGGTTCTCACCATGTGAGTCAGAGTGGACCCCGAGTCATAACCGTCGTATGTGTTTTGTTCTCTGGTCCTTTGCCCCCGGGATGTGTCGGCATCGTCGCCCTCAGTCAGTGACCATCTTTTCTATCCTGTTTCGGTTGCTGGGTCCTCTGCCCCTGGGATGTGTCCGCATTGTTGCCCTCAGTCAGTGACCACTTTCTATCCTACTAACTGTTCCTTTCTGTTTCCTCTTCCCTATCCTTACACCCGCCAGCTCACGCCCCGTGAAATGATGTTAAAAAAAAAAAAAAAAAAAAATTAAATTTAAAATGATGGTTCATATACATACACCCTCCCCTCGTTATACCACCCCTCGATATACTGCAGATTCGGATATATCGCGGTCCTGGAGTTGGCTCCCCATTTTTACTGTCTAACTGCGTATGCCCTCGCTGCAATACAAATAGGCACTTAGAATTACTGTTTGTTTTATTTCGTACTGCACATCAAACAATATACAAAACAATTAAAAACAAAGCATTAATATTAGTACTGTTATCATACACACGCATTGTACAATAACACAAAGCAAATTAAATATGTACTTGCTGAAGCGGTTTTTATTTTAGCCAATGTGGTGTTCACTTGTGGCAGCAATACACTAGCAAAAGACACAAGGCAGCGCGTCAGTTCCCTAGCAACAAGCCTCCGCTGTTGTTGTTGTTGGGAATGGATTCTTTCAATGCAGCGGGTTTGTGCATTTGAGAAAGGAGAGGAAGACTCGTGAAATTAGTTGGAGACTGAAGTTGATGAGAAGCAATTACCCTCGGTATGCATGTGTGCTGCTTTTTATACGAAAAATGAGAAAAAGCAGGTAGCGTAGAGGATTTATACTGAACCCTGACACCCCCGATAAAATGAGGGAGTTGTTGTACAGTATTTATTTGTTAGCCTATTTGTTTTTCTATGGGTCTCTCGCTGTATCATGCCATGTGTGTGTGTATATATACTGTATATACAGTTGTAGTTAATTTTACATACCCCAATAGAAATTTAGAACTACTACAAATTTCTCAAATTTTTAGGAAAAATCTTTCGTTGCAAGTTTTGCTTTGAGATGAAATTACAAAATAAATCTATTTCAGCACTATTTTCTAAAACACAAAAATGTTAATTCAAAAGTATTCATACCCTTTATGCTGTGATAGTATTGTCTAGATGGTGCTAGAATTTTCAATATGATAACGCAGAACCTAATTCTAGAAAAGTCTAGGAAATGCCATGTAGAGAGAGAGTATCTTGGTGAGTATAATGGGTTAGGTATAGGATGATTGCTGTCGTTACCATAAGTCAATATGGGAAAAAGACCTTAGGCAGAAAATTTATTGTCATAAAGCTGGAGAAGGATACAAAAAGATTTGCAAGAATTTGAGTATCCCAATTTCAACTAGAGTTGCGAGCAACTTTATGGCTTCCAAGCAGCTATCGTGAAATTTAAGCGCATTGGTTATTATAAATGAAGCGTTATCGCCACAACTGTGCTAACTGTGTCAATTTTGGCCCACATATTGGAATTATTGGTTAGTAGGCTATTTAAATTGTATTTAGATGCACACAAAATTCTAAATAGTATGCAGTCATATAGACTTTGAAAATAATGCATATAAGAGTCTAACATTGTTCTAAATTCTAGATCACTCTTTGTTTGAGTTTGTGGGAGCGTGTCGTGCCCTATTCTTCATTTTGCAATATAAAATAAAGTCTACAGCATGTATTGGCTTTTGTACATTTTAATGCCACTATCATTTAATGTGCATTTTTTTAAAGAAATAGAAAGTGATAATAGTGTAACGAATGGCTATCAGGACTGCCTGGCAAATACACAATTCACCATATTTAATTGTGACCAAACTGCTACTAGGACACAACATGTGCACGATTCATGAGTAACACCACTCGAATCCTATGCCGAGGAATTATAAACAGGACAGAGGAGAGAAGAAGCTGGAACAGAACCCAGAGAGACAGTACAAATTGAGCAGTTACTGTGCTCTGCAGGTAATAGACCTTTTGGAGAGTTGGCTCAAATACAGAACAAATTATTTCATAAATCACATCCAAAGTTATATTATAGCACTCAATAGTTAACCATCTGGCCCAACAACCATTATATCCGGCTGAATCAAAAACATCACATTGCACACTTGATAAACTCATTATAGTTTGCACATAAATAGTAATTATTGCACATCAATAGTAGCCCAATTATATTGCACATCTTAAATCATGTATATTACACAAGTTATTTATATTGCACACCTTGGTTAATCATGTATATTGTGATAAGTGGGGGAAAAAAAAAAAAACGAACAACCATACGTCTTTTAAATACACTGGCTGCTTCGTTGCCACCTATTGAGGATTTGCGATTGTGGTTTTATCAGTTTAGTCTTAATTATAACTATGAATGTAGTTATGAAATTTAAAAAAAAAAACAGACCCATATCAGTACAGTATACCCATTCACTTGAATTCCGTATGTAGATACTACTGAAATCAGAGACGATTTATTTGTAAACACAGCCCTATAAATACAACTTAATATAATTAAAATAAAAGGTAGAATGTAACTGACGCCTCTTATATATTGACATTCTGCAGAAATTATACTCATGGTAGCTTTAATAAAACAAATTTGTTCGTAAGTTTTACAAACTGCTTATAACTTATTTCGAGACTTTTGAATTTTCCCATTGACTTGTCAACACATTGTGGCGGTAGGTTTATGCTAGAAACACTTTAAAACATACAAATAACCAAACGAATATCATATTAAACAGCATTTATATATTTATATGAGTAGTCAGCCTACCTAAGAGTAGATCCTGTAGCTGCCACAGTACTTTTTTTTTAAAAGGTCAGCTTTTATTCTCCTTGAATAACTACGCGATCTTTACAGTTACAATGCTATTTCATAGAGCAAGCGATTCTGAACAGTTGTGTATACATTTCATTACCAAAAATACCTTGTTTAATTAAAGATACGGCCCCAAAGTGCAGATTCAGGATCTCTGACTGTGTTTGACCACAGTTCAGTCGTAAAAATAATTATATAACGATTTTTAAGCAAACTGTATTCATGTGACTTGTAAAGCTCATATATTATGTATTTAGGCTTCCAAGTCGTAGGCTAGGGAAGCCTATTGTTTTTGTTAGGATTATTATTATTTTATTTTTTCTGCCAAAACATGCTCAAACTCCATGATTAACTGTTGTTAATACGAAGATTGGTTCTGTGGTTTGGCAACCACATTGATTAATGACATAAAATGACCATACAAAAATAAAATCAAAATTCAAACATCTTTCTCTGAAACCGCTTATTATGGCGGTCATGTTTGTTGATGTAGGAACTTTTTCCTGACTAATTTTTTAGAGGACAGTAGTTAAAGTGGTTAAAGAAAAGGGCTTGTAACCTAGAGGTCCCCGGTTCAAATCCCACCTCAGCGACTGACTCATTGTGTGACCCTGAGCAAGTCACTTCACCTCCTTGTGCTCCGTCTTTCGGGTGAGACATA
>CM060295.1:29143-54143 GCA_030684275.1 Acipenser oxyrinchus oxyrinchus
GAGAAAAAGATAATTCATGCAGAGCTATAGGAAGAGAACTCCCCTCTCAACACTGCAGAGCTGTATAGAGGTCTATAGGAAAGAGAACTCCCCTCTCAACACTGCAGAGCTGTATAGAGGTCTATAGGAAAGAGAACTCAACACTGCAGAGCTGTATAGAGGTCTATAGGAAAGAGAACTCCCTCAACACTGCAGAGCTGTATAGAGGTCTATAGGAAAGAGAACTCCACTCTCAGCACTGCAGAGCTGTATAGAGGTCTATAGGAAAGAGAACTCTCAACACTGCAGAGCTGTATAGAGGTCTATAGGAGAGAGCTCCGCTCTCAACACTGCAGAGCTGTATAGAGGTCTATAGGAAAGAGACACCTCAACACTGCAGAGCTGTATAGAGGTCTATAGGAAAGAGAACTCCCTCAACACTGCAGAGCTGTATAGAGGTCTATAGGAAAGAGAACTCCTCTCAACACTGCAGAGCTGTATAGAGGTCTATAGGAAAGAGACTCTCAACACTGCAGAGCTGTATAGAGGTCTATAGGAAAGAGACTCTCAACACTGCAGAGCTGTATAGAGGTCTATAGGAAAGAGATCTCAACACTGCAGAGCTGTATAGAGGTCTATAGGAAAGAGAACTCCCCTCTCAACACTGCGCAGCTGTATAGAGGTCTATAGGAAAGAGATCTCAACACTGCAGAGCTGTATAGAGGTCTATAGGAAAGAGATCTCAACACTGCAGAGCTGTATAGAGGTCTATAGGAAAGAGAACTCCACTCTCAACACTGCAGAGCTGTATAGAGGTCTATAGGAAAGAACTCCACTCTCAACACTGCAGAGCTGTATAGAGGTCTATAGGAAAGAGAACTCCACTCTCAACACTGCAGAGCTGTATAGAGGTCTATAGGAAAGAGATCTCAACACTGCAGAGCTGTATAGAGGTCTATAGGAAAGAACTCCACTCTCAACACTGCAGAGCTGTATAGAGGTCTATAGGAAAGAGATCTCAACACTGCAGAGCTGTATAGAGGTCTATAGGAAAGAGATCTCAACACTGCAGAGCTGTATAGAGGTCTATAGGAAAGAGAGCTCCCCTCTCAACACTGCAGAGCTGTATAGAGGTCTATAGGAAAGAGACTCCACCTCAACACTGCAGAGCTGTATAGAGGTCTATAGGAAAGAGAACTCCACTCTCAACACTGCAGAGCTGTATAGAGGTCTATAGGAAAGAGAACTCCACTCTCAACACTGCAGAGCTGTATAGAGGTCTATAGGAAAGAGAACTCCTCTCAACACTGCAGAGCTGTATAGAGGTCTATAGGAAAGAGAACTCCCTCTCAACACTGCAGAGCTGTATAGAGGTCTATAGGAAAGAGATCTCAACACTGCAGAGCTGTATAGAGGTCTATAGGAGAGAGAACTCCCTCTCAACACTGCAGAGCTGCTGTATAGAGGTCTATAGAGAGATGCCCTCTCAACACTGCAGAGCTGTATAGAGGTCTATAGCAGAGAGAGCTCCACTCTCAACACTGCAGAGCTGTATAGAGGTCTATAGGAAAGAGATCTCAACACTGCAGAGCTGTAGAGGTCTATAGGAAAGAGATCTCCCCTCTCAACACTGCAGAGCTGTATAGAGGTCTATAGGAAAGAGATCTCAACACTGCAGAGCTGTATAGAGGTCTATAGGAAAGAGCACTGGGTTACCTGGTCGGAGATGGCCAGGTTCTACTGTCCTCCATGTTTTCTCCGATGAAGATGTTCTGGTTTTCAAACAGATGTCAAGCAGCTCATCGATGCAGTCCAGAATACTTCTTCACATATCAGCCTGAGAGAGAGAGAGAGAGAGAGAGAGAGAGAGAGAGAGAGAGAGAGAGAGAGAGAGAGAGACGACACACACAGACTGAATTAGTGATCACTGGTTTAATTATATGAATTTATTTCCTCCCTCATTGGAGGAGATGGGGAGAGAAAGACACAGAACAGACACAAAAGAGAGAGAGAGAGAGAGAGAGAGACAGACAGCCACACAGACAAAGAAAGGCAGACAGAGACAGTTGGAGACAACAGACAGAGCAGAGAGAGAGAGAGCTAAGAGAGCTCTGAGAGCACCGAGAGAGAGAAGAAAGAGAGAAGAGAGCTGCTTAGAGAGTAACCCTAGACCATTCCAGGCCTCTTACCTTCATGAAAGCAGCTCAGGTTGGGGTTGAAGTGACAGGGAGCTGATGATGTTGAACTTGATCTTCACCAGGATCCCTCCCAGGTTATTCTCAGCGGAGATCGGGCCAGAGAGTGAAGCAGCTGCTGATCTGAGCAGCTCTGAGAACAAACAAAAGCATTTCAACTTCACCTCTATATAGAATGAACTCCCTCAGCTTCATAGAGTCCAGTGAAAGCTGCTGAATAATGTTCCCTTGTTAACATATTGAATTCCACCCCTCTATATAGAATGAACTCCCTCAGCTTCATAGAGTCCAATGAAAGCTGCTGAATAATGTTCCCTTGTTAACATATTGAATTCCACCCCTCTATATAGAATGAACTCCCTCAGCTTCATAGAGTCCAATGAAAGCTGCTGAATAATGTTCCCTTGTTAACATATTGAATTCCACACCCTCTATATAGAATGAACTCCCTCAGCTTCATAGAGTCCAATGAAAGCTGCTGAATAATGTTCCCTTGTTAACATATTGAATTCCACCCCCTCTATATAGAATGAACTCCCTCAGCTTCATAGAGTCCAATGAAAGCTGCTGAATAATGTTCCCTTGTTAACATATTGAATTGCACACCCTCTATATAGAATGAACTCCCTCAGCTTCATAGAGTCCAATGAAAGCTGCTGAATAATGTTCCCTTGTTAACATATTGAATTCCACCCCCTCTATATAGAATGAACTCCCTCAGCTTCATAGAGTCCAATGAAAGCTGCTGAATAATGTTCCCTTGTTAACATATTGAATTGCACACCCTCTATATAGAATGAACTCACTCAGCTTCATAGAGTCCAATGAAATATAAATCAGGGACTGTGTATTGAGTATTTTGGTGTCTTCATTGAATTTACACTGAAGACGCTGAGAAAGACTTTTAGAGGAAACGTTTGCCATTGAATTTACACTGAAGACGCTGAAAAAGACTTCTAGAGGAAACGCTAGTGGTTGAATTCAGTTCACCTGTCTGTTCCCTTCTTTCCTCTGGCCTGCAGGATCTCATGCAGTTTCTTCAAGACCACGGCGTTGTTGATTTCTGTGCCCTTAGCAAACATCTTGGGCTTCTCCTAGAGAGAGAAAGAGAGAGAGAGAGAGAGAGGAAGAGAGCGAGCAAGAGGAAGAGAGCGACAGAGACAGAGAGCGAGAGAGACAGACAGAGCGAGAGGAAGAGATAGAGAGCGCGGGAGCGAGCGAGCGAGAGGAAGAGAGCGAGCGAGAGACAGATAGAGAGCGCGAGAGAGACAGAGCGAGAGATAGAGAGCGAGATAGAGAAAGAGAGCGAGACAAAGAGAGAGGAAGAGATAGAGACAGATAGAGAGAAGCATTCAGTTCACATTCCTACCTTTGTTTTCATCTTTCCTTTTCATTGATTTACCCTTTTTTTGTATTGATGTTCCTGATGTTTAAAATCGTAATTTTGCAACTGCTTTGGGCAACCCCGCTAAAAAGTTGCTCTGCCAATAAAACACCTTTGAATCTGAACCCGAGACCCAGAATTCAAACTCAAATTTAGAGAGAACGAGAGAGCAAGCAGGTGTCAAGTCTGCCCATCGACAACGTCGTCCTGCAAACTCCTCCTTCTCTGCCTCTCAAGTAGTTTAAAATCAATCCCTCCCTCCCTCCCTCCCTGTCCCTCCCTCTCCTCCACTCAAATTTAAATTCAAATTGGCTTTACTGGCATGACAATAGAAAGAATTGTGATGCCAAAGCAAGTACATGGCATAACCGACTCAAATATACAGACAAAGAAATTTTAAATACTAAAGAATCCTCCCTTCCCTCTATATTAAACACTACCCCCCTCCCTCCTCTGTATTAAACTCTCTCACCCCTTACCTTGGACATGGGGCTCCCCCTTCACCTTTCTCCCACTCCCCTCTCCTCCTGCTCTCCCTCATCCTCCTCTTCCTCCTCCACTCTCTTCATCTTCCTGTCCAGCTTCTTCTGGTCTTTCGCCTGCTTTTTCACCTCGATGGGTCGGTCCTCTTAGCTGGGCGTCCTGCAGGGGACAGAGAGACCGGGGACAGGGTCAACAGGGGGACAGACACACACAGAGACATGGTCAACAGAGGGAGGGAGGGGGCAGAGAAGAGGGGGGGACAGAGAGACACACAAACAGAGAGAGAAGCCAGGTCAATACAGAGGAGGGACGGACAGACACACACAGACACTCTCCTAACTCCAGCCCCAAGCCTTCTTACTTTGAGGAAGGACGCTATGGAGATGTTCTTTCCATCCTCGCCGCCGCTCTCGAGTCATCGCTGTCCGAGTCGGAGCCCCAGTCTTCATCTGTGGAGGACTCACACCCTCACCCTGAGAGAGAGAGAGAGGGAGAGGGAGGGAGAGACAGGGGAGAAAGAGAGGAGAGAGAAGAGACAGACACAGAGAGAGAGAGGAGACAGAGAGGAGAGAGGAAGAGAGAGGAAGAGGAAGAGAGAGGGAGAGGGAGAGACAGCGGAGAAAGAGAGGAGAGAGAGTAGACAGACAGACAGAGAGAGAGAGAGAGAGAGGGAGAGAGGAGAGAGAGGGGAGAGGGAGAGGAGAAAGAGACAGAGGAAGAGAGAGGGAGAGACGGGAGAAAGAGGAGAGAGGAGAGAGCAGACAGAGACAGACACAGAGAGAAAGAGAGCGAGGGGGAGAGAGGAGAAAGAGAGAGGGGAAAGAGAGAGAGGAGACAGAGAGGAGAGAGGGGAGAGGGAGAGGAGAAAGAGACACAGAGAGGAGAAAGAGACAGAGGAGAGAGAGAGCAGACAGAGAGAGACACACACACACAGAGAGACAGAGAGAGAGAGAGAGAGAGAGAGAGAGAGAGAGAGAGAGAGAGACTATTACAGCTTCCTCTGCCGACTTTTTGTGATCACCATTATTATTTTTTTAGTTTCTCTTCATTATATTACGTGACGTTAAAGGGGAACAGTACTCAAAACAACAAGGCTGTCTAGGCGCTCTGTATACATAACAAGCGCGTCTCGCGCGCCAAAGCTGTTTAAAAGATCAAGCGTTTGGCGGCATTTCAATATTTTCTTTCCCCTCGGCTCTCTGGGTCAGCTGGAAACATGAGCCACAGTCGCGCCATATTGAAACCTTTCTGGAGCCGCTGTTGACAGTCAAGCATTTTGTGCCAACAAAGGGAGGCCATAACTAAACAATGGCTGCATAATTTAGGAACAGCTCAAGAGAATACTGTGTGTGTGACTGCAGAGCAGTCAGCGACAGGACCTCACACAAAACCAGAGACGGTTCATTTGTTTTAATGGTCTTCCTTTTAAAATTAGCTCTCAACCCTACAAAATTCTGGTGACGCTTAAACTTTCTTTCCCCCAGAGCTGTACATGGTGTATTTATACATGGAAAACATTAAAAAGCATGGAATATCATAGGAGGCTGTGTGGTCCAGTGGTTAAAGAAAAGGGCTTGTAACCAGGAGGTCCCCGGTTCAAATCCCACCTCAGCCACTGACTCATTGTGTGACCCTGAGCAAGTCACTTCACCTCCTTGTGCTCCGTCTTTCGGGTGAGACGAGTTGTGCGACTCTGCAGCTGATGCATAGTTCACACACCCTAGTCTCTAAGTCGCCTTGGATAAAGGCGCCTGCTAAATAAACAAATAATAATAATATGAAATCCCTGAGAACACCAAGCCCAACCCCTATCACTGATTGACAGCCACGTCGTCAATCGGCTTCTTCCCCCACCCACAGCGGCTTCCGGGCTCACCTCCCTTCTTCAGGAATTGCTTGGGATCTGGAGGGGTCTCATGGTCTTTTCAGGAAAGCTGGCTGACATGATAACCTCACCTTCCTCCTTCTCATCTGCACTGTCAGCGGAGTCTGGGATATCAGAGAGAGAGAAATATCATACAGAAGAATACAAATAGGCAGAGTGGGTTCAGAAAAGAGACGGAGAGGGAGACTGAGGAGAGAGAGATGGGGGAGAGGGGAGAGAGTGAGGAGAGGGAGAGAGGGGAAGAGAGGAGAGAGAGGGGAAGAGAGGAAGAGAGAGAGAGAGAGAGAGAGAGGAGACAGTGAGGAGAGAGAGAGATGGGAGAGAGGAGAGAGAGAGAGAGAGGGAGAGAGAGAGAGAGAAGGAGAGAGAGGAGAGAGTGAGGAGAGAGAGAGTGGGAGAGTGAGGAGAGAGGGGGAGAGTGGGGAAGAGAGAGGAGAGTGGGGAAGAGAGGGAAGAGAAAGGAGAGAGTGGGGAAGAGAGGGAAGAGAAAGGGAGAGAGAGGAGAGAGGGAGACAGTGAGGAGAGAGAGGGGAGAGGGGAGAGAGGAGGAGAGAGAGAGAGAGGGGGAGAGAGGGAGAGAAGGGAGAGAGAGAGGAGAGAGAGGGAGACAGTGAGGAGAGAGATGGGAGAGGGAGAGAGTGAGGAGAGGGGAAGAGAGAGGAGAGAGAGGAGGAGAGAGGGAGGAGAGAGAGAGAGAGAGGAGAGAGGAGAGAGGGAGAGAGTGGGGAAGAGAGGGGAAGAGAAAGGGAGAGAGAGAGGAGAGAGAGAGGAGAGAGAGGGAGAGAGGGAGAGAGGAGAGAGAGAGAGAGGAGAGAGAGGAGAGAGAGAGGGGAGAGAGGAGAGAGAGAGAGAGGAGAGAGGGAAGAGGGGAAGAGAGGGGAGAGAGAGAGAGAGGAGAGAGAGAGAGAGGAGGAGAGAGAGGAGAGAGAGGAGAGAGGGAGAGAGAGGGAGGAGAGGGAGGAGAGGGAGAGGAGAGAGAGGAGAGAGAGTGAGGAGAGAGAGAGGGGGAGAGAGAGAGAGGAGAGAGGGGAGAGAGAGAGGAGAGAGGGAGACAGTGAGAGAGAGAGATGGGAGAGTGAGGAGAGATGGGAGAGAGTGGAGGAGAGTGAGGAGAGAGGGAGGAGTGGGGAAGAGAGGGGAGAGAAAGGGAAGAGTGGGAAGAGAGGGAGAGAAGAGAGAGAGAGAGGAGGAGAGACAGTGAGGAGAGAGAGATGGGGGAGAGAGGGAGAGAGAGAGGAGAGGGGAAGAGAGGGAGAGAGTGAGGAGAGAGACAGGAGGAGAGATGGGGAGTGAGGAGAGATGGGAGAGAAGGAGAGAGGAGAGAGAGAGAGAGGGAGAGAAGAAGAGAGGGAGAGAGAGGAGGAGAGGGGAAGAGAGGAGAGAGAAGAGAGAGAGAGAAGACGGTGAGGAGATTACAGATACAAACATGCAGAGGGTTCAGAGACAGACAGAACCATAGCATTGCATCTGTGGCAGTACTTGTGAAGTTCAGAGAGAGAAAACAGTGAAACCAGGACTGGATCACACTGCTGTGCAACGGGAGTCTGATTCCCAGCCCTGGACACTAATAATAATTCTCACCATCAGAATCATCTTCATCTTTCTCTTCCTCCTCGTCAGCAGATTGCAAAGGGTTCTAAAAATATATAAAAATATTGTTTTTTAATTCATTTAAATTCATTTTTTTGTAATTAAATGACACCACGTAATGCTATCATTCCTCTTGTATTTTCAACCAGTGTGTGTGTGTGTGTGTGTGTGTGCGCGCGTGCGTCTGTGTGCGTGTCTGTGTGTATGTGTGCGTGTCTGTGTGTATGTGTGTGTGTCTGTGTGTATGTATATATGTGTGTGTGTGTATATGTATGGGTGTCTGTGTGTGTGTGTGTGTGCGTGCATGTCAGCGATTATTGCTTGGTTATTTACTGCAGTGTAATTGTAACTAATTGTAATTTAACACCATAGCATTGGGATTACAATTTCAGCAAACAATGCGATTGTGATTAGAATTGTGTCGTGTGTCTGTCTGTCTCTGTGTGTGTGTCTCTCTGTGTGTGTGTATGTCTCTCTCTCTCTCTGTGTGTGTGTGTGTGTCTCTCTCTCTCTCGTGTGTGTGTGTGTGTGTGTGTGCTCTCTCTCTGTGTTTACCTCTTTGTAGCGTGTGATCTCAGTCTCGTAGTCCCGGTTGTACTTCCTGATCTTCTGTCTCAGGGAGCTCAGAGCCTTCGCGTTGTTCTTGTTCATCTTCTTCTTGCCTTCCTTGTCCTCCCACAGCTGAGAGAGGAGAGAAAGAGAGGAGAAGAAAGAGAGAGGAGAAAAGGCAGAGATATTGTAATTATTGTACACTCTGTACTTCTAGAAGTAGGGATTCTGTTAGTTAGTTAGTCTCCGTTCCTGATTGTAATCTCGTTTTAAATCTCTCAAGCGGAGCTTCAATAGAAATGTAGGAATGTGCTGTCACTCAGTAGTTAGGGCGGGTTTAAAGCACTCTGAGCAGAATCAACGATAGAGACGAGTCAGGAAGGAGGAGGACACTGCCCGGCTGCATTGGGAACGTTTTGGTTTTTGAAAAGGTGTGTGTGTGTGTGTGGCAGTGTTGGGGTGCACTGGTCCCCACGTGTGATTTCGGGGTACCCCTCACCTCGTTCAGGTAGTCCTCCAGGTCGGCCAGCAGGCGGGTGTAGAAGGCTGGCACCCCCTCTTTGTCCACGATGTTCTTGGATTTGACAAAAGCTTTGCAAAGCTGCTCAAACTCCTCCAGGCATTTCGACATGTCGCGAATCTTCATGGCGTTCCGGATCGTCTTGATCAGGTTCGTTAACTCCTCGAACCTGCAGGGGTGGGGGAGGTGGGGAGACTTGGGGTGTCAGCGCCGCTTGATTTTCATAACCCTTAAAAACAGGCTGAAGCGTTTAAACTTTGACATATTGGGAATGTACTGAGTTAAAGAAAAGGGGTCTGGATGATTATTATTATTATTATTATTATTATTATTATTATTATTATTATTAATTTTCTAGCAGGCACCCTTATCCAGGGCGACTTACAATTGTTACAAGATATCACATTATTTTTACATACAATCCCCATTTATACAGTTGGGTTTTACTGGAGCAATCTAGGTAAAGTACCTTGCTCAAGGGTACAGCAGCAGTGTCCCCACCTGGGACTGAACCCACGACCCTCCGGTCAAGAGTCCAGAGCCCCTAACCACTCCTCCACACTGCATAATGAATGAAAAGGACGGGTGGGTCAAACAAACGAGCTCCTATTGGAAGTGACTCTGCAGCAGTATTTGTTGTAGTTGCTTTTATCCAAAGCGACTCACAGAGACTAGGGGTGAACTCTGCATCATCAACAACTGCTGCTGCTGCTGCTGCAGTCACTTCAATAGGAGCTCGTTTGTTTGACGTCTCATCCAAGGGCGAGCACAAGGAGGTGAAGTGACTTGCTCAGGGTCACACACACACACACACACACACAGGGAGTCAGTGGCTGAGCCGGGATTTGAACCTCCTGGTATCAAGACCCCTTTTCTCTAACTGCTGGACCACCAAGCCTCCTATAAATAACTATTATTATTATTATTATTATTATTATTATTATTATTAATAATAGGTATACATTTCCAGTGGTTCAGTGTTTGGTCTCACCTCTTATCCTTGGCGCTCCGCACCACTCTCTTCGTGTCCTCCTCATCATCACTCAGCAAGATCGCTCTGCAACACACAGAGAGAGAAATTAACACTGTTCCACTTGCACTGACAGAGAGACTGCAGACAGAGACACACTGACAGAGAGACTGCAGACAGAGACACACTGACAGAGAGACTGCAGACAGAGACACACTGACAGAGAGACTGCAGACAGAGACACACTGACAGAGAGACTGCAGACAGAGACACACTGACAGAGAGACTGCAGACAGAGACACACTGACAGAGAGACTGCAGACAGAGACACACTGACAGAGAGACTGCAGACAGAGACACACTGACAGAGACTGCAGACAGAGACACACTGACAGAGAGACTGCAGACAGAGACACACTGACAGAGAGACTGCAGACAGAGACACACTGACAGAGAGACTGCAGACAGAGACACACTGACAGAGAGACTGCAGACAGAGACACACTGACAGAGAGACTGCAGACAGAGACACTGCAGACAGAGACTGCAGACAGAGACACACTGACAGAGAGACTGCAGACAGAGACACACTGACAGAGAGACTGCAGACAGAGACACACTGACAGAGAGACTGCAGACAGAGACACACTGACAGAGAGACTGCAGACAGAGAGACTGCAGACAGAGACACACTGACAGAGAGACTGCAGACAGAGACACACTGACAGAGAGACTGCAGACAGAGAGACTGCAGACAGAGACACACTGACAGAGAGACTGCAGACAGAGACACACTGACAGAGAGACTGCAGACAGAGACACACTGACAGAGAGACTGCAGACAGAGACACACTGACAGAGAGACTGCAGACAGAGACACACTGACAGAGAGACTGCAGACAGAGACACACTGACAGAGAGACTGCAGACAGAGACACACTGACAGAGAGACTGCAGACAGAGACACACTGACAGAGACTGCAGACAGAGACACACTGACAGAGAGACTGCAGACAGAGACACACTGACAGAGAGACTGCAGACAGAGACACACTGACAGAGAGACTGCAGACAGAGACACACTGACAGAGAGACTGCAGACAGAGACACACTGACAGAGAGACTGCAGACAGAGACACACTGACAGAGAGACTGCAGACAGAGACACACTGACAGAGAGACTGCAGACAGAGACACACTGACAGAGACACTGCAGACAGAGACTGCAGACAGAGACACACTGACAGAGAGACTGCAGACAGAGACACACTGACAGAGAGACTGCAGACAGAGAGACTGCAGACAGAGACACACTGACAGAGAGACTGCAGACAGAGACACACTGACAGAGAGACTGCAGACAGAGACACACTGACAGAGAGACTGCAGACAGAGACACACTGACAGAGAGACTGCAGACAGAGACACACTGACAGAGAGACTGCAGACAGAGACACACTGACAGAGAGACTGCAGACAGAGACACACTGACAGAGAGACTGCAGACAGAGACACACTGACAGAGAGACTGCAGACAGAGACACACTGACAGAGAGACTGCAGACAGAGACACACTGACAGAGAGACTGCAGACAGAGACACACTGACAGAGACAGAGACTGCAGACAGAGACACACTGACAGAGAGACTGCAGACAGAGACACACTGACAGAGAGACTGCAGACAGAGACACACTGACAGAGAGACTGCAGACAGAGACACACTGACAGAGAGACTGCAGACAGAGACACACTGACAGAGAGACTGCAGACAGAGACACACTGACAGAGACACACTGACAGAGACACACTGACAGAGAGACTGCAGACAGAGACACACTGACAGAGACACACTGACAGAGAGACTGCAGACAGAGACACACTGACAGAGAGACTGCAGACAGAGACACACTGACAGAGAGACTGCAGACAGAGACACACTGACAGAGAGACTGCAGACAGAGACACACTGACAGAGAGACTGCAGACAGAGAGACTGCAGACAGAGACACACTGACAGAGACTGCAGACAGAGAGACTGCAGACAGAGACACACTGACAGAGAGACTGCAGACAGAGACACACTGACAGAGAGACTGCAGACAGAGACACACTGACAGAGACTGCAGACAGAGAGACTGCAGACAGAGACACACTGACAGAGAGACTGCAGACAGAGACACACTGACAGAGAGACTGCAGACAGAGACACACTGACAGAGAGACTGCAGACAGAGACACACTGACAGAGAGACTGCAGACAGAGACACACTGACAGAGAGACTGCAGACAGAGACACACTGACAGAGAGACTGCAGACAGAGACACACTGACAGAGAGACTGCAGACAGAGACACACTGACAGAGAGACTGCAGACAGAGACACACTGACAGAGAGACTGCAGACAGAGACACACTGACAGAGAGACTGCAGACAGAGACACACTGACAGAGAGACTGCAGACAGAGACACACTGACAGAGAGACTGCAGACAGAGACACACTGACAGAGAGACTGCAGAGAGACTGCAGACAGAGACACACTGACAGAGAGACTGCAGACAGAGACACACTGACAGAGAGACTGCAGACAGAGACACACTGACAGAGAGACTGCAGACAGAGACACACTGACAGAGAGACTGCAGACAGAGACACACTGACAGAGAGACTGCAGACAGAGACACACTGACAGAGAGACTGCAGACAGAGACACACTGACAGAGAGACTGCAGACAGAGACACACTGACAGAGAGACTGCAGACAGAGACACACTGACAGAGAGACTGCAGACAGAGACACACTGACAGAGAGACTGCAGACAGAGACACACTGACAGAGAGACTGCAGACAGAGACACACTGACAGAGAGACTGCAGACAGAGACACACTGACAGAGAGACTGCAGACAGAGACACACTGACAGAGAGACTGCAGACAGAGACACACTGACAGAGAGACTGCAGACAGAGACACACTGACAGAGAGACTGCAGACAGAGACACACTGACAGAGAGACTGCAGACAGAGACACACTGACAGAGAGACTGCAGACAGAGACACACTGACAGAGAGACTGCAGACAGAGACACACTGACAGAGAGACTGCAGACAGAGACACACTGACAGAGAGACTGCAGACAGAGACACACTGACAGAGAGACTGCAGACAGAGACACACTGACAGAGAGACTGCAGACAGAGACTGACACTGCAGACAGAGACACACTGACAGAGAGACTGCAGACAGAGACACACTGACAGAGAGACTGCAGACAGAGACACACTGACAGAGAGACTGCAGACAGAGACACACTGACAGAGACACACTGACAGAGAGACTGCAGACAGAGACACACTGACAGAGAGACTGCAGACAGAGACACACTGACAGAGAGACTGCAGACAGAGACACACTGACAGAGAGACTGCAGACAGAGACACACTGACAGAGAGACTGCAGACAGAGACACACTGACAGAGAGACTGCAGACAGAGACACACTGACAGAGAGACTGCAGACAGAGACACACTGACAGAGAGACTGCAGACAGAGACACACTGACAGAGAGACTGCAGACAGAGACACACTGACAGAGAGACTGTAGACAGAGACACACTGACAGAGAGACTGTAGACAGACATACTGACAGAGAGACTGCAGAAAGAGACACACTGACAGACTGTAGGGAGACACACTGACAGAGAGACTGCAGACAGAGACACACTGACAGAGAGACTGCAGAAAGAGACACACTGACAGAGAGACTGCAGACAGAGAGACTGCAGACAGACACACTGACAGAGAGACTGCAGACAGAGACACACTGACAGAGAGACTGCAGACAGAGAGACTGCAGACAGAGACACACTGACAGAGAGACTGCAGACAGAGAGACTGCAGACAGAGACACACTGACAGAGACTGTAGGGAGACATACTGACAGAGAGACTGCAGACAGAGACACACTGACAGAGAGACTGCAGACAGAGACACACTGACAGAGAGACTGCAGACAGAGAGACTGCAGACAGAGACACACTGACAGAGAGACTGCAGACAGAGACACACTGACAGACACACTGACAGAGACACACTGACAGAGAGACTGCAGACAAAGACACACTGACAGAGAGACTGCAGAAAGAGACACACTGACAGAGACTGTAGGGAGACACACTGACAGAGAGACTGCAGACAGAGACACACTGACAGAGAGACTGTAGACAGAGACACACTGACAGAGAGACTGTAGACAGACATACTGACAGAGAGACTGCAGACAGAGACACACTGACAGAGACTGTAGGGAGACACACTGACAGAGAGACTGCAGACAGAGACACACTGACAGAGAGACTGCAGACAGAGACACACTGACAGAGACACACTGACAGAGAGACTGCAGACAAAGACACACTGACAGAGAGACTGCAGAAAGAGACACACTGACAGAGACTGTAGGGAGACACACTGACAGAGAGACTGCAGACAGAGACACACTGACAGAGAGACTGTAGACAGAGACACACAGAGACTGCAGACAGAGACACACTTAGAGAAACTGCAGACAGACACACAGAGATACAAAGATAGACAGACAGATAGAGATACAGATTATATATATATATATAGAAACAGACAGATAGAGACACAAAGATACATAGACAGATATATATATAAATAGAGACACACAGATAAATAGATTATATATAGATCGATAGATAGATACATAGAGATTGTATAGATACACAGATAGAGATACAAAGATAAATAGAGACAGATAGATACAGATACAGATAGATAGACAGATACATAAATAGAGATTAAATAGACAGACACACAGATAAATACAGATAGATATACAGACAGATAGATAGAGATATACAGACAGATAGACATAGACAGATAGATAGCTAGATAGAGAGATAGACACAGACAGATAGATAGAGACAGACACACAGATAAATAAAGATGGATAGATATACAGACAGATAGATAAGAGATACAGACACACAGGAAGACACACTCACGGTTTGGCGTAGGTGGTCCCTGCCTGCTTGGGCAAGCTCGTCTCCTGAAGACGATTCTTCAGACTCCGTGTCGGAGCCCGTGGCGAAAAAACGCGACATGATAAGAGTCTGCAAAGAGAAAGAATGAGACGAGCGATCAGAAACGAGGAGGGGGGTCCCCAAACTGTGATCCGGGGGAGGGGGACCCCAAACTGTGATCCCATCAATTACTATTGCAGTACGCTGTGCTTGTTCAATCTAAAGCCTGCGTCTTAAAAATGAAGTAGTATGGTTATTTTAAAAGAGACAGACAATTGAGAATTGATTTTAAAAAGGCATTTGAGAAAAAAAAAAATTAAACAGGAAATGACTCGAGACCAGACTCCACTAAACCCGACTGACAATCACCGAGCCAGCTTTTATTTTTTACAATGTCGTTTTTTATGAAATTGTCGGTTTACACACACACTTGTGTTACTAAAAAATATATATATTAGACGGGTTTTTCTTCTGCTTTATTGTCAAATTCCTAATATGCACGTTAGCATAATACTGCAAACCACAAATAACACGTGAAATACAGGAATTAAACAAAAAAAAGGTTTTGCAGAAACAGTTTAACAGTGGAAGACGACAGTAGTAAATAATAATAATAATAATAATAATAATAATAATAATAATAATAACAACTTCAAAAACAAAAGTATGAATTAAGTCCGGAGCCAAAAGCGTGTCGATACATAAACACGCATTTTAACACGACAATAACTCAAATAAAAGCACTAAACCGCCGTAGTAAGACCTCACAAACAGTAAATAGAGATCTATGATAGAGGTTTGGTCGCTTTTATTTCCATTTAAAGACCCTTTTTCTGTTTGTTTTTGTTTTTCTCTCTCCTCAAAAAATGCGGTGGCCCAAGCAGGCCGCAGGAGCCTGCGCCTCGCCTGCAACAAACAGCCGGGCTCCGGCGTTCAAAAGCCCCCGGGAAGCCGCTGAAACTCCACGGGCACGGCCGCTTGAATTAACAAGGCTCCGTCTTACCTACCTCCGGTCCGAAACAGTGGTTTTAAAATTTCTCCGTTCGCGTTTGAGCGGCTAAAACAGTCCGACGACAAGCGGCGTGCGGGTTCAGCTTTTTCCACGGGGCTGGCTGGAAAGAACGAGGAGATGGCGGCTCGCTCGCACGGCACCCTGGGAGTTGTAGTTCTTTGCGGTCTCCTGGACCGTTGGAATTGCAAGGGGAAGGAGGCTAACAGGAACTACAATGACCAGCACCGCCTGCAGGGCGGAGGGTCAGTGAAAACCGTATTGTGCTTTGATTGGAGCCCCACCACCACCCCCACCCACCGGGCACAGGATTCTGGGACATGTAGTATATTTGATTTTAATATTTTTATTTTTGTGTGTTTCATTTTGTTACTTTTGAAGAGTTGCATTGTTAAGCATAATCTTCAGGGTTGTTTTTGTTTTTTTAAAGAAATATTTAAAATTGTCAATAATATCTGACAGCCAGCCCGACCATTATAAATATGGTCCAGTCTGTATAATTTAATGTAGTTTTTAGATAATTTTTATACTTCAGATGCGACTCTGTGGTCGTGCTCAAAATGGTGGAGGTGAAACTATGGGTGCGTTCACGAGAGGCAGAGTTATTATTATTATTATTATTATTATTATTATTATTATTATTATTATTATTATTATTATTATTATTTATTTCTTAGCAGACGCCCTTATCCAGGGCGACTTACAATTGTTACAAGATATCACATTATTTTTACATACAATTCCCCATTCCCCGTTTTTTTTTACTGGAGCAATCTAGGTAAAGTACCTTGCTCAAGGGTACAGCAGCAGTCATGTCATTAATTATCTTATAAATGATTTGTAATACAAATTAAAATGACTTTTCCACACATTTATTATACTTTTCAAATATGCAGATATTTATTCTAAAGGTTTAAACCTGTAAATAATAATAATAATGCTGCTAAACGGTTGAAATGAACCTAAAACCGCTGTTATTTTCTGCAGGTGTAATTGGGTATTCATGAGAGGCTATCAGGGACAGGGAATAACCTACTTTGAATTAAGGAGAATAAATCAGCTTTAATAACAGGTAGTTGAAGTGAGATATGTGACCATATGTGCAAGTATTTGAACTATTTTTGTCCCAGATCAAAATACAGTACTGTCTAACAACCCCTTTGTGAGAGGGCAGGGGAAATCCTGTCTGTTATAATACTCATTAATTTGTCTCTTTCATCTCTTTATAGCAGGGGCTGTTTCTACTATACTTTTTCTGATCATGCTGTAAATTATGAAGCTGGTGGAGCACAAAGGGAAAGGGGAAATCCTGTCTGTTATAATACTCATTAATTTGTCTCTTTCATCTCTTTATAGCAGGGGCTGTTTCTACTATACTTTTTCTGATCATGCTGTAAATTATGAAGCTGGTGGAGCACAAAGGGAAAGGGGAAATCCTGTCTGTTATAATACTCATTAATTTGTCTCTTTCATCTCTTTATAGCAGGGGCTGTTTCTACTATACTTTTCTGATCATGCTGTAAATTATGAAGCTGGTGGAGCACAAAGGGAAAGGGGGAAATCCTGTCTGTTATAATACTCATTAATTTGTCTCTTTCATCTCTTTATAGCAGGGGCTGTTTCTACTATACTTTTTCTGATCATGCTGTAAATTATGAAGCTGGTGGAGCACAAAGGGAAAGGGGGAAATCCTGTCTGTTATAATACTCATTAATTTGTCTCTTTCATCTCTTTATAGCAGGGGCTGTTTCTACTATACTTTTTCTGATCATGCTGTAAATTATGAAGCTGGTGCAGCACAAAGGGAACTTGGATTGCATCCACTTCTTCTGCGATTAGCATTTCTCTCAACACCACCTCCGTTTCGGTTCTGCTCAGAACTGTTGCTCATCTACCAAAGCTGTCCAGGCTGCGTCTCCACTGTATCAGGTCATGACTGACGCATCCCCTCAACTCGACACCGCACGACCGGCATGGCAGTAAACAGACACAATGAAGCGTTCTTACCGCTTGTATAAGTTCATGATCAGCAGATGTTTCAGCCGCTTGAAGAGCGCAGCGTGTGGTTTTCACTAAATCTACTGTGCAGAATATGTGTAAATATCGCGACTTTCTTCCTATACGTCGGGACGCGGGACATTTGCTAGGAAATCGGAACTGTCCCGACCATATAGAGACTGTTGGTATGTATGTATGTATGTATGTATGTATGTATGTATGTATGTATGTATGTATGGAGGAGGAGGAGGAGGAGGAGGAGGAGGAGGAGGAGGAGGAGGAGGATGATGATGATGATGATGATGATGATGATGATGATGATGATGATGATGATGATGATGATGATGATGATGATGATGATGATGATGATGATGATGATGATGATGATGATGATGATGATGATGATGATGAACAGGAGGCAGTGTGGTCCAGTGGTTAAAGAAAAGGGCTTGTAACCAGGAGGTCCCCGGTTCAAATCCCACCTCAGCCACTGACTCATTGTGTGACCCTGAGCAAGTCACTTCACCTCCTTGTGCTCCGTCTTTCGGGTGAGACGTAGTTGTAAGTGACTCTGCAGCTGATGCATAGTTCACACACCTAGTCTCTGTAAGTCACCTTGGATAAAGGCGTCTGCTAAATAAACACATAATAATAATATTATTTATTTCTTAGCAGACGCCCTTATCAAGAGCGACTTACAGTTTCAAGAATCACAGTACAAGTATCAATACCATTAAAAGCAAGAGAAAATACAATGACTTCGGTTCTAGCAAGTACAAGTATATGACAAAATACAATATTATTATGACAGAAAATGTTTCAAACAAAACATGAAACAGGTACCACAAAACAACACCACACCGGCACCTAGTAAGCGTGCTCAGCCGATCCGATTGATATCAGTCGATTGAATGGGACGTTATCATGCAAAAATCATCCCATACATACCTACTAACCCCTAAATCTACCCCATACCGCTAAACCTAACTGTTACTAGTAAAGTCGTTCTTACTATTATTTCAACACCGCTATTTAGCGCCCTCTAGCGGTTACTACATATGGCATCCATTAAAGCGCTTGATCCGGACCGACCTGCTGAGAGACTAGTATCTATTATTATTTGTTTATCCAAGGCGACTTACAGAGGCTAGGGTGTGTGAGCTATGCATCAGCTGCAGAGTCACTTACAACTACGTCTCACCCGAAAGACGGAGCACAAGGAGGTGAAGTGACTTGCTCAGGGTCACACAATGAGTCAGTGGCTGAGGTGGGATTAGAACCGGGGACCTCCTGGTTACAAGCCCTTTTCTTTAACCACTGGACCACACACTGGCCCATTCCTATGGGATGATTTTTTGCTTGATAACGTCCCATTCAATCGACTGATCTCAATCGGATCGGGCGGCCTGCTACGCGATGATAAGGCGGAGAATACACTGAAGTGTAGAATCAGAAGTATGCATGATCCTTCTTATCAGCCCTTTGATTGCATGCTGAGGTTCTGCCATCAATCCTTCCATCAGCGTCTTCAAGGTCATCCTAACATCTAACAGCTACTGGGAATGACGCGTTATTTGATTGTGTCCTCCGTGTGTGCCGCTGCGAATCACGCAGAGGGTTCTGAGTCCCGTTACTCCTCCAATTATATAGAAGGAGGCTGTGTGGTCCAGTGGTTAAAGCAAAGGGGTTAGTAACCAGGAGGTCCCCGGTTCAAATCCCACCTCAGCCACTGACTCATTGTGTGACCCTGAGCAAGTCACTTCACCTCCTTGTGCTCCGTCTTTCGGGTGAGACGTAGTTGTAAGCGACTCTGCAGCTGATGCATAGTTCACACACCCTAGCCTCTGTAAGTCGCCTTGGATAAAGGCGTCTGCTAAATAAACAAATTATAATAATACTAATTTGAATCGTGTGTTTCAAAGATGCAGATTTTGTGAAAGATTTTAAAATCTACGCCCAGGACTTAGTGTTGACCTGACATTTGTCCATTAGTTAGCAGATACGCGTATGGTTCTATTTCTATGCGTTTATTTTGTGAAGGGTGAAGGGCGGAAATGTAAGTTTGTATTGTGTAAAGTTAAGGTGAAACTTTAAAAAAGGATTAATTAGGTAAGACAGAGAATGAGATAGATATAAAACGTGCATGCATGTTCCATTTCCGCTTCTGTAATGTTACTAAAATCTATTATTATATCACGAGACTGCTAGTGAGCAACACGCAGAGTTAACTAAGCGCTTCAGAATTTAAAAAAATAAATAAATAAAATGGTACAAGTAAAGTTTTGCAAACATAGTACTTGTAAAAAGTAAACATTCACTTAGAAACTTATATATAAGTCCCGTGACGTCATCGTGTGGACCCCACCTGCAGAAACCCATTACAAAGATCCAGGACGTTTTAAATATCTATCTTCGCCAGATGCACCAAGGTGATCAGCGCTGTTTTGCGCTTTTATTCAGGATAATTCATTTTATGGCCAAAATATTTAAAATAACGCTTGTTTTTTTCTTCTTTGTTTTTATTTTTTTAATCGTTGTTATAATTCTTTCCCCGGACCGCTATCACGGTTATTAAATGTCTCTGAACGCTGTGGATCGCTACTCTGATATTTTATTATCGAGTAATACTTCTTATTAGGAGCATAAAAGGATCAATGACTCCGCATGAACTCGATGAACTACAGCGCCGTGTCAAATCAATACAGATCTGCTCCCGCTGATTTTACTTTGACTTCATATATAACAGATCTGTGCCCTGCGTTCTCCCACGTCAGTAGTTTCTGCATTTCTGCTTTTCAATACGTTAATAATCGTGTGTAAAACCAGAAATAAACCCTCAGTTGCTTTTTTTTTTTATCCTTCTCTAACTTTTACAATCACTTTCGTTTCCACGTTTCTTCTACTTCCTCCTACTGAAAAAAACATTACGGTGCGTAATTATTCATTTCAAAAAGCCGGCTTTCAAGCTGCATTATTACTATGACACCGCGGCAACAAATGATTCATATCGTTGTTTTATAGGTTTGCATGTTTTCCCCCACCCCTCCCTCTTCCTCCACCCCTACCCGTCCTCCTCACCCACCTCCCTCCTCCTCCTCTTCCTCCACCCCTACCCCGTCCTCCTCACCCACCTCCCCCTCCTCCTCCTCTTCCTCCACCCCTACCCCGTCCTCCTCACCCACCTCCCCTCCCTCCTCCTCTTCCCTCCACCCCTACCCCGTCCTCCTCACCCACCTCCCTCCTCCTCCTCTTCCTCCACCCCCTACCCCGTCCTCCTCACCCACCTCCTCCCCTCCTCCTCCTCTTCCTCCACCCCCTACCCTGTCCCTCCTCAACCCTCCTCCTCCTCCCCTCTTCCTCCACCCTCCCTCCTCCTCCACCCCTACCCCTCCTCCTCATCCACCTCCCCCTCCTCCTCCTCTTCCTCCACCCCCTACCCTGTCCCTCCCTCACTCCTCCTCCCCCTCCTCCTCCTCCTCCACCCTCCTGCCTCCTCCTCCCTCCTCCTCCTCCTCTCCCTCTCCTCCTCCTCCTCCTCCCTCCCTCCCCCCCTCCTCCCTCCTCCACCCCTACCCCCGTCCTCCTCTCCTCTCCCTCCTCCTCCTCCTCCTCCTCCTCCCTCCACCCCTACCCTGTCCTCCTCCACCCCTCCCCTTCTCCTCCTCCTCCTCTTCCTCCACCCCTACCCCGTCCCTCCTCCCCGTCCCCGTCCTCCCCTCCTCCCTCCTCCCTTCCCCCTTGTCCTCCTCCTCACCCCCCTCCTCCCTCCTCCTCCTCCTCACCCCCTCTCCTCTCCTCCTCCACCCCCTCTTCACCCCCCTCCCCCTCCTCCTCCTCCTCCTCCTCACCCTCCCCTTCCTCCACCCTCCCCTGTCCTCCCCTCCTCCCCCTCCTCCTCCTCCCTCCCCACGTCCTTCCCGTCCTCCCTCTCCTCCTCCTCCTCCTCCTCCTCCTCCGTGCGTTAACTCGACACTTTGGGTAAGTCGTGGTCGGGTGTCGAGTTCACCGAGGCTGGCTGGCTGCTAAGCGCGTCCACGCCTCTGCCTTCCCCCGCGAACGCGCACAAGTCGATTATTATCGGCGGCGCGGAGCGAGGTCGCGCAAGTCGATTATTATCGGCGGCGCGGAGCGAGGTCGCGCACTCGGGACCGGGACCGGAAACGGCTCGCATTTTGTGTTTTCGATGCGGAGTGGAGATTGAGAAAAGAAAGAGAAAGAAACTTTTTTTTTTTTTTAATTATTCACAGGTAAAATAAATAAAAAATAAGTTTAATTTTTTTATCAAGTGAGTCGTTTAATTGATACGCGTCCGGCCTTTGTAAGTGTTTCAGTTTCGTCCGGTAAGTCGGTTTTAATTCATTATTATTATTATTATTATTATTATTATTATCATCGAAGGGTTTTTGTTTTGTTTTTGGTTTTGTGGTTTAATATTTCTGCTGTGAAACTGTATTGCTTGTAACCGGCGTTTGGTTTGGTAGTTTCTTGTTGTATTTTTGGTAACGATTTATTTACAGCGTTGTTTAAACGTTTAATTTAGTGTTTGTGTGTGTTTTAAATGAGACTTTTACGACGACGACGACGAGTTGTTTATTAAAACATGTATTGAAAACAATTAAAAATATTTAAACGCGTCCCGGGGGGGTTGAAAATCTCTTTAATATTTTTCTAAAATGGCGATATTTTTTTTACTCTCGGCTCGACCACAGTTTCTTTTCACAATTTCAGATGTATCGCTTAAAAACAAACGGATAATATCTGTCGGGGCGAGGGTTTGTGGTTTTGAGTTTATTTTGTATTTATTATTACGGTATTAATTTAAAAATTGAAGAAAACAAAACCAAAACAAACACACCAACCGCCGTGTGTTTCGGGATGGCTCCCTGCCAAATTGTAATCCCCCATCTATCTCAACCAGATAGGCCCTGTCTGATCAAACGCCGTGGAACCTGCCAAATAGTGACCCCGCTTAAAATTTGTTGTTGATGTAAAAATTACATTGAAATTGAATGTATAACGGAATTTAATTCGTGCTTATTTTGCTTTTTTTTTTAAATAAACAATACAACATAGAGACGGATTACAGGTATCGTATTTAAAAAAAAAAAATTTAAAGAAAAATAAAGTTAAAAATCTGGCTGGTGTTTTATTTTTTAACTCATAACTTATTATTAAAAACACGCAACCGTGTCGAATTAATAATGCATACTACCGTAGAAACGTCAGCCCCGAAACGTTTGTCGTTGAATTCTGTAGTTCTGTTATTACCAATATTAATTATACTGCCGGTAACAAACCCGGATCTGGTTTGAAGTTTATAATATTGTTATTTATTTCTTAGCAGACGCCCTTATCCAGGGCGACTTACAATTGTTACAAGATATCACATTATTTTTTACATACAATTACCCATTTATACAGTTGGTACAGGTTTCTGTCAAAGAGATTTTATTGTTAATATCAAAGAAAAATGCAGCTCGACCCTCAATCAAATCTAAATAATACAATTTTAAAAATAAATAAAAACATTTACATTATAAATATAGATTTTGAAAAGCGACAGAGGGTACTTTCTAAAGAGCTAATCTGCTATTCCTGATCTAGATTAATGATTTAGATTCTGGTATAGTAAGCAAACTTGTTAAATTTGCAGAGCGACACAAAAATAGGAGGAGTGGCAAACACTGTTGCAGCAGCAAAGGTCATTCAAAATGATCTAGACAGCATTCAGAACTGGGCAGACACATGGCAAATGACATCTAATATTTATACATATAATTCCCCATTTATACAGTTGGGTTTTACTGGAGCAATCTAGGTAAAAGTACCTTGCTCAAGGGTACAGCAGCAGTGTCCCCACCTGGGATTGAACCCGACCCTCGGTCAAGAGTCCAGAGCCCTAACCACTACTCCACACTGCTGCCCTATCGGGGCTACAGAAAGGGGAAGACACTTCTATGCATTAGTATTTTATTTTAAGATCCGTGTGTTTTACACAGCGGGTTTATGGAGTCTTGTGTTAGTTTGGGGGTAAAATTTAAACAAAGTCCTACATTTAAAAAAAAGTATTAACCTCTCTATCTCTCTCTCCTCTCTCGCTCTCCTTCGTCTCGCTCTCCTTCCTCTCTCTTGCTCTCTTGCTGTCCTTCCTCTCCTTTTGCTCTCTCTCTCTCACTGTCCTTTCTCTCTATCTCTCTCTCCTTCCTCTCTCTGCTCTCCTTCCTCTCTCTCTCTTGCTGTCCTTCCTCTCCCTCTTGCTCTCTCTCTCTCTCACTGTCCTTTCTCTCTATCTATCTCTCTCGCTCTCCTTCCTCTCTCTCTTTGCTGTCCTTCCTCTCCCTCTTGCTTTCCTTCTCTCACTGTCCTTTCTCTCTATCTATCTCTCTCTCTCCTTCCTCTCTCGCTCTCCTTCCTCTCTCTCTTGCTGTCCTTCCTCTCCCTCTTGCTCTCTCTCTCTCTGTCCTTTCTCTCTATCTATCTCTCTCTCTCTCCTTCCTCTCTCGCTCTCCTTCCTCTCTCTCGCTCTCTTGCTGTCCTTCCTCTCCCTCTCGCTCTCTCTCTCACTTTCCTTTCTCTCTATCTATCTCTCTCTCTCCTTCCTCTCTCGCTCTCCTTCCTCTCTCTCTCTCTTGCTGTCCTTCCTCTCCCTCTTGCTCTCTCTCTCTCTCTGTCCTTTCTCTCTATCTATCTCTCTCGCTCTCCTTCCTCTCTCTCTCTTGCTGTCCTTCCTCTCCCTCTTGCTTTCCTTCTCTCACTGTCCTTTCTCTCTATCTATCTCTCTCTCTCCTTCCTCTCTCGCTCTCCTTCCTCTCTCTCTTGCTGTCCTTCCTCTCCCTCTTGCTCTCTCTCTCTGTCCTTTCTCTCTATCTATCTCTCTCTCTCTCCTTCCTCTCTCGCTCTCCTTCCTCTCTCTCCCTCTCTTGCTGTCCTTCCTCTCCTCTCGCTCTCTCTCTCTGTCCTTTCTCTCTATCTATCTCTCTCTCTCTCCTTCCTCTCTCGCTCTCCTTCCTCTCTCTCGCTCTCTTGCTGTCCTTCCTCTCCCTCTTGCTCTCTCTCTCTCTCTCGCTGTCCTTTCTCTCTCGCTCTTCCTCTCTCGCTCTCTTGCTGTCCTTCCTCTCCCTCTTGCTCTCTCTCTCTCTCTCGCTGTCCTTTCTCTGTCTATCTCTCTCTCTCTCTCCTCCACAGGGTCATCCAGTCACCTATCTCTCCCTCTCTTCATCTGGGTCTCCTTGCTGCAGTACCCCCCCTCCCCTGTTCGCTTTCGGCTCTCTGCCGCTGGCTGGCTGGCTTGTCTGTCTGTGTCTGTGAGCCATGGCAGATATCAGCGACCTGGACGAACAGATCGAGCAGCTGCGCAAGTGTGAACTGATCAAGGAGAACGAAGTG
>CM060295.1:59143-64143 GCA_030684275.1 Acipenser oxyrinchus oxyrinchus
AAAACTTGTGGCCAGAGCTGTAGTTATAAAGGAGGCTCGCTGGTCCAGCGGTTAAAGAAAAGGGTCTTGATACTAGGAGGTTGAAATCGGCTCAGTGTGTGTGTGTGACCCTGAGCAAGTCACTTCACCTCCTTGTGCTCCGTCCTTGGATGAGGCGTCAAACAAGCGAGCTCCTATTGGAAGTGACTCTGCAGCAGCAGCAGTTGTTGATGATGCAGAGTTCACCCCTCCTAGTCTCTGTGAGTAAACTTTGGTTGGCGTCCGCTGAATGACTTGTTAATAATAATAATGATTTGAAGTGTTGACCTGACCCCTCTCTCGTTGTCCCGTGCCTCCAGGTGCGCTATCCGACGGATCACCCTGATCCGAGGGAACCATGAGTCCGGCAGATCACGCAGGTGTGCGGATTCTATGGCGAGTGCCTGAGGAAGTGCGGCTCTGTGACTGTGTGGAGATACTGCACCGAGATCTTCGACTACCTGAGCCTCTCCGCCATCATCGGCGGCAAGGTGTGTGTGTGAGAGAGACAGAGAGAGAGAGAGAAGAGCGAAGCGAGCGAGCGAATGAATGAATGAACACACCTGAGCTTGTTAGCTAGACAGCTGGGGGCTGATCAAGCTGGTAGTAAAACCTAGAATGGATCACACTGCTGTGGTGCGGAGTCTCAGAACGAGGGTTGTAATGCGCTGTGTGTGCGGAGTCCTCTGGCTCTCTCTCTCTCTCTCTCTCTCTCTCTCTCTCTCTCTCTCACTGGCTCTCTCTCTCTCTCTCTGGCTCTCTCTCTCTCTCTCTGGCTCTCTCTCTCTCTCTGGCTCTCTCTCTCTCTCTGGCTCTCTCTCTCTCTCTCTCTCTGGCTCTCTCTCTCTCTCTCTCTCTCTCTCTCTCTCTCTCTGGCTCTCTCTCGCTCTCTCTCTCTCTCTCTCTCTGGCTCTCTCTCTCTCTCTCTCTGCTCTCTCTCTCTGCTCTCTCTCTCTCTCTCTCTCTCTCTCTCTCTCGCTCTCTCTCTCTCTCTCTGGCTCTCTCTCTCTCTCTCTCTCTCTCTCTCTGGCTCTCGCTCTATCTTCTCTCTCTCGTCTCTCTCTCTCTCTCTCTCTCTCTCTCTCTCTCTGGCTCTCTCTCTCTCTCTCTCTCTCTCCTCTCGCTCTCTCTCTCCTCTCGCTCTCTCTCTCTCTGCTCTCTCTCTCGCTCTCTCTCTCTGGCTCTCGCTCTCTGTCCTGGCTCTCGCTCTCTGTCCTGGCTCTCGCTCTCTGTCCTGGCTCTCGCTCTCTGTCCTGGCTCTCGCTCTCTGTCCTGGCTCTCGCTCTCTGTCCTGGCTCTCTCTTCTGTCCTGGCTCTCGCTCTCTGTCCTGGTTTCGCTCTGTCCTGGCTCTCGCTCTCTGTCCTGGCTTCTCTCGCTTCTCTGTCCTGGCTTCTCGCTCTCTGTCCTGGCTCTCTCCTGTCCTGGCTCGCTCTCTGTCCTGGCTTCGCTCTCTGTCCTGGCTCTCGCTCTTCTGTCCTGGCTCTCGCTCTCTGTCCTGGCTCTCGCTCTCTGTCCTGGCTCTCGCTCTGTCTCTCTCTAGATATTCTGCGTGCATGGAGGCTCTCTCCATTCAGGACTCTGGACCAGATCAGAACGATAGACAGGAAACAGGAAGTGCCGCACTGACGGGCCCATGTGTGACCTGCTGTGGTCCGACCCGGAAGGTAACAGGTATTATTATTGTATTATTATTATTATTATTATTATTGAGTCATTCAGCAGACATTTTTATCCAAAGCGACTCACAGAGACTAGGAGGGTGAACTCTGCATCATCAACAACTGCTGCTGCTGCTGCAGAGTCACTTCCAATAGGAGCTCGTTTGTTTGACGTCTCATCCGAAGGACGGAGCACAAGGAGGTGAAGCGACTCGCTCAGGGTCACACACACACACACACACACACACACACACACACACACACACACACACACACAGGGAGTCAGTGGCTGAGCTGGGATTTGATCCTAACTGTGTTATACTTTCTCCCTCTCCCTCTCTCTCCCCCTCCTCTCTCTCCCTCCCTCCCCCTCTCTGTCTCTCTCTCTCCTCTCCCTCTCTCTCTCTCTCTCTCTCTCTCTCTCTCTCTCTGTCTCTGTCTGTCTGTCTGTGTCTCCTCTCTCCCTCCTCTCTCTCTCTCCTCCTCTCTCTCTCTCCCCCTCTCAGACACCACAGGCTGGGGGTGAGCCCACTGGGGGGCGGCTATCTCTTCGGCAGCGATGTCGTCGCTCAGTTCAACGCTGCCAACGATATCGACATGATCTGCAGAGCCCACCAGCTGGTGATGGAGGGCTACAAGTGGCACTTCAACGAGACGGTGCTGACCGTGTGGTCCG
Source organism: Acipenser oxyrinchus oxyrinchus (assembly GCA_030684275.1). Taxonomy (NCBI): domain Eukaryota; kingdom Metazoa; phylum Chordata; class Actinopteri; order Acipenseriformes; family Acipenseridae; genus Acipenser; species Acipenser oxyrinchus. The sequence continues at coordinate 61,497 of CM060295.1, forward strand.
CCCCCAACTACTGCTACCGGTCAGTGCAGGGGTTCAGGAGCTCTCAGATACTGCTAGAGGTCACTACAGGGGCTCCCGGATACTGCTAGAGGTCACTACAGGGGTTCAGGGGCTCCCAGATACTGCTAGAGGTCACTACAGGGGCTCCCGGATACTGCTAGAGGTCACTACAGGGGTTCAGGGGCTCCCAGATACTGCTAGAGGTCACTACAGGGGTACAGGGGTTCCCAGATACTGCTAGAGGTCACTACAGGGGTACAGGGGCTCCCAGATACTGCTAGAGGTCACTACAGGGGCTCCCGGATACTGCTAGAGGTCACTACAGGGGTACAGGGGCTCCCGGATACTGCTAGAGGTCACTACAGGGGTACAGGGGCTCCCAGATACTGCTAGAGGTCACTACAGGGGCTCCCGGATACTGCTAGAGGTCACTACAGGGGTACAGGGGCTCCCAGATACTGCTAGAGGTCACTACAGGGGTACAGGGGCTCCCAGATACTGCTAGAGGTCACTACAGGGGCTCCCGGATACTGCTAGAGGTCACTACAGGGGCTCCCGGATACTGCTAGAGGTCACTACAGGGGTACAGGGGCTCCCGGATACTGCTAGAGGTCACTACAGGGGTACAGGGGCTCCCAGATACTGCTAGAGGTCACTACAGGGGCTCCCGGATACTGCTAGAGGTCACTACAGGGGTACAGGGGCTCCGGATACTGCTAGAGGTCACTACAGGGTACAGGGGCTCCCAGATACTGCTAGAGGTCACTGGGAGTTTATCTTTGATAGTTTTGGGTACAATAAATAGTGTTTTAACCTCTCTCTGTCAGCTCCTCTCTCTCTCTCTCTCTCTCTCTCTCTCTCTCTCTCTCTCTCTCTCTCTCTCTCTCGCTCTCTGCTCTCAGGTGTGGTAACGTGGCTGCGATCCTGAGCTGGACGAGCACCTGCAGAAGGAGTTCATCATCTTTGAGGCAGCCACAGGAGACCAGGGGCATCCTCCAAGAAACCGGTCGCTGACTACTTCCTGTGACCCCCAGCCTGCCTGCACACTTCCTGTGACAGACGGAATCAACTTCCTCCTCTCTGTGTCTCTCTCTCTCTCTCTCGTTCCAATCTGACCAATGTCTTGTGCAGAGGAGAGGCTGTCAGTACTCCTGTTTTCATTCGCAATCTCATCGATTGTATTTTCTCATCGATTTATTTCCACGTTCTGGTGCTTGATTGAAAAGAGGCTTTTTTCTATAAATAATAAATGAATTGCTGTATTTTCGCTTTTTGACTCCTTTCGTTTCTTTTCATTAAAACTGGGACTCCTGAATGAATGAATGAATGAATGAAAATATATATTTATTATTTTATTACAATCGTCATCAGTGAGTATTTGGGGTATATAAAATTAATCATAGAAGTTTTGTAACTTGGAAGGGGTCCCCAAAATAAGATATGAAAACTTAATTCCCCTGCCCCGTCCCTCCCTCCCACCACCAAAAAAATATACACGTTATTGCCGTTTGAAATTTACATTTTGTGTATTTTATATAAAGAGTTAAAGCTTGAATTATATGTATTTTTTCAGATGTACACGAAAAAGTTTTGCATGATTTCAAAATATATATTTAAAAAAAACGTTTTACGGAAGTTTTCCGACAAAATCCGTTCCCGGCTGTGCACGAAGACCTCGCTTCATGTTGTTTTTTTTTTGTCCCACACGTTCTTGAGAGCGCTTCGAAACCGCAGCGAGTCGAGCTCAGAGCTGCGTTCCCTGTGCCGGGGCTGCAAAGGGAGAATTTGTCTGTCTGTCTGTCTGTCTGTCTGTCTCTGCATTGGGACCCTGCAGCAGCCAGCGCAACCAAACCCTGCGCCGCCTCCTCTCTCATCCAGGGGAAGGTCCAGGGCTGGGTTTGGATCCAAAATTTTGACCCCCGGGGTACTTTATTTAGTAACCCCATCGCTGGATCACTACAGTAGCCGTGTATCTCAAATTAAACAAACCCACAAAACCAAAGAAATGAATGAATATGAATATATATATATATATTAGCTCAAAGAACCAGCTGCCCAACGTTTCGATATGTTGCACATATCTTTCTCAAGGGAGCCTGTGTTTGAATCAAAACATTGAAGGTATTTCTAGGTTTTTGACGGCATGACAACTACTTATTTACATTCAAATCTATGATTTATTCTTACATGATGTCATGGTGTTCTATATATTGTGACGTCATTTTTACTTCTATCTTTGAATCTGTATTAATTCTAATTAAACATTACTTTATATAAATTTATATTTTTATTATATCATGCAAAGCTGGCTCTGAGGATCAGTCTAGATTTGGCCTCCCCAAGCGCATCAGCATGCACAACTTTTGAACGGAATTTAGTTTATTGATTTAAATGTTATATATCTATTGAAGTTAATTAGTTCATTCTTTTCTGTGGAGTCCCGCTGGCATCATCGTGTTCAGTCTATTTATCCATTTACTTTCTTTTATTCTTCTATATGTTGCATTGTTTAATTTTAGCTGTTGTAATACTACAAACTTTACATCATGCACACACTGTTTTAATACACAGCGATGCATGCTCTTGTGAAAGCGCTGGCTCCTGACACAGCGTTCAAATGGGACGAGGCGCCATGCTAACGCCATGT
>CM060295.1:69143-91047 GCA_030684275.1 Acipenser oxyrinchus oxyrinchus
CTCCCACCCTCTCTCTTTCTCCCCTCTCTCTTTCTCCCCCTCTCACCCCCTTCTCTGCCCTCTCACCCCTGCTCTCTCTCACCCCTCTCCCCTCTCTCCTCTCTGTCTCTCTCGCTCTCTCTCTTTGTCTGTGTCTCCCACCCCTCTCTCTCTCTCTCTCGCTCGCCCCTCTCTGGCGCCCCCCGCAGGCAGCATGGTGAAGCGCATGGCTCAGATCAACACTGAGAACACGGAGGAGGGCGTCGCCTGTACCGGCAGATCCTGTTCTGCGCCCGACGACCGCGTCAAACCCTGCATCGGGGGTGATCTTCTTCGAGGAGACCCTCTACCAGAAAGCGGACGTGAGGTCTTCTCCAAATACATCAAGGGCAGGGGCATGGTGGTGGGGATCAAGGCAAGTCTTACTCTGTCCACCTTCTCTGGGTCTTCCTGTGGCTTACTGCACTTCACTGCTACAAGAAAATCGTTTTGAAGTTTAGCGGCTTGGTCGTTTGCTCTGAAAGCGTAAGTATTTACTGGAAGCAGTTAAACTTAAAACTAGGCTGTGTGGTCCAGCGGTTAAAGAAAAGGGCTTGTAACCAGGAGGTCCCGGTTCAAATCCCACCTCAGCCACTGACTCACTGTGTGACCCTGAGCAAGTCACTTCACCTCCTTGTGCTCCGTCTTTGGGTGAGGCGTGGTTGTAAGTGACTCTGCAGCTGATGCATAGTTCACACACCCTAGTCTCTGTAAGTCGCCTTGGATAAAGGCGTCTGCTAAATAAACAAATAATAATAATACTGGTTATCATCACAGGGATGGGAATCAGACTTTCCACCGTTCCACTTTCCACTTTGGACGTTCCACAGCAGTGTGATCCAGTCCTGGTTTCACTAGGAGTTTAATAATCAGACACACCTGAGCTTGTTAGCTAGACACACTGGGGCTGATCAAGCTGGTAGTAAAACCTGGACTGGATGACACTGCTGTGGAATAGGAGTCTTATTTTAAAAGCTGAAGGTACCTGTTTTTGACTCGTTATTTATTTTAGTTGAATGTATTTATTACTTTTTGTATAAAGAGCTAAATAAATGCATTTAAAGCACTATACAGAGCAGAGCAGAAAAAGAACACACCACAATACATTTGCAAAGCATGTCACACATAGAGCTGCCACAGTCAGACCATTTCAATAACAGTACAAAAGCAGCCATTTTAAACTTACATTAAAACCCACTAAGATAAAGAGAGCCATTTTTATAAAAGTGTGTTTTTAGTCTTGATTTGAAAGCTGTAACAGTCCCAGCTTCCCTCATACGCATGAAGGCAGCCTTCCACAATTTAGGAGCTCTTCAAGAGAGCATTGAATTATATTTTTATTATTTCTCTGTTCAGGTTGATAAAGGTGTCGTTCCTCTGGCTGGCACTGATGGAGAGACCACCGCGCAAGGTACCCAACCTTCTGTAGACTCTGTAAAACCAAACTACATTTCCCATGGCCCTCCTCGGCTTCTTGCTGCCTGGACCCAGAGCAGTCTGCACTGAAGCACTCTGGGAGTTGTAGTTGTTTTTATTGATCTCCATTCTTCTGGTTCTGCAAGGGGTTGAAGTGAGTGGGGGTGTTTGGTGCGGTGGGAGGGTGGGGTTTGGTGCAGTGGGTGGGGTTTGGCACAGTGGGAGGGGTTTGGTGCAGGGGTGGGGTTTAGGGCAGTGGGAGGGTGTGGGGTTTGGTGGAGAGGGTGGGGTTTGGCGGTGGGAGGGTGGGGTTTGGCGTGGTGGGAGTTTTAGCACAGTGCTGTGTCAGTGTGTGATGTACTGGTTTCCAGTGCCCTGACCCTCTCTCTCTTCACTGGTTCCAGGTCTGGGCGGGCTCTCGGCGCTGTGCTCAGTATAAGAAGGGCGGTGCTGACTTAGCTAAGTGGCGCTGCGTGCTGAAGATCACGGCGAACACGCCCTCAACCTCGCCATCATGGAGAGCGCCAGCGTGCTGGCGCTCGCCTCCATCTGCCAGATGGTGGCGAGACCGCTGGCACGTCATCGTTCGTATTATAAACCGTGTTATCAAACATCATTGTTAACTCTGATTGTATAGTCATCCTTATACCACACACTGGCGTTCTGGGGTGGATATGAACTCTCTCTCTCTCTCTCTCTCTCTCTCTCTCTTCTCTCTCTCTCTCAGAGCGGTATTGTCCCGATCGTGGGCGGAGATCCTTCCTGGCGGAGATCATGATCTGAAGCGCAGTCAGTGCGTCCACGGAGAAGGTGCGTCTGTCTGTCCGTCCGTGTCTGTCTGCTGCTGTGTTGGTGTGTGTGTGTGTGTGTCTCTCCTCTCTCTAACCCCTGTCTCTCCTCTCCTCTCTCAGGTTTTGGCTGCAGTGTATAAGGCTCTCTCTGATTGTCTCTCCTCTCCTCTCTCAGGTTTTGGCTGCAGTGTATAAGGCTTTCTCTGATCATCACGCCTCTCCTCTCCTCTCCTCTCTCAGGTTTTGGCTGCAGTGTATAAGGCTCTCTCTGATCGTCTCGTCTCTCCTCTCCTCTCTCATGTTTTGGCTGCAGTGTATAAGGCTCTCCCTGATCATCACGTCTCTCTTCTCCTCTCCTCTCTCAGGTTTTGGCTGCAGTGTATAAGGCTCTCTCTGATCGTCTCGTCTCTCCTCTCCTCTCTCAGGTTTTGGCTGCAGTGTATAAGGTTCTCTCTGATCATCACGTCTCTCCTCTCCTCTCCTCTCTCAGGTTTTGGCTGCAGTGTATAAGGCTCTCTCTGATCATCACGTCTCTCCTCTCCTCTCCTCTCCTCTCTCAGGTTTTGGCTGCAGTGTATAAGGCTCTCTCTGATCATCACGTCTCTCCTCTCCTCTCCTCTCCTCTCCTCTCTCAGGTTTTGGCTGCAGTGTATAAGGCTATCTCTGATCATCACGTCTCTCCTCTCCTCTCCTCTCAGGTTTTGGCTGCAGTGTATAAGGCTCTCTCTGATCATCACGTCTCTCCTCTCCTCTCCTCAGGTTTTGGCTGCAGTGTATAAGGCTCTCTCTGATCATCACGTCTCTCCTCTCCTCTCTCAGGTTTTGGCTGCAGTGTATAAGGCTCTCTCTGATCATCACGTCTCTCCTCTCCTCTCCTCTCCTCAGGTTTTGGCTGCAGTGTATAAGGCTCTCTCTGATCATCACGTCTCTCCTCTCCTCTCTCAGGTTTTGGCTGCAGTGTATAAGGCTCTCTCTGATCATCTCGTCTCTCCTCTCCTCTCCTCTCTCAGGTTTTGGCTGCAGTATATAAGGCTCTCTCTGATCATCACGTCTCTCCTCTCCTCTCTCAGGTTTTGGCTGCAGTGTATAAGGCTCTCTGATCGTCACGTCTCTCCTCTCCTCTCTCAGGTTTTGGCTGCAGTGTATAAGGCTCTCTCTGATTGTCTCTCCTCTCCTCTCTCAGGTTTTGGCTGCAGTGTATAAGGCTCTCTCTGATTGTCTCTCCTCTCCTCTCTCAGGTTTTGGCTGCAGTGTATAAGGCTCTCTCTGATCATCATGTCTATCTTGAGGGGACCCTTCTCAAACCCAACATGGTGACCGCCGGTCAAGCCTGCACCAAGAAATACAGCCCCCAGGAAATCGCCATGGCAACCGTCACCGCCCTGCGCGCACCGTGCCCCGCAGTGCCAGGTCTGGGGGGTCCATCCCTATTCGAGTCCTTTTAAAAATCAATTCCCAGGTCATAACTGAGATTCAACTGCTTTCGTTCTGAAGCCACTTTTAATTCACAATGATAATTACTGAGATAATAATATAGTATATGTCATTTTATGTTTTAAATATACAAATCCAACATATATCAATTTCACAAACCTCTATCCATCAAAAATATATAATTTTGATTTGTATTTATACATAAGTGTATACATTACACACTTAATGTGGTGTTTTTAAATGTTCTTCCTGTCTCAGGTGTCACTTTCCTGTCCGGTGGGCAAAGTGAGGAGGATGCCTCCATTAACCTGAATGCCATCAACCAGTGCCCCTGCCCAAGCCCTGGGCCCTCACCTTCTCCTATGGGAGAGCCCTGCAGGCGTCGCTCTGAAGACATGGGCTGGGAAGAAGAGAACGCCAAGGCAGCCCAGGAGGAATACATCAAGAGAGGCTGGTGAGCAGAGAGGGGCTGGAGCAACACCAGGGTTAGACATTTCAGAGGGCTGGATCGCATCACTATCAGGGTCTAGTGCTGTATATTATAAAGACATTTCAGAGGGCTGGATCGCATCAATATCAGGGTCTAGCTGTATATTATAAAGACATTTCAGAGGGCTGGATCGCATCGATATCAGGGTCTAGTGCTTTATTATTATAAAGACATTTCAGAGGGCTGGATCGCATCACTATCAGGGTCTAGTGCTGTATATTATAAAGACATTTCAGAGGGCTGGATCGCATCAATATCAGGGTCTAGCTGTATATTATAAAGACATTTCAGAGGGCTGGATCGCATCAATATCAGAGTCTAGTGCTGTATATTATAAAGACATTTCAGAGGGCTGGATCGCATCACTATCAGGGTCTAGCTGTATATTATAAAGACATTTCAGAGGGCTGGATCGCATCACTATCAGGGTCTAAGCTATATATTATAAAGACATTTCAGAGGGCTGGATCGCATCAATATCAGGGTCTAGCGCTATATATTATAAAGACATTTCAGAGGGCTGGATCGCATCAATATCAGAGTCTAGTGCTGTATATTATAAAGACATTTCAGAGGGCTGGATCGCATCAATATCAGAGTCTAGTGCTGTATATTATAAAGACATTTCAGAGGGCTGGATCACATCAATATCAGGGTCTAGCGCTGTATATTATAAAGACATTTCAGAGGGCTGGATCGCATCACTATCAGGGTCTAGCGCTATATATTATAAAGACATTTCAGAGGGCTGGATCACATCAATATCAGGGTCTAGCGCTATATATTATAAAGACATTTCAGAGGGCTGGATCGCATCACTATCAGGGTCTAGCGCTATATATTATAAAGACATTTCAGAGGGCTGGATCACATCAATATCAGGGTCTAGCTGTATATTATAAAGACATTTCAGAGGGCTGGATCGCATCAATATCGGGTCTAGTGCTATAATATATCATTTTTTTGCTCGTCTCTTGCAGAACAACAGCCAGGCTGCTCTTGGTAAATATGTCTCATCTGGTGATAAGGGATCTGCAGCTAGCGAATCACTGTTCATCGCTGGCCACGCCTACTAAACAAGCCCCGCCTCCTGATGACATCACAGCGCACTCCAAAACCCCGCCCAGAAACTCCCAAAGTTAAAACCAGGGCTGATTAACCAGCCAGTCTGTCTGTGTGTTTGTTTAGAACATCCTGTCTCGTTAAAACAGTTCATGGGAAAGTGAGTGTGTGTCTGTGTGTGTGTGTTTTGTTTTATGTGGTTAAGTACTGAATTGAAAATGTTAAGTAAAGGATATCTGTGCAAATCACATTGTATTGTCTTGTTTGCTATGTGTTTTCTTTTCTGGTTTCCCACAATCCTGTTCAGATTGACGCTACAATATAATCCCTTCTTCTTGGTGTCCATGTTAGTTTACTACGTTCTGAAAAGTTTAGTTTCATTAAAGCTGCAGACAGAAGGGATTATGTTGTAGCGTCAGACTGAACAGGATTGTGGGCTTAGTCTGTCTCTGCAGCTTTAGTGAATTTGTGTCACACAGTCCCTTTGTTCATCGACCAATCATAACGCAGCCCTGACAGGGAGGTGACCAATGGGAAAAGAAGCTCAATCAGCAGGCTGCTCATTCAGCCAATAGGTGGGCTGGTGAGGAGAACTGCTGTCCAATTGGGCAGAGGAGGGAGGGCTTGTCTTTCACGCTGTTTTGTAACAGGTGTGCAGTTTGGGAAGTGCGGGTGCAGATCTGGTTGGGTGATGCTGGAACCAACTCCCCAGTAATGTTGTTGAAGCCGACACCCTGGGATCCTTCAAGAAGCTGCTTGATGAGATTCTGGGATCAATAAGCTACTAACAACCAAACGAGCAAGATGGACTGAATGGGGCCTCCTCTCGTTTGGAAACTTTCTTATGTTCTTACCCTGCAGTGCGTCCGAGTGTGTGTGTGTGTGTGTGTGTGTGTCTTTGTGACTGTCTGTCTATGCGTGTGTGTCTTTCTGTCTGTCTGTCTATGCATGTGTGTGTCTTTCTGTCTGTCTGTCTATGCATGTGTGTGTCTTTGTGTCTGTCTGTCTATGCATGTGTGTGTCTTTGTGTCTGTGTGTGTGTGTGTGTGTCTTTGTGTCTCTGTCTGCGTGTGTGTGTGTCTGTGTCTGTGTCTGTGTGTGTGCGCGCGTGTGTGTGTGTGTGTTTGTGTCTGTCTATGCGTGTGTCTGTCTGAGAGAGGACGGGAAAATAAATGCCAATCACAAGTTATTTTTTTATCATTAGATTATTTGAAATACATTATTAAGGTACGTTGACATCCATTCTACTTAAATACAACTTTGATGCAATAGTTAATTTAGTTGAAACCTTTCCTTTTTGTTTCCGAATATTTATTTCTAAATATGTACAGATTACTGTATGGACAAACTAAGAGCAGTACTGTTTTTAGTTTTGCACATCCAATTCAGCATCATCATAATAATATTATCTGTAGTTGCAGTTCCGTTGATAGACCACTAGAGGGGGGTAGAGAACGCTGACACGTTAATAGAATCCAGTCATGCAAAATGATTGGTACAGCTTTTCAGAATTCTACAGTTTTATTTATTTTATTTTGCAATCATAAATAAATTACATACATTAAAGAAAAATAAATAACAAAACAGAAATCCTCCCCTCTGATCAGCTGCTCGAACTCTTGGCAGGTTTGTTTACATTCTGCCCAAGGAAGGCTTAAAAATTATGTCTTAGTTCTTCAGTGATGAGAGGTCAGTGATCATGTTAATAAAGCTAATAAGAGGTGAGAGAATGGATTTTAAAGATGGTCAGCGCTCCTTTAAAGGGAGGGCCGGTGATCATGTTAATAAAGCTAATAAGGGCTAGAGAATGGATTTTAAAGATGGTCAGCTCCTTTAAAGGGAGGGGCCGGTGATCATGTTAATAAAGCTAATAAGAGGTGAGAGAATGGATTTTAAAGATGGTCAGCGCTCCTTTAAAGGGAGGGTCCGGTGATCATGTTAATAAAGCTAATAAGAGGTGAGAGAATGGATTTTAAAGATGGTCAGCTCCTTTAAAGGGAGGGGCCAGTGATCATGTTAATAAAGCTAATAAGAGGTGAGAGAATGGATTTTAAAGATGGTCAGCTCCTTTAAAGGGAGGGGCCGGTGATCATGTTAATAAAGCTAATAAGAGGTGAGAGAATGGATTTTAAAGATGGTCAGCTCCTTTAAAGGGAGGGCGGTGATCATGTTAATAAAGCTAATAAGAGGTGAGAGAATGGATTTTAAAGATGGTCAGCCCTTTAAAGGGAAGGGCCGGTGATCATGTTAATAAAGCTAATAAGAGGTGAGAGAATGGATTTTAAAGATGGTCAGCCTCCTTTAAAGGGAGGGCGGTGATCATGTTAATAAAGCTAATAAGAGGTGAGAGAATGGATTTTAAAGATGGTCAGCGCTCCTTTAAAGGGAGGGGCCGGTGATCATGTTAATAAAGCTAATAAGAGGCGAGAGAATGGATTGCAAAGATGGCATCAGTATAAGTAGCAGATCCAGTGCATTGTGGGAGTTGTAGTCCTGTGGCGGCAGTGGTGCACCCTGGGAGGTGTAGTCCGTTAATAATCCAGTGATTTAGATTAGCTCTTTTCATGCATCCACCACACTGTAAGTCCATATCCTCTCTGTGTCCCAGATAATAGTTCCCTCACCTCCCCCCTGACTCCACATACTCGGTTCCCCCTGGGCAGCAAAGTCTATACAACACCTTTGTGGAACTCACAGAGAGGGACCCTAGTATCTGTGACACAGGAAGTGAAGTTATAGTGTTGCAGTGGCTGCAGCATAACAAGAAATATCATGTTTTCAATCCTTGAGTAAAAAACAACAAAAAAAAAACGTTTTAAAATAACACTAAAAACCTGGTTCGTACATTTTTAATTTAAAAAAACAAACAAAAACATTTTCACACGGGCCCTAAAGCGCTACAGAGAGAGAGAGAGACCCTTCCATCCTCCTCCCCCCCCTCTCTCTCTCCTGTTTCAGTGACAGCTTCGGATGAACTGGTGCACCCTGGGAAATGTAGTCCACAGCCATTTCCTGGTAAGTCCTTTTTTGTAGTTCTTTTATTTTATCGGAAACATTGAGGAGAAATACAAAAAAAGATCTCCAAATTATTCCGAGTAGGAAGAATCCAGTGACTGAATGAAGTCTCATTGCCCCCAAAATCGGGGCAGGAAGTCAAACGCATTCCAGAATCCGAGATCCAAAGTTCCATTCTTTTACACAGGATGGGGGACATTCACTCAGAAACTAACCATGCGTGGAATTGACCAGTCTGCACATCTCTGCGATCGGCCAGCTGTCGGATTTCAATTGATACGAGCAAGTCATTTCATCCTAACTGAGTCTAAGTGTCTTCGATCGCTTTATCATTGACAAGCTGCCTGCGAGATCTACTCTCAGAGAAAAGTGTAGCAACGAGTAACAGGTTCCAATAGAGACAGGAATTATTATTATTATTATTAATATTATTATTTCACTTGCTATATATAAAAGTGTTTTTCCATATCTATCTATCTATCTATCTATCTATCTATCTATCTATCTATCTATCTATCTATCTATCTATCTATCTATCTATCTATCTATTTTTGTGGAGAATTTTTGCAGAAGACAAATTCAAAATCATTTAAATAAATATAATTCATAAATAAATAAATAAAGCAAGTTAATAAATTACTACTTTACTATAAATATGTGTGTGTGTGTGTGTGTGGTGCTAGATTAGGTTTTTGAAATGCATTGAATTTATATAATATATAATATATACACACACACCCACACATATGTATGTAGATGGACATACAGATTCAATATATAGATGTATATCTTTCTCTATGAATTTCATTTCGTGCTCTGCTCCACAGCGCTGTACCCCTTCTCCGAGGCATGTCCGTTGCCCTCTCTCTCTCCTCTTTCACCTTCCTGGGTTTGGGGGAGCCCCCTATGATCCTCTTGAAGAGGCGGAAGGCGCCCCTGCAGATCAGAGAGAACCAGTAGACCTGGGGGGCCATGAGCAGGGCGGCCCCCAGGTTGTAGTGCAGCGGGATGGCTAGAGGAACGCTGTGGGGGCGCAGGCCAGCGTGGCGCGCGTACACCCAGTACATGAAGGGGAAGAGCAGGATCCGGAAACAGAAGAACAAGAGGAGCATCAGAACCCCGTTCACCTTGTGAAGGAGAGTGTGCTGCTGCTTATACTGAGGAGAGGGGAGAGAGAGAGAGGGGAGAGGGGAGAGGGAGAGGGAGAGGGGGAGAGGGGAGGGGGAGAGGGAGGGGGAGAGGGAGGGGAGAGGGGAGAGGGAGGGGAGGGAGAGGGGAGAGGGGAGGGAGGAGAGAAGGAGAGGGAGAGGGGAGGGGAGGGGAGGGAGAGGAGGGGGAGGGAGGAGAGGAGAGAAGGGAGGAGGGGAGGGAGGGGAGGGGAGGGAGGAGGGAGGGCAGGAGAGGGGGGAGGGAGGAGAGAAGGAGAGACAGGGAGGGAGAGGGAAGAGAGGGAGAGAGGAAAGAGTGGAGAGAGGGGAGAGGGAAAGAGAGGAGGGAGGAGATGAGGAGAGGGGAAAGAGGAGGAGAGAGGGAAAGAGGGGAGAGGGACAAGGAAAGGGAGGGGAGGAGAGGAGAGAAATATATATTAGAAGAATATGTATTATATAACACGTTTCCAACAGTGAGGATTAATAAGGAGTGTCTCTGTCTCTGTCTCTCAGTGTGTGTGTGTCTCTTTTTGTCTCAGTGTGTCTCTCAGTGTGTGTTTAAAGCAGGTTGTACTCCACTCAGGTGTGTGTGTCTCTCTCAGTGTGTCTGTCAGTGTGTGTGTCTCTCTCTCTCAGTGTGTCTCTCAGTGTGTGTTTAAAGCAGGTTGTACTCCACTCAGGTGTGTGTGTCTCTCTCAGTGTGTCTGTCAGTGTGTGTGTCTCTCTCTCTCAGTGTGTCTCTCAGTGTGTGTTTAAAGCAGGTTGTACTCCTCTCAGGTGTGTGTGTGATGCTTGTGTCTCTCAGTGTGTGTGTGTCTCTTTTTGTCTCAGTGTGTCTCTCAGTGTGTGTGTGTCTCTCTCAGTGTGTCTCTCAGTGTGTGTTTAAAGCAGGTTGTGCTCCTCTCAGGTGTGTGTGTCTCTCTCAGTGTGTCTCTCAGTGTGTGTGTCTCTCTCAGTGTGACTCTCAGTGTGTGTTTAAAGCAGGTTTTGCTCCTCTCAGGTGTGTGTGTCACTCTCAGTGTGTCTCTCAGTGTGTGTTTAAAGCAGGTTGTACTCCACTCAGGTGTGTGTGTGATGCTTGTGTCTCTCAGTGTGTGTGTGTCTCAGTGTCTCTGTCTCTCAGTGTGTGTGTGTCTCTTTTTGTCTCAGTGTGTCTCTCAGTGTGTGTTTAAAGCAGGTTGTACTCCACTCAGGTGTGTGTGTCTCTCTCAGTGTGTCTGTCAGTGTGTGTGTCTCTCTCTCTCAGTGTGTCTCTCAGTGTGTGTTTAAAGCAGGTTTTGCTCCTCTCAGGTGTGTGTGTCTCTCTCAGTGTGTCTCTCAGTGTGTGTGTCTCTCTCAGTGTGTCTCTCAGTGTGTGTTTAAAGCAGGTTTTGCTCCTCTCAGTGTGTGTGTCTCTCTCTCTCAGTGTGTCTCTCAGTGTGTGTGTCTCTCTCAGTGTGTCTCTCAGTGTGTGTTTAAAGCAGGTTGTGCTCCTCTCAGGTGTGTGTGTCTCTCTCAGTGTGTCTGTCAGTGTGTGTGTCTCTCTCTCTCAGTGTGTCTCTCAGTGTGTGTTTAAAGCAGGTTTTGCTCCTCTCAGGTGTGTGTGTCTCTCTCAGTGTGACTCTCAGTGTGTGTTTAAAGCAGGTTTTGCTCCTCTCAGGTGTGTGTGTCTCTCTCAGTGTGACTCTCAGTGTGTGTTTAAAGCAGGTTGTACTCCACTCAGGTGTGTGTGTCTCTCTCAGTGTGTCTCTCAGTGTGTGTGTCTCTCTCTCTCAGTGTGTCTCTCAGTGTGTGTGTCTCTCTCAGTGTGTCTCTCAGTGTGTGTTTAAAGCAGGTTGTGCTCCTCTCAGGTGTGTGTGTCTCTCTCAGTGTGACTCTCAGTGTGTGTTTAAAGCAGGTTGTACTCCACTCAGGTGTGTGTGTCTCTCTCAGTGTGTCTCTCAGTGTGTGTGTCTCTCTCTCTCAGTGTGTCTCTCAGTGTGTGTGTCTCTCTCAGTGTGTCTCTCAGTGTGTGTTTAAAGCAGGTTGTACTCCACTCAGGTGTGTGTGTCTCTCTCAGTGTGTCTCTCAGTGTGTGTGTCTCTCTCTCTCAGTGTGTCTCTCAGTGTGTGTGTCTCTCTCAGTGTGTCTCTCAGTGTGTGTGTCTCTCTCAGTGTGTCTCTCAGTGTGTGTTTAAAGCAGGTTTTGCTCCTCTCAGGTGTGTGTGTCTCTCTCAGTGTGACTCTCAGTGTGTGTTTAAAGCAGGTTTTGCTCCTCTCAGGTGTGTGTGTGATGCTTGTGTGTCTCACCTGGATCAGGATCTTGCCCAGGCACACGGAGGGGGTGCTGAGCTCAGCCATCAACATGCAGCCCTGGAAGAAATCTCCTTTACCCTGCCGCCAGAACTGAGGAGAGAGGGAGAGGGAGAGGAGAGGAGAGGGGGGTGAGCTGCACAGGACACAAATAGAGACACACAGACACAGAGAGAGCGAGAGAGATACACACACACACTGAGACACACAGACATACAGAGAGAGAGAGAGACACACACACACACACACTGAGATACACAGACATACAGAGAGAGACACACACACACTGAGACACACAGACATACAGAGAGAGAGCGAGAGAGATACACACACACTGAGACACACAGACATACAGAGAGAGAGAGAGAGACACACATACACACACACACTGAGATACACAGACATACAGAGAGAGACACACACACACTGAGACACACAGACATACAGAGAGAGACACACACACACACTGAGACACACAGACACTGAGACACACAGACATACAGAGAGAGACACACACACACACTGAGACACACAGCCATACAGAGAGAGAGACACACAGCTGGTTGCTAGGCAGGGCAGTAGTTACCACGGAAACGGGGAAGCAGACGGTCACCATGACGACGTGGTGCAGCACCATCAGGAACTCCTTGCGCAGGTAGCTGAGCAGCAGGGCGGAGCTGACCCCTGACCCTCGTGACCCTTGACCTGCAGCTTGTGGCAATGGCACAGGAACATGGCGTAGATATCATAAACAAAGTAAGGAACAGCGAAGAGGATGTAGGAGCTGGTGAGCCAGTGTCTGAGAGACAGAGAGAGAGAAGAATAAAGACTACAAACCCCACGATGCACTGTTGCTCTCAGACTACAGCCCCACAATGCACTAGGGAACAGCAGAAGAGGATGTAGGAGCTGGTGAGCCAGTGTCTGAGAGACAGAGAGACAGACAGAAAGAATAAAGACTACAGCCCCACAGTGCACTGCTGCTCTCAGACTACAGCCCCCATAATGCACAGCTGCCATGAGATTACAAGCCCCTCCTGGCAGAATTCTGGCGCTCTGTCTATCTGTCTGTGCAGCTTTATGAGCCAGTACAATGCTTCTCTCTCTCTCTCTCTCTCTCTCTCTCTCTCTCTCTCTCTCTCCCTCCTCTCTCTCCTCCTCTCTCCCCCTCTCTCAAGATGGGCTGAATGGCCTCCTCTCATTTGTAAACTTTCTTATGTTCTTCTTATGTTCTTATGTTCTCTCTCTCCCCCTCCTCCTCTCACTCTCTCCCTCCTCTCTCTCTCCCCTCCTCTCTCCCCTCCTCTCTCTCCTCTCTCCCCTCCTCTCTCTCTCCTCCCTCTCTCTCCCCTCTCTCTCTCCTATCTCTCTCCCCTCCTCTCTCTCTCCTCTCTCTCCCTCCTCTCTCTTTCCCCTCTCCCCTCTCTCTCCCTTCCTCTCTCTCTCTCTCTCTCCTCCTCTCTCTCTTCTCCTCTCTCCTCCTCCTCTCTCCTCTCTCTCTCCCCTCTCTCCTCCTCTCTCCTCCTCTCTCTCCCTTCTCTCACCTCCTCTCTCCCCTCCTCTCTCTCTCCCCTCTCCCCTCTCTATCTCTCTGATAGAGGTTACTCAATGACAGAACGCTATGGAAAAACTCATCAGAGGATTAGTGTAGCTATTGCAGCTATTAATACAGAACCAGCTCATCAGATGAGAGCATAGGACACGAGGTCAAACGGACTACACCTCCCAGGGTGCACCACTGCCACCTGAGACTACAGCCCCCCACAATGCACTCAGAGGAGAGAGAGAGACAGAGAAATAACCATGTCTCATAACATTAGTAATTTATTATCTCTTTCTGTAAATATCTATGTTCTATATATATATATATATATCTATGTTCTATATATATATATATATATATATATATATA
Source organism: Acipenser oxyrinchus oxyrinchus (assembly GCA_030684275.1). Classification (NCBI taxonomy): domain Eukaryota; kingdom Metazoa; phylum Chordata; class Actinopteri; order Acipenseriformes; family Acipenseridae; genus Acipenser; species Acipenser oxyrinchus. The sequence goes on from CM060295.1 coordinate 82,700, forward strand.
TATATATATATATATCGTTTTATTTTCCTCTTGTTGTTCTGTAAATGCTTTGACAATACTTGCAATGCTTTTTGAGATAGATAGAATTATTAAGATAGAAGGACTGGATATTAATCAATAGACCATTAAGATATTACTCAATATTGCAGTCTGAGTCGTCTAAAACCACAAGCCTTTTATCTGAAAAACAGCTCAGCAAATATCTGACAACAGCTATTAGGGTTCAAATCCAGCTGGAAATACCTTTCAAAAACAAAGCAAGCAGGAGATTTATAGAGAGGTCTGGTAAAGCATAGGGAAGCATTGTAAAGCACAGATAGGTATGGGAAAGCATAGGGAAGCATTGTAAAGCACAGAGAGGTGTGGTAAAGCATAGGGAAGCATTGTAAAGCACAGAGAGGTCTGGTAAAGCATAGGGAAGCATTGTAAAGCACAGAGAGGTCTGGTAAAGCATCGGGAAGCATTGTAAAGCACAGAGAGGTCTGGTAAAGCATAGGGAAGCATTGTAAAGCACAGAGAGGTGTGGTAAAGCATAGGGAAGCATTGTAAAGCACAGAGAGGTCTGGTAAAGCATAGGGAAGCATTGTAAAGCACAGAGAGGTCTGGTAAAGCATAGTGAAGCATTGTAAAGCACAGAGAGGTCTGGTAAAGCATAGGGAAGCATTGCAAAGCACAGAGAGGTGTGGTAAAGCATAGGGAAGCATTGTAAAGCACAGAGAGGTGTGGTAAAGCATAGGGAAGCATTGTAAAGCACAGAGAGGTCTGGTAAAGCATAGGGAAGCATTGTAAAGCACAGAGAGGTCTGGTAAAGCATAGGGAAGCATTGTAAAGCACAGAGAGGTATGGGAAAGCATAGGGAAGCATTGTAAAGCACAGAGAGGTCTGGTAAAGCATAGGGAAGCATTGTAAAGCACAGAGAGGTCTGGTAAAGCATAGGGAAGCATTGTAAAGCACAGAGAGGTCTGGTAAAGCATAGGGAAGCATTGTAAAGCACAAGCCCCTTTCTTTAACCACCAGCCCACACAGCCTATAGCAACTAATAGTTCTCTATAACAACGGCCAGGCCCGATGACTCACTGATCCTCGATGACATCATGACAGGAGGAAGCGATGATGCAACCGGCAGTAGATGCCATGATGGCTTGAATTGACGATACCAACCTGGAGAGAGAGAGAGAGAGAGAGAGAGAGAGAGAGAGAGAGAGAGAGAGAGAGAGAGAGAGAGAGAGATTACTACAGTAGCAAATCCCCAGTCTGTCAGTTTTCTTTTTTTTTAAAGTAGTTTTTGATCATGTTGAGTAAAGTAACGCAGCTTCAACTAATAATTATATTTTATATATGTTTTTTCTTCTTTTATGATGTTTTAATCATTCGGAGCAATTCTTGTTATTGCAATTACTGAAAAATCTAAAACTCTATAACATAGTAAACTAACACAGCCGCCCTGAGTTTCAATAGCCATAGTTTTATATATTATACTGGACTGTGGCTCCAGCAATGATTCAGACAGCCCCCCTGAGTTTCAATAGCCATAGTTTTATATATTATACTGGACTGTGGCTCCAGCAATGATTCAGACAGCCCCCCTGAGTTTCAATAGCCATAGTTTTATATATTATACTGGACTGTGGCTCCTGCAATGATTCAGACAGCTCCCCCTGAGTTTCAATAGCCATAGTTTTATATATTATACTGGACTGTGGCTCCAGCAATGATTCAGACAGCCCCCCTGAGTTTCAATAGCCATAGTTTTATATATTATACTGGACTGTGGCTCCAGCAATGATTCAGACAGCCCCCCTGAGTTTCAATAGATACACAGACAGGTATCAGAGATTCAGAAATGTCTCTTATATAGAGTGGAGATGTACTCACAGCCCCTGTATATAATCTATAGGGCTGTGTGTTTAGTAGCGTGCTTCATAGATAATCCTACACTTGACATTGTGACAATAGGGCAGGTGTGTAACTCAGCGAGTGGAGGACGCACACATCAGAGCCTCGCTGCCTGGACAGCGGAGTCGCGCGTCTCCAGTATTTGCAAGTTCCATTCACCCAACACCTGGACACCCGGATTTGCATGTGAACGACCGTGACCCTGGAATCTGAGCTCTGCAAGGATTTATACAAAACACACACTGCACACACACACACACACTGAAACAGACTCTCACACACACACACACACACTGAAATAGACACACACACACACTGAAACAGACTCTCTCTCTCTCACACACACACACACACACTGAAACAGTCAAACAGACACACACACATATGTTTGCATTCTTATATTTGTGGGGACTTCTCATTGACTCACTGTATTTGTATTTACTATTTCTAACTCTAGTCAGACAAAACTCCACACAGGGTGAAAGTCAACAGCAAACTCTCTCTCTCTCTCTCCTCTCTCTCTCTCTCTCTCTCTCTCTCTCTCTCTATATATATATTTAAAGGCATATTTATGTCTTAAAAATGTGTTTTACAAAGTGGGGACGTCGTGTTTTTCATGAGTTACTATCTTTATTGATAGTAATACCTGTCCACAAACACACACACACACACACACACACACACACAGTCATAGATTGAATACCCATCTCTTATAAAGCTGGTACACAGACACACACACACACACACACACACACACACACACACACACAGACACACACACACACACACACACACACAGACACACACACACACAGTCATAGATTGAATACCCATCTCTTATAAAGCTGGTACACAGACACACACACACACACACACACACACAGTCATAGATTGAATACCCATCTCTTATAAAGCTGGTACACAGACACACACACACACACACACACACACACACACACACACACACACACACACACACACAACACACACACACACAAACACAGACACACACACACACACACACACACACACACACACACACACACACACACACACACACAGACACAAACACACACACACACACACACAGACACACACACACACACACACACACACACACACACACACACACACACACACACACACACACACACAGACACACACACACACACACACACACACACAGACACACACACACACACACACACACACACACACACACACACACACAGTCACACAAAGACACACACACACACACACACAGACACAAACACAGACACACACACACACAGACACACACACACACACACACACACACACACACACACACACACACACACACACACACACACACAGTCACACAAAGACACACACACACACACACACAGACACAAACACAGACACACACACACACACAGACACACACACACACACACACACAACACAGACACACACACACACACACACACACAGACACACACACACACACGACACACACACACACACACACACACACACACACACACACACACACACACAGACACACACACACACACACACAGACACAAACACAGACACACACACACACAGACACAAACACAGACACACACACACACACACACACACACACACACACACACACACACACACACACACACACACAGCTATGGCCACACATTTTTAATCCCCCTATAGAATGAACCAGTTTTTTCTTCATAGAGTCAAATCGTGGCTTCCTTTCAGTAGACTTTGTGTTTTGCGATATAATTTTATAGTTTATCTTTGATTACACGATGTTAAATACTATCTGAATTATGTTCATATAGTTTTTTTTTGTTTTTTTTTTTAAATTACGTTTCAATCCTAAAATTCTAGACCATGCAAAATCTAAGAAGCACCGACATCTCTCTCACTTCATGGGTACGTTTGCATTTAGGCGCTGTCCCGTACAGGACCCCCCTGCTCTTACCTTGCGGACACTGTGACTGCATCGCCCTCGTCCCATTGGAAGCACGGCACCTGCTTCAAGCACCGCTTAAACACAACGTAAAGTCCGGGGAAAAACACCGAGCCCGCCGCTAGCAGCTCCAGCATTGTGACTGGCGCTTGTTTGAGTTTGTATTGTATTGAACACGAATCGCAAACTAAACCCGAAACCGAGAGAGAGAGAGAGAGAGAGAGAGAGAGAGAGAGAGAGAGAGAGAGAGAGAGAGAGAGAGAGAGAGAGAGAGAGAGAGAGAGAGAGATGTTTGCATTTAACTATTCAGAGTCCTAAATAGGAATTGCATATTATGTTAGACTGTATTGGGTTATATATACCGTCGTGCGTTAACATAAAATAAATTACTACGCCCGTACATAAATATCTATCTATCTATCTATCTATCTATCTATCTATCTATCTATCTATCTATCTATCTATCTATCTATCTATCTATCTATCAGCATGTGCTGTCCTAGGATTTTCTTTCTTAGCTAAATGAGAGAGAGAGACAGAGAGAGATTACATAAAAATCCGTGCCAGTTGCTAACTCACACGAAGAAGACAGTGGAAGGAGAGGAGGAGAGGGAGGGAGGGAGGGAGGGGAGGGAGGGAGGAGGGAGGGAGGGAGGGGAGGGAGGGAGGGAGGGAGGAGGAGGGAGGGAGGGAGGGAGGGGGAGGGAGGGAGGGAGGGAGGAGGGAGGGAGGGAGGAGGGGGAGGGGAGGGAGAGGGGAGGGAGGGAGGGAGGGGGGAGGAGGAGGGGGGTTGAGCGGGGTTGTGTTTGTGTGTCTGCGTGTTAATAGAATAGATTTAAAATGGAGATAAGAGCGAGAGATAGATAGATAGATAGATAGATAGATAGATAGATAGATAGATAGATAGATAGATAGATAGATCTGGTCAGAGATTAAAATCGTAAGATTTTACGGGAGAGAGAGAGAGAGAGAGACAGAGAGAGCGGGGGCGGGTGGATGTAGTCTTATCGTTTTAGCAGGGAGAGAACGAGAGAGAGAGAGAAGGAGGGAGACAGACAGACAGATGGCGGTTTTAGGTGACCAATATTATCGATATAAATAGTCACACACACAGACACACACACACACACACACACACACACACACACACAGACAGACAGACAGACACACACACACAGACAGACACACACACACACACACACACACACACACACACACACACACATAGATACACACACAGACACACACACACACACAGAGAGAGAAAGACACACACACACACACACACACACACACACAGACACACATACATATACAGAGACTGACACACATTATTAATAATAATAATAATAATAATAATAATAATAATAATAATAATAATAATAATAATAATAATAATAATAATAATAATAATAATAATAATACCTTTCCAAAATAACTTAAGGGTTACTTTGTGTTAAGAAAACGCTGCACAATGACACTTTTACGTTGACATTTCTTATGTTCATATAAATATTGACTTGAAGGATTTTGTAAAACTGGGCAAAGCTGACAACATTTTTTTTATTTTTAATCGTGTTTCAAATCTGAAATCTCAAATATTTTTTTTCTCGTTTTTGGCGCCCTCTTCCGGACAGTTACTGAATGACACTTAGTAGAGTAAATAAAGTAGATTCTCGTTGTAACATCCTGGTAAACCGTTATTATTATTATTATTATTATTATTATTATTATTATTATTATTATTATTATTATTATTATTGATATTTCCTCGTGTGATTTCCGACCATGTTGACAAGATTTTGACAAGGTAGCAAAACGTGACTCGACAGGTGCTGTCACCGACACGGCATCCCAGTACGATAGCGCCACCTGGAGGCATTATAAGACAGAATAAACACATCGTCTCCCTGTAAGTCGAGAGACGCACTATACACCAACCTTAACTGTGAAAACACTTCAAAATCTGCTTTCATTTCACGAATCACAGCACAAGTAATAATACAATTAAGAGCAGGATAAAATACAATGACTTTGGTTCAAGCAAATACAAGTATGACAAAATACGATTCAATAACGGAGCAGATAACAGTGTCAGTGATAGTTACATCAGGATATAATTAAATACAAAATACTACAGATTAAACACTTGTGACAGATTACAGTACTCTGAAGTACAGGATTAAATGCAGTAAAATAGGGAGCAGATAAGAGCAAGTAAAGAGCATTTAAGGAAGAGTGATAAAAGTGTCCAGAGGGGAAAGAGGAGTTTCTACAGGTGCTGTCTGAAGAGGTGAGTCTTGAGGAGGCGTTGGAAGGTGGTCAGGGACTGGGCAGTCCTGACATCTATATATATATATATATAAATACATTTTTTCGTGTTTATCTACTTTATTAAAAATGACTCTCAGCTCTGTTTCGTGTGTTCTGGTTTCCGAATTAAAACTGAGAAATGTGTTCATTGTGAAATTAACTCGTGAGGGACAGGCGAAAAACACCGAAAGCCAGGAGAGGGAGAGGGGTCCCTCGGGGAAAATGACAGGTTGTCCGTTTTATTTATTTTTTTTTTTAAAGAAAACCAAAGCACTTCCAATCGGAATGTACATTAAAAAAAACGCAAAAGCAGCACAACTCTAAAGATCACTCCATTTATTTTCCACGGGAAACACGTACAATTAAACACTGCATGCCAGTGTCGGGGGACAAAACAAGCCCAAAACAAGCCCAATCCAATCCATTATACAAATGCCATATTTGTTTTTCTAATGACGTGCGTATATCTTGACACGTCAATCACCAAAACCACGCCTACAACCATGTTCAACGTTTGAAGTCACGTCATCTAGAACACAAAAAAAACCGCGACTCTCAAACCAATTAAAGCGACTCAATAAAACCAAGCCCAAATCCGCTTATTATAAGCGGACTTGGCAACTTGTTGCCGCTCCGCTGTTTCTTCCGCTCTGCGCATGCGCAGTAGCAAAAATGACGTCACCCGGTCAATATACCCAAGTGAAGTTATCAAGTACAAACGTTTAATGCTGTTAAACTACAGAAACCTTTTTTTTTTTAAATGTGTTTTGTGACAGAACTTTGAAAGCGCGCATGCTCGTCACAAACAGCACAGCATTTGGTATGTGGTTTAAATAGGTATAGGTGGTATGTTAAATAGGTATAGGGTTGTTATATATACGTATTTATTTATGTATTTATTTGTTGAATATGCTGTGTTTTACTCATAAATAGTTTCTTTGTTAAATCGTAAATGTTATGCAACTACCACTAGGCCAAAAAAAAAAATACTTAATGCTGTTTTTGTTTTTTTAACTCTCTTATGACAAAGCAAAACAGAAATAAGCGGTTTTTTTTATTTCTGATTGGCTGAGCAGAGCAACATTTCTGTGTTTTTTTAATTAAACGAATGAATAATTGATATAATCGAAACCAAACCGTCTATACCTGAAGCTGTAAACAATAACAACTTCACGTTGAAATGTCTGCTGTTCATATAAATATTGACTTGAAGGATTTTATAAAACTGGGCAAAGGCTGACACGCACGCACGCACGCACGCACGCACACACAAAACCTTCCGTTAGATCCGTCAAAGATCTTTTCAAATCTCAGCAAATAGTTTTATTTCTCGTTTTGGCGCCATCTATGGACAGTCGAGGAACTACACCTATAAAGTAGTATCTCGTTGTAACATCCTGGTACACCAACATTAGAACTTCTATTATTATTATTATTATTATTATTATTATTATTATTATTATTATTATTATTATTATTTAAAAAGTAACATGTTTTCATTTTTTGCACACTGTAATACCTCCTTTCAAAACCTTTCTCCCCTTCTCTCTCCTCTTTCCTTCTTCTCTCTCCTCCTCCTCCTCCTCCCTTCTCTCTCAGATTCTCTTTCAACCCCCCACTCCTCTCCCGGGAGACTCTCTCGCTCCTCCCATCCCTCATAGACCTCCTGCAGCAGCATCACGAGAAGGATTTCTCTCCACCTCTCCCTTTCTCTCTTCTCTTCCCTCCCTCCTCTCCTCCTCTCTCTCTCTCTCTCTCTCTCTCTCTGCAGTACAACAGTTTCCAAGGCAACTGGTTTCCCCGTTGCCTAGTTTCAGCAGCCCCAGTCTGTGCTAATTTGTTTGTTTGTTTGTTTTTTTCAAATTATAACGAATTCCTAACAAACTCCCGGTCTGAATCCCACATGGTTAAGAGCTGGATATCTCCTGCTTCATTGTGAATTCAGACCCTGTTAATTTAATGTGGGTTTAAAGAGCCGACTTCCCAACGTTTCGGCATGTTTACAAACCTTTGTCAAGGGTAACCATGGCAACCTCACTCTATTGAATTCTATTAATGTGATCGTGATGTCATTCGCCACCGTTGTAGTTGATGACGTAATGATCTACTGTTCGTTCTATTGAACCCTTCAGGCATCGCGATATCAAATTTCATTCCCAGTTTTGTTTTCAGCTGTAAATAT
>CM060295.1:91547-194914 GCA_030684275.1 Acipenser oxyrinchus oxyrinchus
TTTTAATTTTAACTTTAATTTTAATTTTAATTTTAATTTTAAATTTTAACTTTAATTTTAATTTTAATTTTAATTTTAATTTTAATTTTAATTTTAATTTTAATTTTAACTTTAATTTTAATTTTAATTTTAATTTTAACTTTTAACTTTAATTTTAATTTTAACTTTTAATTTTAACTTTAACTTTTAATTTTAATTTTAACTTTTAACTTTAATTTTAATTTTAATTTTAATTTTAATTTTAATTTTAATTTTAACTTTTAATTTTAATTTTAATTTTAATTTTAATTTTAACTTTAACTTTAACTTTATAATTTTAATTTTAACTTTTAACTTTAACTTTAACTTTAACTTTAATTTTAACTTTAACTTTAACTTTAACTTTAACTTTAACTTTAATTTTAACTTTAATTTTAACTTTAATTTTAACTTTAATTTTAACTTTAACTTTAATTTTAACTTTAACTTTTAACTTTAACTTTTAATTTTAACTTTAATTTTAACTTTAACTTTAACTTTAATTTTAACTTTATAATTTTAACTTTAAATTTTAACTTTAACTTTAACTTTAACTTTAACTTTAATTTTAACTTTAACTTTAACTTTAACTTTAACATTTTAACTTTAACTTTAACTTTTAACTTTTAACTTTAACTTTTAACTTTAACTTTAACTTTAACTTTAACTTTAACTTTAACTTTAACTTTAACTTTAACTTTAACTTTAACTTTAACTTTTAACTTTAACTTTTAACTTTAACTTTAACTTTAACTTTAACTTTAACTTTAACTTTAACTTTCTAACTTTAACTTTAACTTTAACTTTTAACTTTAACTTTAACTTTAACTTTAACTTTAACTTTAACTTTAACTTTTAACTTTAACTTTAACTTTAACTTTAACTTTAACTTTAACTTTAACTTTAACTTTAACTTTAACTTTAACTTTAACTTTAACTTTAACTTTAACTTTAACTTTAACTTTTAACTTTAACTTTAACTTTAACTTTTAACTTTAACTTTAACTTTAACTTTAACTCTAACTTTAACTTTAACTTTAACTTTAACTTTAACTTTTAACTTCTTAACTTTAACTTTAACTTTAACTTTAACTTTAACTTTAACTTTAACTTTAACTTTAACTCCTAACTTTAACTTTAACTTTAACTTTAACTTTAACTTTAACTTTAACTTTAACTTTAACTTTAACTCTTAACTTTAACTTTAACTTTAACTTTAACTTCTAACTTTTAACTTTAACTTTAACTTTTAACTTTAACTTTAACTTCCTAACTTTAACTTTAACTTTAACTTTAACTTTAACTTTAACTTTAACTTTAACTTCTTTAACTTTAACTTTAACTTTAACTTTAACTTTAACTTCTAACTTTAACTTTAACTTCTAACTCTTAACTTTAACTTTAACTTTAACTTTAACTTTAACTCCTAACTTCCTAACTTTAACTTTAACTTTAACTTTAACTTTAACTTTAACACTTTAACTTTAACTTTAACTTTAACTTTAACTCTAACTTTAACTTTAACTTTAACTTTAACTTTAACTCCTAACTTCTAACTTTAACTTCTAACTTTAACTTTAACTTTAACTTTAACTTTTAACTTTAACTTTATAACTTTAACTTTAACTTTAACTTTAACTTCCTAACTTTAACTTCTAACTTTAACTTTAACTTTAACTCCTAACTTTAACTTCTAACTCCTAACTTTAACTTTAACTTTAACTTTTAACTTTAACTTTAACTTTAACTTTAACTTTAACTTTAACTTTCTAACTTTAACTTCTAACTCTTAACTTTAACTTTAACTTTCTAACTTCTAACTTTAACTTTCTAACTTTAACTTTAACTTTAACTTTAACTCCTAACTTTAACTTCTAACTTTAACTTTAACTTTAACTCCTAACTCTCTAACTTTAACTCTAACTTTAACTTCTAACTCCTAACTTTAACTTTAACTCTTAACTTTAACTCCTAACTTTAACTTTAACTCCTAACTTTAACTTTAACTTCCTAACTTTAACTTTAACTTTAACTTTAACTCTTAACTTTAACTTTAACTTCTAACTTTAACTCCTAACTTTAACCTAACTTTAACTCCTAACTTTAACTTTAACTTCTAACTTTAACTTCTAACTCCTAACTTCTAACTTTAACTCCTAACTTCTAACTTCTAACTTTAACTCTAACTTTAACCTTAACTTTAACTTCTAACTTTAACTCCTAACTTTAACTTCTAACTTCTAACTTTAACTTTAACTTTAACTTCTAACTCCTAACTCTTAACTTCTAACTTTAACTTCTAACTTTAACTTCCTAACTTTAACTTTAACTCCTAACTTCTAACTCCTAACTTCTAACTTTAACTCCTAACTTCTAACTTTAACTCCTAACTCTAACTTCTAACTCCTAACTTTAACTTTAACTCCTAACTTCTAACTCCTAACTCCTAACTCTTAACTTTAACTCCTAACTCCTTAACTCCTAACTTTAACTCCTAACTCCTAACTCCTAACTTTCCTAACTCCTAACTTTAACTCCTAACTCCTAACTCTAACTTTAACTTCTAACTCTAACTCCTAACTCCTAACTCTAACTCTAACTCTAACTCCTAACTCTAACTCCTAACTCCTAACTTCTAACTCCTAACTCCTTAACTCCTAACTCCTAACTTTAACTCCTAACTCCTAACTCCTAACTTTAACTCCTAACTCCTAACTCCTAACTCCTAACTCCTAACTCCTAACTCTAACTCCTAACCTTCTAACTCCTAACTCCTAACTCCTAACTCCTAACTTCTAACTCCTAACTCCTAACTCCTAACTCTAACTTTAACTCCTAACTCTAACTCCTAACTCCTAACTCTAACTTTAACTCCTAACTCCTAACTCCTAACTCCTAACTCCTAACTCTAACTCCTAACTCCTAACTTTAACTCCTAACTCCTAACTCCTAACTCCTAACTCTAACTCCTAACTCTAACTTTAACTCCTAACTCCTAACTCCTAACTTCTAACTCCTAACTCCTAACTCCTAACTTAACTCCTAACTCTAACTCTAACTCTAACTCTAACTCTAACTCCTAACTCCTAACTCCTAACTCCTAACTCCTAACTCCTAACTCTAACTTCTAACTCTAACTCCTAACTCCTAACTCCTAACTTCTAACTCCTAACTCCTAACTCCTAACTTCTAACCTCTTAACTCCTAACTCCTAACTCCTAACTCCTAACTCCTAACTCTAACCCTAACTCCTAACTCCTAACTCCTAACTTCTAACTCCTAACTCTAACTCTAACTCCTAACTCCTAACTCCTAACTCTAACTCCTAACTCCTAACTCCTAACTCCTAACTCTAACCCTAACTCCTAACTCTAACCCTAACCTCTAACCTAACTCCTAACTCCTAACCCTAACTCCTAACTCCTAACTCCTAACTCCTAACTCCTAACCTCTAACTCCTAACCCTAACTTCTAACTCCTAACTCCTAACTCCTAACTCCTAACTCTAACCCTAACTCCTAACTCCTAACTCCTAACTCCTAACTCCTAACTCCTAACTCCTAACTCCTAACTCCTAACTCCTAACCCTAACTCTAACTCCTAACTCCTAACTCCTAACTCCTAACTCCTAACCCTAACTCCTAACTCCTAACTCCCCTAACTCCTAACTCCTAACCCTAACTCCTAACTCCTAACTCCTAACTCTAACTCCTAACTCCTAACCCTAACTCCTAACTCCTAACTCCTAACTCTAACCCTAACTCCTAACTCCTAACTCCTAACTCTAACCCCTAACCCTAACTCTAACCCTAACCTAACCCTAACTCTAACTCTAACTCTAACTCCTACTCCTAACTCCTAACCCTAACTCCTAACTCCTAACTCCTAACTCCCTAACTCCTAACTCTAACCCTAACCCTAACTCTAACTCCTAACTCCTAACTCTAACTCTAACCCTAAACTCCTAACCCTAACTCCTAACTCCTAACCCTAACCCTAACTTCCTAACTCTTCTAACTCCTAACTCTAACCTAACTCCTAACTCCTAACTCCTAACTCTAACTCCTAACTCCTAACTCCTAACTCCTAACTCCTAACTCCTAACTCCTAACTCTAACTCCTAACTTCCTAACTCCTAACCCTAACTCCTAACTCCTAACTCCTAACTCTAACCCTAACTCTAACTCTAACTCCTAACCCTAACTCCTAACTCCTAACTTAACTCCTAACCCTAACCCTAACCCTAACTCCTAACTCCTAACCCTAACTCCTAACCCTAACTCCTAACTCCTAACTTCTAACTCCTAACTCCTAACCCTAACCCTAACTCCTAACTCCTAACCCTAACCCTAACTCCTAACTCCTAACTCCTAACTCCTAACTCCTAACTCTAACTCCTAACTAACTTCCTAACTCCTAACTCCTAACCCTAACTCCTAACCTAACTCCTAACTCCTAACTCCTAACTCCTAACTCCTAACTCCTAACCCTAACTTAACTCCTAACCCTAACCCCTAACTTAACCCTAACTCCTAACCCCCTAACCCTAACTTTAACTTTAACTTTAACCCTAACCTTTAACTTTAAACCCTAACTTTTAACTTAATTTCTAACTCCTAACCTTAACTCCTAATTTTAACCCTAATTCCTAACTTTAACCCTAACTCCTAACTTCTAACTTTAACTTTAACCCTAACTCCTAACTCCTAAATTCCTAACTCCTAATTTTAACCCTAACTTTTAACCCTAACTTTAACTTTAACCTTCTAACTCCTAATTCCTAACCCTAACCTAACCTTTAACTTAACCCTAACTTTAACTCCTATTCCTAACTTTAAACCCTAACTTTAACTTTTAACTTTTAACTCCTAACTCTAACTTCTAACTTTAAATCCTAACTCCTAACTTTAACTTTAACTTTAATTTTAACTTTAACTTTAACTCCTAACCCTAACCCTAACTTTAACTCTAACCCTAACTTTAACTTCCTAACTTTAACTTAACTCCTAACTCCTAACCTTTAACTCCTAACTTTAACCCTAACCCTAACCCTAACCCTAACCCTAACTTTAACTTTAACTTTAACTTTAACTCCTAACCTTAACCCTAACTCCTAACTTTAACTCCTAACTTTAACTCCTAACTCCTAACTCCTAACCTTTAACCCTAACCCTAACTCCTAACTCCTAACCCTAACCCTAACTCCCTAACCCTAACCCTAACTTCCTAACTCCTAACCCTAACTCCTAACCCCTAACCCTAACCCTAACTTTAACCCTAACTCCTAACCCTAACCCTAACTCTAACTCCTAACTCCTAACTCCTAACTCCTAACTTCCTAACCCTAACCCTAACTCCTAACTCCTAACCCTAACTCTAACTCCTAACTCCTAACTCCTAACTCCTAACTCCTAACCCTAACTCCTAACTTTAACTCCTAACTCCTAACCCTAACTCCTAACTCCTAACCCTAACTCCTAACTTCTAACTTTAACCCTAACTCCTAACTCCTAACTTCTAACTTCTAACTCCTAACTCCTAACTCCTAACCCTAACTCCTAACTCCTAACTTCTAACTCCTAACTCCTAACTCCTAACTTCTAACTCCTAACTCCTAACTCCTAACTCTAACTAACTCTAACTCCTAACTCCTAACTTTAACTCTAACTCCTAACTCCTAACTCTAACTCCTAACTCCTAACTCCTAACTCCTAACTCCTAACTTTAACCCTAACTTCTAACTCCTAACTCTAACTCCTAACTCCTAACTCCTAACTCCTAACTCCTAACTCCTAACTCCTAACTCCTAACTCCTAACTCCTAACTCCTAACTCCTAACTCCTAACTCCTAACTCCTAACTCCTAACTCCTAACTCTAACTCTAACTCCTAACTCCTAACTCCTAACTCCTAACTCCTAACTCCTAACTCTAACTCCTAACTCCTAACTCCTAACTCCTAACTCCTAACTCCTAACTCTAACTCTAACTCTAACTCCTAACTCCTAACTCCTAACTCCTAACTCCTAACTTCCTAACTCCTAACCCTAACTCCTAACTTCCTAACTCCTAACTCCTAACCCTAACTCCTAACTCCTAACTCCTAACTCCTAACTCCTAACTCCTAACTCCTAACTCCTAACTTCCTAACTCCTAACTCCTAACTTCTAACTCCTAACTCCTAACTCCTAACTCCTAACTCCTAACTCCTAACTCCTAACCCTAACTCCTAACTCCTAACTCCTAACTCCTAACTCCTAACTCCTAACTCCTAACCCTAACTCCTAACTCCTAACTCCTAACTCCTAACTCCTAACTCTAACTCCTAACTCCTAACTCCTAACTCCTAACTCCTAACTCCTAACTCCTAACTCCTAACTCCTAACTCCTAACTCCTAACTCCTAACTCCTAACTCCTAACTCCTAACTCCTAACTCCTAACTCCTAACTCCTAACTCCTAACTCCTAACTCCTAACTCCTAACTCCTAACTCCTAACTCCTAACTCCTAACTCCTAACCCTAACTCCTAACTCCTAACTCCTAACTCCTAACTCCTAACTCCTAACTCCTAACTCCTAACTCCTAACTCCTAACTCCTAACTCCTAACTCCTAACTCCTAACTCCTAACTCCTAACTCCTAACTCCTAACTCCTAACTCCTAACTCCTAACTCCTAACTCCTAACTCCTAACCCTAACTCCTAACTCCTAACTCCTAACTCCTAACTCCTAACTCCTAACTCCTAACTCCTAACTCCTAACTCCTAACTCCTAACTCCTAACTCCTAACTCCTAACTCCTAACCTAACTCCTAACCCTAACTCCTAACTCCTAACTCCTAACTCCTAACTCCTAACTCCTAACTCCTAACTCCTAACTCCTAACTCCTAACTCCTAACTCCTAACTCCTAACTCCTAACTCCTAACTCCTAACTCCTAACTCCTAACTCCTAACTCCTAACTCCTAACTCCTAACTCCTAACTCCTAACTCCTAACTCCTAACTCCTAACTCCTAACTCCTAACTCCTAACTCCTAACTCCTAACTCCTAACTCCTAACTCCTAACTCCTAACTCCTAACTCCTAACTCCTAACTCCTAACTCCTAACTCCTAACCCTAACTCCTAACTCCTAACTCCTAACTCCTAACTCCTAACTCCTAACTCCTAACTCCTAACTCCTAACTCCTAACCCTAACTCCTAACCCTAACTCCTAACTCCTAACTCCTAACTCCTAACTCCTAACTCCTAACTCCTAACTCCTAACTCCTAACCCTAACTCCTAACTCCTAACTCCTAACTCCTAACTCCTAACTCCTAACTCCTAACCCTAACCCTAACTCCTAACTCCTAACTCCTAACTCCTAACCTAACCCTAACTCCTAACTCCTAACTCCTAACTCCTAACTCCTAACCCTAACTCCTAACTCCTAACCCTAACTCCTAACTCCTAACTCCTAACCCTAACTCCTAACTCCTAACTCCTAACTCCTAACTCCTAACTCCTAACTCCTAACTCCTAACTCCTAACTCCTAACTCCTAACTCCTAACTCCTAACTCCTAACCCTAACTCCTAACCCTAACCCTAACTCCTAACCCTAACTCCTAACTCCTAACTCCTAACTCCTAACTCCTAACTCCTAACTCCTAACTCCTAACTCCTAACTCCTAACTCCTAACTCCTAACTCCTAACTCCTAACTCCTAACTCCTAACTCCTAACCCTAACTCCTAACCCTAACTCCTAACTCCTAACTCCTAACTCCTAACCCTAACTCCTAACTCCTAACTCCTAACTCCTAACTCCTAACCCTAACTCCTAACTCCTAACCCTAACTCCTAACTCCTAACTCCTAACTCCTAACTCCTAACTCCTAACTCCTAACCCTAACTCCTAACTCCTAACTCCTAACTCCTAACTCCTAACTCCTAACTCCTAACTCCTAACTCCTAACCCTAACTCCTAACTCCTAACTCCTAACTCCTAACTCCTAACCCTAACTCCTAACTCCTAACCCTAACCCTAACTCCTAACCCTAACTCCTAACTCCTAACTCCTAACTCCTAACTCCTAACCCTAACTCCTAACCCTAACCTAACTCCTAACTCCTAACTCCTAACTCCTAACCCTAACTCCTAACTCCTAACTCCCTAACTCCTAACTCCTAACCCTAACTCCTAACCCTAACTCCTAACCCTAACCCTAACTCCTAACCCTAACTCCTAACTCCTAACTCCTAACCCTAACTCCTAACTCCTAACTCCTAACCCTAACTCCTAACCCTAACTCCTAACTCCTAACCCTAACTCCTAACTCCTAACTCCTAACCCTAACCCTAACTCCTAACTCCTAACCCTAACTCCTAACTCCTAACTCCTAACCCTAACTCCTAACTCCTAACCCTAACTCCTAACTCCTAACTCCTAACTCCTAACTCCTAACTCCTAACCCTAACTCCTAACTCCTAACCCTAACTCCTAACCCTAACTCCTAACTCCTAACCCTAACCCTAACTCCTAACCCTAACTCCTAACTCCTAACCCTAACCCTAACTCCTAACCCTAACTCCTAACTCCTAACCCTAACTCCTAACTCCTAACTCCTAACTCCTAACCCTAACCCTAACTCCTAACCCTAACTCCTAACTCCTAACTCCTAACTCCTAACTCCTAACCCTAACCCTAACTCCTAACCCTAACCCTAACTCCTAACCCTAACTCCTAACCCCTAACTCCTAACTCCTAACCCTAACTCCTAACTCCTAACCCTAACCCTAACTCCTAACCCTAACTCCTAACTCCTAACCCTAACTCCTAACTCCTAACCCTAACTCCTAACTCCTAACTCCTAACCCTAACTCCTAACTCCTAACTCCTAACTCCTAACTCCTAACCCTAACCCTAACTCCTAACCCTAACTCCTAACTCCTAACCCTAACCCTAACTCCTAACTCCTAACCCTAACCCTAACCCTAACTCCTAACCCTAACTCCTAACCCTAACCCTAACTCCTAACTCCTAACCCTAACCCTAACCCTAACCCTAACCCCTAACTCCTAACCCTAACCCTAACTCCTAACTCCTAACCCTAACTCCTAACCCTAACCCTAACTCCTAACTCCTAACCCTAACCCTAACCCTAACTCCTAACCCTAACCCTAACCCTAACTCCTAACCCTAACTCCTAACCCTAACCCTAACCCTAACCCTAACCCTAACCCTAACTCCTAACTCCTAACCCTAACTCCTAACCCTAACTCCTAACCCTAACCCTAACTCCTAACCCTAACTCCTAACCCTAACCCTAACCCTAACCCTAACCCTAACTCCTAACCCTAACCCTAACCCTAACCCTAACCCTAACTCCTAACTCCTAACTCCTAACCCTAACCCTAACCCTAACTCCTAACCCTAACCCTAACCCTAACCCTAACTCCTAACCCTAACCCTAACTCCTAACCCTAACTCCTAACCCTAACCCTAACCCTAACCCTAACCCTAACTCCTAACCCTAACCCTAACTCCTAACCCTAACCCTAACCCTAACCCTAACCCTAACCCTAACCCTAACCCTAACCCTAACCCTAACTCCTAACCCTAACCCTAACCCTAACCCTAACCCTAACCCTAACTCCTAACCCTAACCCTAACCCTAACTCCTAACCCTAACCCTAACCCCTAACCCTAACCCTAACCCTAACTCCTAACCCTAACCCTAACCCTAACCCTAACCCTAACCCTAACCCTAACCCTAACCCTAACCCTAACTCCTAACCCTAACCCTAACCCTAACCCTAACCCTAACCCTAACCCTAACCCTAACCCTAACTCCTAACCCTAACCCTAACCCTAACCCTAACCCTAACCCTAACCCTAACCCTAACCCTAACCCTAACCCTAACCCTAACCCTAACCCTAACCCTAACCCTAACCCTAACCCTAACCCTAACCCTAACCCTAACTCCTAACCCTAACCCTAACCCTAACCCTAACCCTAACCCTAACTCCTAACCCTAACCCTAACCCTAACCCTAACCCTAACCCTAACCCTAACCCTAACCCTAACCCTAACCCTAACCCTAACCCTAACCCTAACCCTAACCCTAACCCTAACCCTAACCCTAACTCCTAACCCTAACCCTAACCCTAACCCTAACCCTAACCCTAACCCTAACCCTAACTCCTAACCCTAACCCTAACCCTAACCCTAACCCTAACTCCTAACCCTAACCCTAACCCTAACCCTAACTCCTAACCCTAACCCTAACCCTAACTCCTAACCCTAACCCTAACCCTAACCCTAACTCCTAACCCTAACCCTAACCCTAACCCTAACCCTAACCCTAACTCCTAACCCTAACCCTAACCCTAACCCTAACCCTAACCCTAACCCTAACTCCTAACCCCTAACCCTAACCCTAACCCTAACCCTAACCCTAACCCTAACCCTAACCCTAACCCTAACCCTAACCCTAACCCTAACCCTAACTCCTAACTCCTAACCCTAACCCTAACCCTAACTCCTAACCCTAACCCTAACCCTAACCCTAACTCCTAACTCCTAACCCTAACCCTAACCCTAACCCTAACTCCTAACCCTAACCCTAACTCCTAACCCTAACTCCTAACCCTAACCCTAACTCCTAACCCTAACTCCTAACTCCTAACTCCTAACCCTAACTCCTAACCCTAACCCTAACCCTAACCCTAACCCTAACTCCTAACTCCTAACCCTAACCCTAACTCCTAACCCTAACTCCTAACCCTAACTCCTAACCCTAACTCCTAACCCTAACTCCTAACCCTAACTCCTAACCCTAACTCCTAACCCTAACCCTAACTCCTAACCCTAACTCCTAACTCCTAACTCCTAACCCTAACTCCTAACTCCTAACCCTAACCCTAACCCTAACTCCTAACTCCTAACCCTAACTCCTAACCCTAACTCCTAACCCTAACTCCTAACCCTAACTCCTAACCCTAACCCTAACCCTAACTCCTAACTCCTAACTCCTAACTCCTAACCCTAACTCCTAACCCTAACTCCTAACTCCTAACTCCTAACTCCTAACTCCTAACCCTAACTCCTAACTCCTAACTCCTAACTCCTAACTCCTAACTCCTAACCCTAACCCTAACTCCTAACCCTAACTCCTAACTCCTAACTCCTAACTCCTAACCCTAACCCTAACTCCTAACTCCTAACTCCTAACCCTAACTCCTAACTCCTAACCCTAACTCCTAACTCCTAACTCCTAACCCTAACCCTAACCCTAACTCCTAACTCCTAACTCCTAACTCCTAACTCCTAACTCCTAACTCCTAACTCCTAACCCTAACTCCTAACTCCTAACTCCTAACTCCTAACCCTAACTCCTAACTCCTAACTCCTAACCCTAACCCTAACTCCTAACTCCTAACTCCTAACTCCTAACCCTAACTCCTAACCCTAACCCTAACTCCTAACTCCTAACCCTAACTCCTAACCCTAACCCTAACTCCTAACTCCTAACCCTAACTCCTAACTCCTAACCCTAACTCCTAACTCCTAACTCCTAACTCCTAACTCCTAACCCTAACCCTAACTCCTAACTCCTAACTCCTAACTCCTAACTCCTAACCCTAACTCCTAACCCTAACTCCTAACCCTAACTCCTAACTCCTAACTCCTAACTCCTAACCCTAACTCCTAACCCTAACTCCTAACTCCTAACCCTAACTCCTAACTCCTAACTCCTAACTCCTAACTCCTAACTCCTAACTCCTAACTCCTAACTCCTAACTCCTAACTCCTAACCCTAACCCTAACTCCTAACCCTAACTCCTAACTCCTAACTCCTAACTCCTAACTCCTAACTCCTAACTCCTAACTCCTAACCCTAACTCCTAACTCCTAACTCCTAACTCCTAACTCCTAACTCCTAACTCCTAACTCCTAACTCCTAACTCCTAACTCCTAACCCTAACTCCTAACTCCTAACTCCTAACTCCTAACTCCTAACCCTAACTCCTAACTCCTAACTCCTAACTCCTAACCCTAACTCCTAACTCCTAACCCTAACCCTAACTCCTAACTCCTAACTCCTAACCCTAACTCCTAACCCTAACCCTAACTCCTAACTCCTAACTCCTAACTCCTAACCCTAACTCCTAACCCTAACCCTAACTCCTAACTCCTAACTCCTAACTCCTAACTCCTAACCCTAACTCCTAACCCTAACTCCTAACTCCTAACCCTAACTCCTAACTCCTAACTCCTAACTCCTAACTCCTAACTCCTAACTCCTAACTCCTAACCCTAACTCCTAACTCCTAACTCCTAACTCCTAACTCCTAACCCTAACTCCTAACTCCTAACTCCTAACCCTAACTCCTAACTCCTAACTCCTAACCCTAACTCCTAACTCCTAACTCCTAACTCCTAACTCCTAACTCCTAACTCCTAACTCCTAACTCCTAACTCCTAACTCCTAACCCTAACTCCTAACTCCTAACTCCTAACCCTAACTCCTAACTCCTAACTCCTAACTCCTAACCCTAACCCTAACTCCTAACTCCTAACTCCTAACTCCTAACTCCTAACCCTAACTCCTAACTCCTAACCCTAACCCTAACTCCTAACTCCTAACTCCTAACTCCTAACTCCTAACTCCTAACTCCTAACTCCTAACTCCTAACTCCTAACTCCTAACTCCTAACTCCTAACTCCTAACTCCTAACTCCTAACTCCTAACCCTAACTCCTAACTCCTAACTCCTAACTCCTAACCCTAACTCCTAACCCTAACTCCTAACTCCTAACTCCTAACTCCTAACCCTAACTCCTAACTCCTAACCCTAACCCTAACTCCTAACTCCTAACTCCTAACTCCTAACCCTAACCCTAACTCCTAACTCCTAACTCCTAACCCTAACTCCTAACTCCTAACTCCTAACCCTAACCTCCTAACTCCTAACTCCTAACTCCTAACTCCTAACTCCTAACTCCTAACTCCTAACTCCTAACCCTAACTCCTAACCCTAACTCCTAACCCTAACTCCTAACTCCTAACTCCTAACTCCTAACTCCTAACCCTAACCCTAACTCCTAACCCTAACCCTAACTCCTAACTCCTAACTCCTAACTCCTAACCCTAACTCCTAACTCCTAACTCCTAACCCTAACTCCTAACTCCTAACTCCTAACTCCTAACTCCTAACCCTAACCCTAACCCTAACTCCTAACTCCTAACTCCTAACTCCTAACTCCTAACCCTAACTCCTAACTCCTAACTCCTAACTCCTAACCCTAACCCTAACTCCTAACCCTAACTCCTAACTCCTAACCCTAACCCTAACTCCTAACTCCTAACTCCTAACCCTAACCCTAACTCCTAACTCCTAACTCCTAACTCCTAACCCTAACTCCTAACTCCTAACTCCTAACTCCTAACCCTAACTCCTAACCCTAACTCCTAACTCCTAACCCTAACCCTAACCCTAACTCCTAACTCCTAACTCCTAACTCCTAACCCTAACTCCTAACTCCTAACCCTAACCCTAACTCCTAACTCCTAACTCCTAACTCCTAACTCCTAACCCTAACTCCTAACTCCTAACTCCTAACTCCTAACCCTAACTCCTAACCCTAACTCCTAACTCCTAACTCCTAACTCCTAACCCTAACTCCTAACCCTAACTCCTAACTCCTAACTCCTAACCCTAACCCTAACTCCTAACCCTAACTCCTAACTCCTAACCCTAACTCCTAACCCTAACTCCTAACTCCTAACCCTAACTCCTAACCCTAACCCTAACTCCTAACTCCTAACTCCTAACCCTAACCCTAACTCCTAACTCCTAACTCCTAACTCCTAACCCTAACTCCTAACTCCTAACCCTAACTCCTAACTCCTAACTCCTAACCCTAACCCTAACTCCTAACTCCTAACTCCTAACTCCTAACCCTAACTCCTAACCCTAACCCTAACCCTAACTCCTAACTCCTAACTCCTAACCCTAACCCTAACTCCTAACCCTAACTCCTAACCCTAACTCCTAACCCTAACCCTAACTCCTAACCCTAACCCTAACTCCTAACCCTAACCCTAACCCTAACTCCTAACCCTAACTCCTAACCCTAACTCCTAACCCTAACCCTAACCCTAACTCCTAACTCCTAACTCCTAACCCTAACTCCTAACCCTAACTCCTAACCCTAACCCTAACCCTAACTCCTAACCCTAACCCTAACTCCTAACCCTAACTCCTAACCCTAACTCCTAACCCTAACCCTAACCCTAACTCCTAACCCTAACTCCTAACCCTAACCCTAACCCTAACCCTAACCCTAACTCCTAACTCCTAACCCTAACCCTAACTCCTAACCCTAACCCTAACTCCTAACCCTAACCCTAACTCCTAACCCTAACCCTAACTCCTAACCCTAACCCTAACCCTAACTCCTAACTCCTAACCCTAACTCCTAACCCTAACCCTAACCCTAACCCTAACTCCTAACCCTAACCCTAACTCCTAACCCTAACTCCTAACCCTAACCCTAACCCTAACCCTAACCCTAACCCTAACCCTAACCCTAACCCTAACCCTAACTCCTAACCCTAACCCTAACCCTAACCCTAACCCTAACCCCTAACTCCTAACCCTAACTCCTAACCCTAACCCTAACCCTAACTCCTAACCCTAACCCTAACTCCTAACTCCTAACCCTAACCCTAACTCCTAACCCTAACTCCTAACCCTAACCCTAACCCTAACTCCTAACCCTAACCCTAACCCTAACCCTAACTCCTAACCCTAACCCTAACCCTAACTCCTAACCCTAACCCTAACCCTAACCCTAACCCTAACTCCTAACCCTAACCCTAACCCTAACCCTAACCCTAACCCTAACCCTAACTCCTAACCCTAACCCTAACCCTAACCCTAACCCTAACCCTAACTCCTAACCCTAACCCTAACCCTAACCCTAACCCTAACCCTAACCCTAACCCTAACCCTAACCCTAACCCTAACCCTAACTCCTAACTCCTAACCCTAACCCTAACCCTAACCCTAACCCTAACCCTAACCCTAACTCCTAACCCTAACCCTAACCCTAACCCTAACCCTAACCCTAACCCTAACCCTAACCCTAACCCTAACCCTAACCCTAACCCTAACCCTAACCCTAACCCTAACCCTAACCCTAACCCTAACCCTAACTCCTAACCCTAACCCTAACCCTAACCCTAACCCTAACCCTAACCCTAACCCTAACCCTAACTCCTAACCCTAACCCTAACCCTAACCCTAACCCTAACTCCTAACCCTAACCCTAACCCTAACCCTAACCCTAACCCTAACCCTAACCCTAACCCTAACCCTAACCCTAACCCTAACCCTAACCCTAACCCTAACCCTAACCCTAACCCTAACCCTAACCCTAACCCTAACCCTAACTCCTAACCCTAACCCTAACCCTAACTCCTAACCCTAACCCTAACCCTAACCCTAACCCCTAACCCTAACCCTAACCCTAACCCTAACCCTAACCCTAACCCTAACCCTAACCCTAACCCTAACCCTAACCCTAACCCTAACCCTAACCCTAACTCCTAACCCTAACCCTAACCCTAACCCTAACCCTAACCCTAACCCTAACCCTAACCCTAACCCTAACCCTAACCCTAACCCTAACCCTAACCCTAACCCTAACCCTAACCCTAACCCTAACCCTAACCCTAACCCTAACCCTAACCCTAACCCTAACCCTAACCCTAACCCTAACCCTAACCCTAACCCTAACCCTAACCCTAACCCTAACCCTAACCCTAACCCTAACCCTAACCCTAACCCTAACCCTAACCCTAACCCTAACCCTAACCCTAACCCTAACCCTAACCCTAACCCTAACCCTAACCCTAACCCTAACCCTAACTCCTAACCCTAACCCTAACCCTAACCCTAACTCCTAACCCTAACCCTAACCCTAACCCTAACCCTAACCCTAACCCTAACCCTAACCCTAACCCTAACTCCTAACCCTAACCCTAACCCTAACCCTAACCCTAACTTTAACCCTAACTTTAACCCTAACTTTAATTTTAATTTTAACCCTAATTTTAATTTTAATTTTAACTTTAACTTTAATTTTAATTTTAATTTTAATTTTAATTTTAATTTTAATTTTAATTTTAATTTTAATTTTAATTTTAATTTTAATTTTAATTTTAATTTTAATTTTAATTTTAATTTTAATTTTAATTTTAATTTTAATTTTAATTTTAATTTTAATTTTAATTTTAAATTTTAATTTTAATTTTAATTTTAATTTTAATTTTAATTTTAATTTTAATTTTAATTTTAATTTTAATTTTAATTTTAATTTTAATTTTAATTTTAATTTTAATTTTAATTTTAATTTTAATTTTAATTTTAATTTTAATTTTAATTTTAATTTTAATTTTAATTTTAATTTTAATTTTAATTTTAATTTTAATTTTAATTTTAATTTTAATTTTAATTTTAATTTTAATTTTAATTTTAATTTTAATTTTAATTTTAATTTTAATTTTAATTTTAATTTTAATTTTAATTTTAATTTTAATTTTAATTTTAATTTTAATTTTAATTTTAATTTTAATTTTAATTTTAATTTTAATTTTAATTTTAATTTTAATTTTAATTTTAATTTTAATTTTAATTTTAATTTTAATTTTAATTTTAATTTTAATTTTAATTTTAATTTTAATTTTAATTTTAATTTTAATTTTAATTTTAATTTTAATTTTAATTTTAATTTTAATTTTAATTTTAATTTTAATTTTAATTTTAATTTTAATTTTAATTTTAATTTTAATTTTAATTTTAATTTTAATTTTAATTTTAATTTTAATTTTAATTTTAATTTTAATTTTAATTTTAATTTTAATTTTAATTTTAATTTTAATTTTAATTTTAATTTTAATTTTAATTTTAATTTTAATTTTAATTTTAATTTTAATTTTAATTTTAATTTTAATTTTAATTTTAATTTTAATTTTAATTTTAATTTTAATTTTAATTTTAATTTTAATTTTAATTTTAATTTTAATTTTAATTTTAATTTTAATTTTAATTTTAATTTTAATTTTAATTTTAATTTTAATTTTAATTTTAATTTTAATTTTAATTTTAATTTTAATTTTAATTTTAATTTTAATTTTAATTTTAATTTTAATTTTAATTTTAATTTTAATTTTAATTTTAATTTTAATTTTAATTTTAATTTTAATTTTAATTTTAATTTTAATTTTAATTTTAATTTTAATTTTAATTTTAATTTTAATTTTAATTTTAATTTTAATTTTAATTTTAATTTTAATTTTAATTTTAATTTTAATTTTAATTTTAATTTTAATTTTAATTTTAATTTTAATTTTAATTTTAATTTTAATTTTAATTTTAATTTTAATTTTAATTTTAATTTTAATTTTAATTTTAATTTTAATTTTAATTTTAATTTTAATTTTAATTTTAATTTTAATTTTAATTTTAATTTTAATTTTAATTTTAATTTTAATTTTAATTTTAATTTTAATTTTAATTTTAATTTTAATTTTAATTTTAATTTTAATTTTAATTTTAATTTTAATTTTAATTTTAATTTTAATTTTAATTTTAATTTTAATTTTAATTTTAATTTTAATTTTAATTTTAATTTTAATTTTAATTTTAATTTTAATTTTAATTTTAATTTTAATTTTAATTTTAATTTTAATTTTAATTTTAATTTTAATTTTAATTTTAATTTTAATTTTAATTTTAATTTTAATTTTAATTTTAATTTTAATTTTAATTTTAATTTTAATTTTAATTTTAATTTTAATTTTAATTTTAATTTTAATTTTAATTTTAATTTTAATTTTAATTTTAATTTTAATTTTAATTTTAATTTTAATTTTAATTTTAATTTTAATTTTAATTTTAATTTTAATTTTAATTTTAATTTTAATTTTAATTTTAATTTTAATTTTAATTTTAATTTTAATTTTAATTTTAATTTTAATTTTAATTTTAATTTTAATTTTAATTTTAATTTTAATTTTAATTTTAATTTTAATTTTAATTTTAATTTTAATTTTAATTTTAATTTTAATTTTAATTTTAATTTTAATTTTAATTTTAATTTTAATTTTAATTTTAATTTTAATTTTAATTTTAATTTTAATTTTAATTTTAATTTTAATTTTAATTTTAATTTTAATTTTAATTTTAATTTTAATTTTAATTTTAATTTTAATTTTAATTTTAATTTTAATTTTAATTTTAATTTTAATTTTAATTTTAATTTTAATTTTAATTTTAATTTTAATTTTAATTTTAATTTTAATTTTAATTTTAATTTTAATTTTAATTTTAATTTTAATTTTAATTTTAATTTTAATTTTAATTTTAATTTTAATTTTAATTTTAATTTTAATTTTAATTTTAATTTTAATTTTAATTTTAATTTTAATTTTAATTTTAATTTTAATTTTAATTTTAATTTTAATTTTAATTTTAATTTTAATTTTAATTTTAATTTTAATTTTAATTTTAATTTTAATTTTAATTTTAATTTTAATTTTAATTTTAATTTTAATTTTAATTTTAATTTTAATTTTAATTTTAATTTTAATTTTAATTTTAATTTTAATTTTAATTTTAATTTTAATTTTAATTTTAATTTTAATTTTAATTTTAATTTTAATTTTAATTTTAATTTTAATTTTAATTTTAATTTTAATTTTAATTTTAATTTTAATTTTAATTTTAATTTTAATTTTAATTTTAATTTTAATTTTAATTTTAATTTTAATTTTAATTTTAATTTTAATTTTAATTTTAATTTTAATTTTAATTTTAATTTTAATTTTAATTTTAATTTTAATTTTAATTTTAATTTTAATTTTAATTTTAATTTTAATTTTAATTTTAATTTTAATTTTAATTTTAATTTTAATTTTAATTTTAATTTTAATTTTAATTTTAATTTTAATTTTAATTTTAATTTTAATTTTAATTTTAATTTTAATTTTAATTTTAATTTTAATTTTAATTTTAATTTTAATTTTAATTTTAATTTTAATTTTAATTTTAATTTTAATTTTAATTTTAATTTTAATTTTAATTTTAATTTTAATTTTAATTTTAATTTTAATTTTAATTTTAATTTTAATTTTAATTTTAATTTTAATTTTAATTTTAATTTTAATTTTAATTTTAATTTTAATTTTAATTTTAATTTTAATTTTAATTTTAATTTTAATTTTAATTTTAATTTTAATTTTAATTTTAATTTTAATTTTAATTTTAATTTTAATTTTAATTTTAATTTTAATTTTAATTTTAATTTTAATTTTAATTTTAATTTTAATTTTAATTTTAATTTTAATTTTAATTTTAATTTTAATTTTAATTTTAATTTTAATTTTAATTTTAATTTTAATTTTAATTTTAATTTTAATTTTAATTTTAATTTTAATTTTAATTTTAATTTTAATTTTAATTTTAATTTTAATTTTAATTTTAATTTTAATTTTAATTTTAATTTTAATTTTAATTTTAATTTTAATTTTAATTTTAATTTTAATTTTAATTTTAATTTTAATTTTAATTTTAATTTTAATTTTAATTTTAATTTTAATTTTAATTTTAATTTTAATTTTAATTTTAATTTTAATTTTAATTTTAATTTTAATTTTAATTTTAATTTTAATTTTAATTTTAATTTTAATTTTAATTTTAATTTTAATTTTAATTTTAATTTTAATTTTAATTTTAATTTTAATTTTAATTTTAATTTTAATTTTAATTTTAATTTTAATTTTAATTTTAATTTTAATTTTAATTTTAATTTTAATTTTAATTTTAATTTTAATTTTAATTTTAATTTTAATTTTAATTTTAATTTTAATTTTAATTTTAATTTTAATTTTAATTTTAATTTTAATTTTAATTTTAATTTTAATTTTAATTTTAATTTTAATTTTAATTTTAATTTTAATTTTAATTTTAATTTTAATTTTAATTTTAATTTTAATTTTAATTTTAATTTTAATTTTAATTTTAATTTTAATTTTAATTTTAATTTTAATTTTAATTTTAATTTTAATTTTAATTTTAATTTTAATTTTAATTTTAATTTTAATTTTAATTTTAATTTTAATTTTAATTTTAATTTTAATTTTAATTTTAATTTTAATTTTAATTTTAATTTTAATTTTAATTTTAATTTTAATTTTAATTTTAATTTTAATTTTAATTTTAATTTTAATTTTAATTTTAATTTTAATTTTAATTTTAATTTTAATTTTAATTTTAATTTTAATTTTAATTTTAATTTTAATTTTAATTTTAATTTTAATTTTAATTTTAATTTTAATTTTAATTTTAATTTTAATTTTAATTTTAATTTTAATTTTAATTTTAATTTTAATTTTAATTTTAATTTTAATTTTAATTTTAATTTTAATTTTAATTTTAATTTTAATTTTAATTTTAATTTTAATTTTAATTTTAATTTTAATTTTAATT
Organism: Acipenser oxyrinchus oxyrinchus; assembly: GCA_030684275.1. Lineage (NCBI taxonomy): Eukaryota > Metazoa > Chordata > Actinopteri > Acipenseriformes > Acipenseridae > Acipenser > Acipenser oxyrinchus. The sequence continues at coordinate 112,101 of CM060295.1, forward strand.
TTAATTTTAATTTTAATTTTAATTTTAATTTTAATTTTAATTTTAATTTTAATTTTAATTTTAATTTTAATTTTAATTTTAATTTTAATTTTAATTTTAATTTTAATTTTAATTTTAATTTTAATTTTAATTTTAATTTTAATTTTAATTTTAATTTTAATTTTAATTTTAATTTTAATTTTAATTTTAATTTTAATTTTAATTTTAATTTTAATTTTAATTTTAATTTTAATTTTAATTTTAATTTTAATTTTAATTTTAATTTTAATTTTAATTTTAATTTTAATTTTAATTTTAATTTTAATTTTAATTTTAATTTTAATTTTAATTTTAATTTTAATTTTAATTTTAATTTTAATTTTAATTTTAATTTTAATTTTAATTTTAACTTTTAATTTTAATTTTAATTTTAACTTTTAATTTTAATTTTAACTTTTAATTTTAATTTTAACTTTTAATTTTAACTTTTAACTTTAATTTTAACTTTAATTTTAATTTTAACTTTTAATTTTAACTTTTAATTTTAACTTTTAACTTTTAACTTTAACTTTAACTTTAACTTTTAACTTTTAACTTTAACTTTAACTTTAACTTTTAACTTTAACTTCTAACTTTAACTTTTAACTTTAACTTTTAACTTTAACTTTAACTTTTAACTTCTAACTTTTAACTTTTAACTTTAACTTTAACTTTAACTTTAACTTTAACTCTAACTCCTAACTTTAACTTTAACTTTAACTCCTAACTTCTAACTCCTAACTTCTAACTCCTAACTTTAACTTTAACTCCTAACTTTAACTTCTAACTCCTAACTTCTAACTCCTAACTCCTAACTCCTAACTTTAACTTTAACTCCTAACTCCTAACTCCTAACTTTAACTCCTAACTCTAACTCTAACTCCTAACCCTAACTCCTAACTCCTAACTCCTAACTCCTAACTCCTAACTCCTAACTTCTAACTCCTAACTCCTAACTCCTAACTCCTAACTCCTAACTCCTAACTCTAACTCCTAACTCCTAACTCCTAACTCCTAACTCCTAACTCCTAACTCCTAACCTAACTCTAACTCCTAACTCCTAACTCCTAACTCCTAACTCCTAACTCCTAACTCCTAACTCCTAACTCCTAACTCCTAACTCCTAACTCCTAACTCCTAACTCCTAACTCCTAACTCCTAACTCCTAACTCCTAACTCCTAACTCCTAACTCCTAACTCCTAACTCCTAACTCCTAACTCCTAACTCCTAACTCCTAACTCCTAACTCCTAACTCCTAACTCCTAACTCCTAACTTTAACCCTAACTCCTAACTCCTAACTCTAACTCCTAACTCCTAACTCCTAACTCCTAACTCCTAACTCCTAACTCTAACTCCTAACTCCTAACTCCTAACTCCTAACTCCTAACTCCTAACTCTAACCCTAACTCCTAACTCCTAACTCCTAACTCCTAACTCCTAACTCCTAACTCCTAACTCCTAACTCCTAACTCCTAACTCCTAACTCCTAACTCCTAACTCCTAACTCCTAACTCCTAACTCCTAACTCCTAACTCCTAACTCCTAACTCCTAACTCCTAACTCCTAACTCCTAACTCCTAACTCCTAACTCCTAACTCCTAACTCCTAACTCCTAACTCCTAACTCCTAACTCCTAACTCCTAACTCCTAACTCCTAACTCCTAACTCCTAACTCCTAACTCCTAACTCCTAACTCCTAACTCCTAACTCCTAACTCCTAACTCCTAACTCCTAACTCCTAACTCCTAACTCCTAACTCCTAACTCCTAACTCCTAACCCTAACCCTAACTCCTAACTCCTAACTCCTAACTCCTAACTCCTAACTCCTAACTCCTAACTCCTAACTCCTAACCCTAACCCTAACTCCTAACTCCTAACTCCTAACTCCTAACTCCTAACTCCTAACTCCTAACTCCTAACTCCTAACTCCTAACTCCTAACTCCTAACTCCTAACTCCTAACTCCTAACTCCTAACCTAACTCCTAACTCCTAACTCCTAACCCTAACTCCTAACTCCTAACTCCTAACTCCTAACTCCTAACTCCTAACCCTAACTCCTAACTCCTAACTCCTAACTCCTAACTCCTAACTCCTAACTCCTAACTCCTAACTCCTAACTCCTAACTCCTAACTCCTAACTCCTAACTCCTAACTCCTAACTCCTAACTCCTAACCCTAACCCTAACTCCTAACTCCTAACTCCTAACTCCTAACTCCTAACTCCTAACTCCTAACTCCTAACTCCTAACTCCTAACCCTAACCCTAACTCCTAACTCCTAACTCCTAACTCCTAACTCCTAACTCCTAACTCCTAACTCCTAACTCCTAACTCCTAACTCCTAACTCCTAACTCCTAACTCCTAACTCCTAACTCCTAACTCCTAACTCCTAACTCCTAACTCCTAACTCCTAACTCCTAACTCCTAACTCCTAACTCCTAACTCCTAACCCTAACTCCTAACTCCTAACTCCTAACTCCTAACTCCTAACTCCTAACTCCTAACTCCTAACTCCTAACTCCTAACTCCTAACCCTAACTCCTAACTCCTAACCCTAACCCTAACCCTAACTCCTAACTCCTAACTCCTAACTCCTAACTCCTAACTCCTAACTCCTAACTCCTAACTCCTAACTCCTAACCTAACTCCTAACTCCTAACTCCTAACTCCTAACTCCTAACTCCTAACTCCTAACTCCTAACTCCTAACTCCTAACCCTAACTCCTAACTCCTAACTCCTAACTCCTAACTCCTAACCCTAACTCCTAACTCCTAACTCCTAACTCCTAACTCCTAACTCCTAACTCCTAACTCCTAACTCCTAACTCCTAACTCCTAACCCTAACTCCTAACTCCTAACTCCTAACTCCTAACTCCTAACCCTAACTCCTAACTCCTAACTCCTAACCCTAACTCCTAACCCTAACTCCTAACTCCTAACTCCTAACCCTAACCCTAACTCCTAACTCCTAACTCCTAACTCCTAACTCCTAACTCCTAACTCCTAACTCCTAACTCCTAACCCTAACTCCTAACTCCTAACCCTAACCCTAACCCTAACTCCTAACTCCTAACTCCTAACTCCTAACTCCTAACCCTAACTCCTAACTCCTAACCCTAACTCCTAACCCTAACTCCTAACCCTAACTCCTAACCCTAACTCCTAACCCTAACCCTAACTCCTAACTCCTAACTCCTAACTCCTAACCCTAACTCCTAACTCCTAACTCCTAACCCTAACTCCTAACTCCTAACCCTAACCCTAACTCCTAACTCCTAACTCCTAACCCTAACTCCTAACCCTAACCCTAACTCCTAACCCTAACTCCTAACCCTAACTCCTAACCCTAACTCCTAACTCCTAACTCCTAACTCCTAACTCCTAACTCCTAACCCTAACTCCTAACTCCTAACTCCTAACCCTAACTCCTAACTCCTAACCCTAACTCCTAACTCCTAACTCCTAACTCCTAACTCCTAACCCTAACTCCTAACCCTAACTCCTAACCCTAACTCCTAACCCTAACCCTAACTCCTAACTCCTAACCCTAACCCTAACTCCTAACTCCTAACCCTAACCCTAACTCCTAACCCTAACCCTAACTCCTAACTCCTAACTCCTAACTCCTAACCCTAACTCCTAACCCTAACCCTAACTCCTAACCCCTAACTCCTAACTCCTAACTCCTAACCCTAACCCTAACCCTAACTCCTAACCCTAACTCCTAACCCTAACCCTAACCCTAACCCTAACCCTAACTCCTAACCCTAACTCCTAACCCTAACCCTAACTCCTAACCCTAACCCTAACTCCTAACCCTAACCCTAACTCCTAACCCTAACCCTAACTCCTAACCCTAACTCCTAACTCCTAACCCTAACTCCTAACCCTAACTCCTAACTCCTAACCCTAACCCTAACCCTAACCCTAACTCCTAACTCCTAACTCCTAACCCTAACTCCTAACCCTAACTCCTAACCCTAACCCTAACCCTAACCCTAACCCTAACCCTAACCCTAACTCCTAACCCTAACCCTAACTCCTAACTCCTAACCCTAACCCTAACCCTAACTCCTAACCCTAACCCTAACCCTAACCCTAACTCCTAACCCTAACCCTAACCCTAACCCTAACCCTAACCCTAACCCTAACCCTAACCCTAACTCCTAACCCTAACCCTAACCCTAACCCTAACCCTAACTCCTAACCCTAACCCTAACCCTAACTCCTAACCCTAACCCTAACCCTAACCCTAACCCTAACCCTAACCCTAACCCTAACCCTAACCCTAACCCTAACTCCTAACCCTAACCCTAACCCTAACCCTAACTCCTAACCCTAACTCCTAACCCTAACTCCTAACCCTAACCCTAACCCTAACCCTAACCCTAACCCTAACCCTAACCCTAACCCTAACCCTAACCCTAACTCCTAACCCTAACCCTAACCCTAACCCTAACCCTAACCCTAACCCTAACCCTAACCCTAACCCTAACCCTAACCCTAACCCTAACCCTAACTCCTAACCCTAACCCTAACCCTAACCCTAACCCTAACCCTAACCCTAACCCTAACCCTAACTCCTAACCCTAACTCCTAACCCTAACCCTAACTCCTAACCCTAACCCTAACCCTAACCCTAACCCTAACCCTAACTCCTAACTCCTAACCCTAACCCCTAACCCTAACCCTAACCCTAACCCTAACCCTAACCCTAACCCTAACCCTAACCCTAACTCCTAACTCCTAACCCTAACTCCTAACTCCTAACCCTAACCCCTAACCCTAACTCCTAACCCTAACTCCTAACCCTAACCCTAACCCTAACCCTAACCCTAACCCTAACCCTAACCCTAACCCTAACCCTAACCCTAACCCTAACCCTAACCCTAACCCTACTATGGCATGTACTATGGCATGGTAACACCATCGCCTCAACTGGGAGAGTCGTGGAACGACTTTGTGGCACTAGCCACACAAGTGTTTAAATAAACACTCCCTTTAGTTAAAATGTCTGGCCTGGTAACTTCAGTCATTGTACCTATTAACAAGGGATTCTGCTTTAAGAAGGGTGATCTCCCGTGAGCCTTGACCTTTCTTAAACAGCTAGGAGGGGAAGCAGGGCTGCATTCTGTGTTTCTCCATTTTGTGCATGGCGTGTAGGTTGTGTGCAGGTACTGAATGGGTTCCAGTTTGCTTCAAGGATTTTTTACAAGAAAATGATAAATAATAACTATACACTACCTTGGAGCATCTCTTGGACAACCTGTTGCTGTTTTTCTGCCACTTGAACTACACAATAAGCATCAACAGTCAGGTGAGTATTCTGGGGTTCCCCATTTGTTGTTTTTGGATTATTTTAATTATTTTTGGACTTGATTTGTTCAGGACATTGCTTTGCTAAGTGATTATTTATTTATTAGCAGACACCCTTGTCCAGAGTGATATGTGTGTTATAGCCTTGTTTATTATAGTATATGTAACTTGTGCACTTATAATATTTCTTATCATATTTGCTATTCCAGATCTCTATTTCATTCGACTTTAAAATAGTTTGTTACCCTTACCTCTACTATTTGTGTGCTTTCTTAAGGACTCATTCACTGTCAGCTGAAGCTCGGTCTTAAACCTTATGAAAGGTTTGTAAAAATGATGCATTCCTGACTAAAGAATGGAATTTAAGATGCATTTCATGTGATGTTAATACAAATATTTTACATAACTATTAAAATGTCACATTAATACATTGAAGACTCAATCATGCACTCATTGATTTTTTTATTTTTATTTGTTTAAAATGGGGGCAAAGAAAAACACCCCACACACAACTGTTAAATTCTGGCAGATAGAGCAGGTACAAATGGATTTTATTTCTACAGAAAGAATTTCAAAAACAGGACTAGTCGAGCAGCTTAAAACAGAATACAAAAAAAAAAAAAAAAAAAATGTAAAAATCATGGTCCCGGTGTATGTTCAGGTTTTAGTAAGGCCTGTCTCTGCGGTCCTGTCTGTGTTCACCTCTGAAAGAGAAAAATACATTTAAAATTAGCTTTACAATTACTACTACTTTTACATAAGCAGTAAGTATAGTAAATTAGAGGCGCATTGTTCAAAGTAGAAAGTATGTATGCCAATACAACAAACCAAAGAATTCAGGCACTATACAAACTACACCACACAAGCAAAGGGCATTACAATTACAATATATTCAAGCACTATCAATCTGTTTTATTTTATATAGCACTTTTCATAGTGGCCCACCATCACAAAGCGCACTATGCAACTAAACTGCAAGACAAGAAGGATTATAGCATTATCAATGACATAGGGGCACTGCACCTCTGTACCACCCAAGCCAGGTGTGTCCAAAAATAAACACTACTGGTGTTGGTTCAATTATTATTATTATGTGTTTATATAGCAGACGCCTTTATCCAAGGCGACTTACAGAGACTAGGGTGTGTGAACTATGCATCAGATGCAGAGTCACTTACAATTACATCTCACCCAAACGACAGAGCACAAGCAGTTGAAGTGACTTGCTCAGGGTCACACAGTGAGTCAGTGGCTGAGGTGGGATTTGAACCGGGGACCTCCTGGTTACAAGCCCGTTTCTTTAACCACTGGACCACACAGCCTCCTATGAACAGGGTTTGGAACAATGACCAAAAGGGTCAACTCTGGACACCTCCTGACACGAAGCATTAAAATCACCAGTATGATGATATCTGGCTATCCTTCCACCCGATCGCTCAACTACTTCGTCTAATTTGATTAATTGGACACAATACTTCTCCTGTAGGTCTCAATGTTTCACAGGTACTGTACCTCGAATCAAGTGCATTTAAAAACTGTATAAAAAATAAAAATAAAAAATAAGACCTGGAATACACCCAATTGAATATTGATTTAATCCTTTGAAGTTAAAAAACCGAGAGCTTGCGGTGGAATGAAAACCAGAAGACCCTGCACCGGCCCTCGAGGACTGGAGTCTGACAACCCAGATTTATTCTGAAGATTGCAAGAGAGTCTCTTACCTGCCATCCATTTTGCCAGGTCCGAAGCCCCCCCTGTCACCCCCTCTCCCTCCTCGAAGCCCCCGGTCTCCACGCCCCGAACCCACCACGGTCAAAACCTGCCCGGCCACCGCGATCACCGCCAAAACCACCTAGGGGAGGGAGGGAGAAAGAAACACACACACACAGACAGACAGAGAGACACACACACAGAGACAGAGAGACACACACACAGAGACAGAGAGACACACACACACACAGAGACAGAGAGACACACACACACACAGAGACAGAGAGACACACACACACACAGAGACAGAGAGACACACACACACACACAGAGACAGAGAGACACACACACACACAGAGACAGAGAGACACACACACACACAGAGACAGAGAGACACACACACACAGAGACAGAGAGACACACACACACAGAGACAGAGAGACACACACACACAGAGACAGAGAGACACACACACACACAGAGACAGAGAGACACACACACACACACAGAGACAGAGAGACACACACACACACAGAGACAGAGAGACACACACACACACAGAGACAGAGAGACACACACACACACAGAGACAGAGAGACACACACACACACAGAGACAGAGAGAGAGACGAGGGTCGGTCAGGATGCCACACAAGAGTTATAAACACAGCTTGAAGTGTACCCTGTGGCTAAAGGGACATAAGCACTCCTTAATATGCATTACACAGCCTTCACTACACCGAGCATCAAAAGAAATTTAATCACTTCTATTTGAGCACCAAAAGAAACTTCTTATATTTGGATAAAATTCACTAGACGATAGAAAGATGACATTTGGTGCCGGTGCAGTAACTTTGTATTGTGCCAGTTAGCAAGTGACATTTTACTGTCAAGTTATGGGGGAGCGGGGGACACTGTGAAAGTCACAGGCTGGTAGCGTGTGTGGCACTGTTGGAAGCAGTGCATCTGTGGCACATACTTTTCACCAGCTTTCGGAACAGGTCTTGTGGAATCCCAGCCCATTCCACTTGTAGTACCTGGTTAGCCATCCGCCTGTTCAGTGGTCTCCCAGTTGGTGGCGCTGTCATTGACAGAGTGTGTCTGGTTATACCGTCTCGCCAGGTTTGAAATCGCTGGCTGTGAGCTCCCAAGACGGCGAGCCGCAGCACGCTGCCCTGGTCCAGCCTCCGACACGCCGATCGCACGAATGCGCTGCTCTCTCGACAGACGTGGCATGTTGGGGTTTTTTTTATTGAAGCTTGCAATTCAGCAGCTGAAATCGCTCCCTATCCAGCATCCAATCAGCTGTGTCACTAATTAGGCGATTAAGTGCATCAGCTTAAGTCACAGCCACTAAAGCATGTCATGGGCAAGGATGAATGATCGAGCGATTAAAAAGGAAACCAAAAAAAACATTTAGTCAAGGTCCATCACTTATATACCTTTTTTTTTCTTCAAATATAAGTGTTAGAGTGATAAGTTTCTTTTGATGCTCTATACAACATCTACTCCAGGGCTACTCAACCCTGGTCCTGGGGGCTGCTGTCCCTCCTGGTTTTTGTTCCAACTGTACACTAAATTACTTAACTGAACCAATTAAGTGCTTATTAGAAGCTTAATTGGTACAACTAATCAATTGAGTGTACAGTTGGAACAGCAGCCCTCCAAGCCCAGGGTTGAGTGGCCCTGATCTACGCATTACCTATTATATTACTACTCCCCCACCTGTATAGTTTCTTCACAGGTTTAACTGGGTTGAAACTCTGCTTTTGAAGGTAAAGCATTCTGGGTTACTACACCCCCCTTAATCAGCTGTACTGAGTGGGACAGAGAGCCACTCACCCCCCATGGGAGGGGGCCCGCCAGCCCCTCTGGTTTGGGCTTTGCACTGGTTACACTCGTTCCTCCAGGAGAAATTCAGGTTCCCACAAACACTGCAGAAAAACAAAATAGTTTTTATTTTGCAATTGCTTTGGCAATACTTCTGCTGTAGGTCAAGCCATTTATATATATATATATATATATATATATATATATATATATATATATATATATATATATATATATATATATATATATATATATATATATATATATATATATAGCACATGGAGTATTTGTCAGATTACTTTTGTTTATCATACAATTAACTTGTTTCTTGACAATTGAATTATGTATTTCTTCAAAACTATAATTTGACTACAAAAAAAAAAAAAGTACAAATTAAAATTTTTTATTTGATATGCAGTTTGAGTGTTTAAAAATGGAATAAAAATAAAAAGCAGAAATCATGACCCTTCCACGGTGTTCTCATTACCCCTCCCTGTATACTCACGGGTTTGAACACTTCCAGTCCCCGGCTCTCTGCTGGCCTCCCCTCCGTTGCTGGGAAGCCCCCGCCTCCTCCTCTGCCTCCCCAAACCCACCTCTTCCCATGGGCCCTTCAGAGCGAAAAGGCATATCTTTAAAAACGAGAGGCCGGCAAAGGCAAAGGGGTGTGAATACGAGGGAGAGAAAACAGAAACACACACCCACCCTCAACACACAGAAATACACTGCAAACAATGGCCAGGACTGTTCTGCTAAATTCTCAATGCATTTCAAAATGGGCTTGGTGATGTCATAGCTGTTCTTTAACCTCATGGCGTATTGGTTTTAAAACACGATATTGATGCGACAGCGGTCTGAAAATGTCTTTATAATAACTGGCTACTCGCCTCCTCTGCCACGCCCCCCTCAGATGTTTCGCCCCCTCTCACAAAGTCTGGCCGGCGGGTAGCAAATGAAACTTTGATAGGATTACCACAGAATTCTTTGCCTGAAAGAAAGAAGGGAGAGAGAATTAGGAATATTGATCAGGAGCCAGGAGTTTGAGCAGGGTTACAAATCTCACACTAGCCCTGCTGCTGCTGCACCCAGTCCTGGGGCTCAGAGCTCCCTTCGATGAAGTCTATTATTATTATTATTGAAATGATCAGGAGCCAGGAGTTTGAGCAGGGTTACAAATCTCACACGAGCCCTGCTGCTGCTGCACCCAGTCCTGGGGCTCAGCGCTCCCCTCAATGAAGTCTTAAAGTAACCAAGGACCTACTTTTAGTAAAAACAAACTTGATAAAAGAACCAAAAAAAACAGAGTCTACAAATGTACAGCTAGGACCAAAAAAGTTTTGCATCACCCTCTATATAGAACAAACTAATTATACTTCATGAAGTCGAATGAAACCTGTCAAATAGTTACGTTAACATATTGAATAACACACCAATTTGTATTCCCCCCCCCCCATACACTTAAAATGGGGCATTTAGAAATCCAAAATGACACTACTGTACTATTACGGCTTCCTGTAGACTTGAGAGAGAGAGAGAGAGAGAGAGAGAGAGAGAGAGAGAGAGAGACGTACCATCAAACCAGTCTATAGCAGCCTTGGCAGAGGGAGGGTCATCGAAAGAGACGGTCGCTTCCCCCTTCAGCTTGCCCGTCTCCCGGTCAGTGTACAGGTTGATCATGGGCAGCCCAGTCTTCTTGTTAATCTGGAAAAGACGAGAGAGTGAGAGAGAGAGACAGAAAGAGAGAGAAGATGAACGGCACACATTCAGAACAGAGGGGACAAAAAGGAGATTTTTCCACAGAAAGGGTTGTGAACCCTTGTAAGAGGCTGCCTGAGTTGCTCAAGCGGGGATAAATAAGACTGGATGCTGTCACAAATATTGTATAACCCTCTTGGGGGGCGAGGGTGTATTCCCTCCCCCGAGGAGGAACAAACCACACTGGCACCAAAGCCAGTGAGCAAGCATAGGTGGGCTGAAAGGCCTCATCTCGTTCTTATTAAATAAATGTAAGAGACACAGACAACGGATCTTCTAGAATGAGTTATCCTTAAAGCTGTACCTACGATTACATCTAATGTCTCACTTCTACTGCCTTTCCCCCAAAACTGGACAGGCTGGCTGAGGTGATCACACTCAGGTGTGTCTTATTACTCAGTTAAAACCCTGCAACGCTACCTTGATATATAGTGATACATATTGAGATGAGGGTACAGTTACACCCCTATTAGTTGTCTGGGGTACCTTGATGATGCCAATCTGCTTGAAGAAGTCAGCCACAGAGTCCACAGTGCAGCTGTCCCCCAACCCCTGCACAAATATGGTGTTGTTATCAGAATTATCCTGTTCCTGCACTGCAGAGAAAAAACAGGAGAGAAATGAGTGAGACAGGGGATAACACTGCTATTACTGCAGCAGGGATGGGAATAAAACTCCCGTTACACAGCAGTTTGATCCATTTCTGGTTTTAGTATTACATATTACACTGCCCCATATTACACTGGGGGCTGATCAAGCTGGTAGTAAAACCTGGACTGGATCACACTGCTGTGGAATAGGAGTCTGATTCCCATCCCTGCAATAATGCTGGTTATCACAGGAAGTGATGCAATAGATGAGAAATGCACCTAGTACTACTACACCATTTAAAGTCAAGGAGTTTTATAATTAACATTGTTCATTACACACACATACAGATTGGAATGCAATGCACACTAGATTCAATACACAAACCTTAAGGAATAGTAATTTGTGTCCCTTTTTACAACATACAAAAAAGTATTTAGGATGTTTTTGGACAGAGTCTATCTTAAAACTCCTCCCGACTGGACAACGGCAGACAGAGATGTTGAAGAATTAATGTAAAATCTTAAAGCTACAGGTTTAGACCAGGACACAAAAGCAACTGTTTCAGTTTTTTACCTCCCCTTCATATCTGAAGTCACGATTATGATACTTACTAGGGAGTGGCCCTCCAGGCCCTTGGTCTCTAGGTCCTTTAGGAAGGAAGAAATGAAAAAAAAAAAAAAGATTTTAGTACAGGAAAAAGGAACAAAAAAGCCACACACACACACCACAGTACCTGAAATCCACTCTTAACACGAATACTCTGAATCCCTGTGTTACTGTACACACACAATTTTACATCCAATAACCCCCTCTCAATACCAGCTTAACCAAACACACACCTTTGTACTTCACCCTAAAGACTCATTGCAAAAAAAAAAAAAAAAAAAAAAAAAAGTGACCTCTTTAAAAATGGTACTTAAATAAAACTATGAAATGTAGTACAATGGGAGGTATTTCAGTAATACTCAAGTTCCATCAAACCCAGTTTTGTATCTTTCTACACTGAAACACAACCGTCGGAAACAAAATAGTTGATAAACCAGGTCAGAAAATGACATCCAACCGCAGCGAATGAAAACCGTGTGTATTTATAGTCACAGACTTGTACACTTTGAAAAGTCAACCTCTAACTCCAGTATGTAGAAATTACCGCACTCAGACATTTGAACATTAAGGAATATACCTTTTTTTTTTGGTGGTGGGGTGTTTTGAAATACAGGTTTCATAATGTAAAAATAAATTTCAGTAACCTTGACTTAATTTGCTTGACCAATAGATGACATTTTAGAAATTATTGGTCATATACCTCCCCCTTAAGACACCAGACCAAAGACTTAGATCACAACCACATCGTACCAAACCTTTAACCCAATAACAGAGGTGAAATTAATTCAATGAATTGCAATACTCAGCCCCTCTATACCTGGACTTCAAATATTTGACTAGGATGCAAAACTAAAATTAAATGTTGATATTAAAACCACAGATAACCCTATCAGGACCACCATTTCTTTTTTTAAAATGAACCTTTATCCTGTACAATGCATGTGTTTAACATGCAAGAACCACAAAATAAAACGAATACCAAGTCTCAACTAAACCAACCCCTTTCCAAACTTGAAATAGTTTATTAATCCTTTGTCCTTTAAAATAGACAACCAACCCCCAACCACCATAAAAGACACGACGAGTCTTAAGGGCCAGTTGTCACCACTTTTTTTTTTTTTTTTTTTTTTACAAATTTGCAACAGTTTAATTCATGTCTTTTATAAATGGATAAAATGAACCCCTGCCACCATAAAGACATGACCCAAGTTTTAGACTAGTTGTCACCACTTCAAAACTTGCAAGTTTAAAAACCTAAAACACGACATTCTATATATATATATATATATATATATATATATATATATATATATATATATATATATATATATATATATATATATAATTATCCCTTGAACAGACACTCCTTTTTACTCTGACACATTGAAGAAAAAAAAAAAAAAAAAGCAGGTAGAGGACCCAGACCATTGGGGAGAATATAGGCTGAACGTTACCGACCTCCTCCCCCCACCCCAAATACACTGAAATCACCTTAATTGACCACACCACCCTCTAGTGGCAGCACCATGTAATGGCATTTTCATTTTTAAATTAATTCGCCACACCCCACTATCCCTTAAACCTTCACAAATTGATCAAATTAAAAAAAAATAAATAAAATAAAAAAAAAAGTTAAAAAGTTAACACCAATTGTCGTGCGGCTTTTGCCACTGTCACCAACACACACTCAAATGACATTTTAATTCAACACATGCATGATGTAAAAATAGGATTGTAGTGCGATGACAGCAATAGGCACAGATATGAATAACCATTTAGGTCAATATATTTACATGCCAGACTTCAATAACCCATGGGATGCCGTTTATAGTTTGCGAATCTGGTTAAAAGCCAGGAGCAGTTTTTTGTTGTTACATTAGTTTTACAAAAAAACCCTTTACCAAGTCCTGATGATACCTCAGTATGTCGGACTTGTTTATTTTATTGCTTTTAAAAAAGGTAAACCATTTAAAAAAAAGTTTGAACCAGAAGTATTCCATTAAGGAAAATTCACCCAACAACTTCTGTATTGCATGAAGTAAAAAGACCCCTCAACTAAAATGAAGCTATACTACAAACACTCTTTGCTTTATTATTTCTAAGGATCACACTTTGCATTGAACCACTCCCAGCATGCTGAAGTATAGACATCATCAACATGCATAGCGGTGAAATCCTGAATTACCCTTATATTAAAAAAAAAAAACACACTATCAAGTTAACCACAATTGTTCAGGAAAACACAAAACTGCGATTTAAACTTGTACCCTCTTAAGAAAAGTGCTCCCATAGGTTATATCATAACGACTGGATCAGTAAAGTTCATTTACACTAATGTAATTTGAATTCTCTTTGTGGTTTAAGTTAAACTCTTCACTTACCACCGAATTTATTGAAGCCACCTCTGTCTCCACTGCTGAAGGAAGGAGAAATCGGGGGAAAAAAAGGATTTGAAGAGAGCTGCACTGCTTCCTCCACCCCCCCTCCCTGAGACGAGAGCTGGTCTTTGTACAAAAACACAAGGTCCGTCGAATGATCCCTCAAATCAATTCTCTCCTCTAAAATAATCTCCCTCAAGCCTGTCATACAAATACTATGAAGTCACTTGGCAGAGAGTTAGTAAGTAGGGGCATTAATGAGTTCACAAGAGCAGCCTTGGAAATTTTACGGCAATTAAATGCCAGCGCCATAGATGAGAAATCTGCTCCCTACTAAAAAAAAAAAAAAAAGCTATGGACTGGTACTTTTCATAAAACATGTTAATGAACGGGTTTAAAACCTGGCGCACAAAATATTTGGCAATTACAAGTATATAAGTTTGGCTATTAAATGGGACAATAAACCTCTCGAAGCTGTAGATTTATAAAAAACAACACAAGTTACAGAAAGCCATCTCACAGCAAAGCCATACCATTTCGCAGGTGGAAAAAAAAAAATCAGACATTAGCATTGGATCATTGTATAAAAACCACCATTGCTTCAAATAGTTGAGTGTTAAACTACATTTTAAAAAAGAAATAAATCCTGAACTCTAATGTATTTAACCTATGGTAGGAAAAGAGCCATCGCAGCTGACGAATTAGCAGAGGTCAGGTCTTGGATTACACACTGGAGTGGAGTTCGTTCAGACACACATCTGAAGAATAGAATAATCCCTTAATTTGAAGGAGTTTAAAAGCTTGCCTGTGAAAAGTCAATCCAAAAAGCAGAACCTATTCATTTATATATATATATAAAAAAAAAAAACACACACACCACAAAGTGACTTCATAGTAACTTCACTGCTGGGTTTAAACTCCTGCCAATCCTCAGATTCTGAATGTTGTGTGCAATTTGTACTGTAGCTTTACATGGATAACATTAATGTACGATTAAAATAAACCTCTCAATCATTGTTTACACTGCCACAATTTTTATCACAGGCA
The DNA here is from genome assembly GCA_030684275.1 of Acipenser oxyrinchus oxyrinchus. Taxonomy (NCBI): domain Eukaryota; kingdom Metazoa; phylum Chordata; class Actinopteri; order Acipenseriformes; family Acipenseridae; genus Acipenser; species Acipenser oxyrinchus. Next base: position 127,356 of record CM060295.1, read on the forward strand.
TAGTAGTTTGTGACAATTGCCCCCTATTAAAACACACATGGCTATACACAGGGACAATGATAACTGGCAGTTTGAAATGCACTAAGCGAATGTATAGCCCTGTCGATAATGCTGAACTAACACCATGTACAGACTTTGATTTGTGCGTCTTGTGCAAGTGTATCTATAGCAGATGCTGAAGTAGCAAACCATTCATTTCAACCTGAAAAATGGAAGAAAAAAAACCTGGGACACAAAAAATGTAGAGTTTAATACACAAAGAAAAAACAAAAGGCTGATTTCTTTTTTTTTTTTTTGCCAAGTAAAGATTAATTTCAACCAGTTGTAAACACACAAAAAAACTTACCAGAATAAAAAATAAAATAAAAAAATTTGTGAACTATATATTTTTATTTTAAAAAGATATATAGGTTGCAGACTGGATAACCCCACCCAATTTAAAATGTATTTTATGGGCTTGGTGGTCCAGTGGTTAAAGAAAAGGACTCGATACCTGGAGGTTCCCAGTTCAAATCCCAGTTGAGCCACCAACTCACTGTGTGTGTGTGTGTGTGTGTGTGACCCCCGAGCAATTCACTTCCCCTCCTTGTGCTCCGTCTTTCAGATGAGACGGTAAAACAAACAAGGTCCTATTGGAAGCGACTCTGCAGCAGCAGTTGATGCATAGTTCACCCCCCTTTAGTCCAAGTCGCTTTGGATAAAAGCATCTGCTAAATAAGCTGGCAATGGCTTTAAAACTACCCCTGCAATGTTGCTACAAGACCCTCCCATTGCACATTGAGCTTCCATGACAGCACCTGAGATGCACCGATTTGTGCAGACCACTCTTAAATATAGTATTTACAGGCCAGCATGTTGAGAAATTAATTAATTGACACCGATTCAACCCTACAAGTGTCCACAAATGATTGACATTAATTGCAACCATCACTTTAATGGTGTAACCAGGTTTGATCAAATTTATAGGACATATTTACCGCCCAATCAAAAAAGTATATATATGATAAAGGCTGCAGTTCCACCACAAGCCCAATAGGGGTGCCAGAGGACAGCAAGCATAATAAAAATCACGCTCAAGACTGTAAAATACACAGTGTAACTAACACATGTTTAAAAAACCACTACACACACACTTGCATTTAACTTTCTATTATGAAACTTGAAGATTGCTTTTTTTAATTTCAGGCCCTCCTTTTAAAAGTGCTCAAGTCAGATATTCTGGCAGATGAGGGGGTAGTTGGACCTGGATAGAACTTAAGTGAACAAAACCTCACCAGTTTTACAAACAGGCTTTGGTAGAAATGAAATTGTTTTAAAACAAGATTGCAAGTGTTTTGAGAGTTAAAGTTTAGGAACGGAAACACTTTAAAAAAAATAAAATTGATGCACTTGCAATTATAACCCATATAACTGATCAATTATAATTACAAAAAATTGAAAAAAAATAAGTTTAGTGGACTCTGCATAGAGCAGGCATATATTAACATGTCTGGTCACCATTGGAAACAGTTTAACCCTTTTGAATGCATTTTCTGTTTTATATATAAACATTTGTTGTCACATTTGATACTCTCAAACCCCCATACGCACCAATTAATGACTGCATTTAATAACCGGGTTTGGACCACTTAATTATTATACATAAATTAATGTATCCTACACCTTTTGCGAGTATGAAACTCATTTAATAAAAAAAATTAAGATAAAACCCAAGATACTAATGTTTGCCATTTGAAGTTGAACCTCAAAAACCACTGACTCCCCAATTAGGATTGAGATATCATATTTCACCTAACAAATTCAAATAATTTCTGAAAATGATATTTCAGCTGTTAAGTGAGACCACTCTTTTATAAGCAAACGCTTATCATAAAACTTTATAAACCCACATGTGCACATTATTACAGAAGGGGTAGATAACGAAATTGAATTGAACACTGGTCTTACAGGTTTCGTTTCTCCCAGCAAGTATGACCTTAGCACAGGGCGTTTACCACCCCCAGCCCCCCACGTTGGGTGCTTTTCATTCCATCTGAGCTCTCAATTACTCAACTAGACCCTTAATATAAAATGTTATAGCAAACTTAATCTCCACCCGTTTAGCAGCTGAAATCAAGTTTTTAAAAAACGTCCATTACTAATTCAATGAAGTGTCTAGTTAAAGTAACCGAGAGCTCGATTTGTGTCCAGTTAAAGAAGTTGTGTAACCAGTTTGGCCATTAATTAAAATAAATAATAAATTTGGCATAAGGAGGAGGTAGCCACCTTTTCTAGTTCAGTTGCACAGAATATTCCCCCACATTACACAGCAGCTTTAAGGTTTAGCACCAAGCAACAAAATATTAAATTTGATGTGCAAGTTAAAAGTTTCTCGCACACCAATTAGGCTTCCGGCTGCAAACATGATTGCAAACAGAGCGCAGGATACACTAGGAAGGATAATCATTAAATAAAACTAAGCTTGCAGCACAACCTTAAAATACAAAAACTGCCATGCAATTAGTTCCAGACCCCCCCCCCCCACACACACACACCTAAACCAACATTAGTTATTCCAATATGGGGGTATGGTCACTAATCCGGCCCCCCCCAATTGACAAATTTGCAAACTAACTTCCCTAAATTGGCATTAGTCTGATATCGCTACCTATCTGGGGACAAAAGCCAGCTTAACACATTTTAAAAATTACTACATTAGTTTGTTTCACTCCCCCCGCCCCTATGGTACCTACCCCATGCCTCCTCTTCCTCGGGGTCCTCCCCTTCCTCCCCTGTCGAATCCTCCCCTTCCTCCGAAACCACCGCCCCTGCCCCGGCCTCTACTATCTTGTCCTCCGTACCCTCCAGATTCGGGACCCCCGTAGCCCCCTCCCATCTGGGGAGGCTCCTGACCGTACCCTGGGAGACGAGAAAGAAAAACGGAGAGAGACATTGTGAGGTCACTGGTCATCTTATATCAGAATCATAAGCCCAATGCTTAAGACCGTGTGTGACTGCAGATGGAAATAAAGACTGCCAGCTTGATCAGCCCCCAGTGTGTCTAGATAACAAGCTCAGGTGTGTCTGATTTATTAAACTCCTAGTGAAACCAGGACTGGATCACACTGCTGTGCAACGGGAGTCTGATTCCCAGCCCTGTGATAACCAGCATGAGTAAGACAGGGATAGAAATCAGACTCCCATTGCACAGCAGTGTGATCCAGTCCTGGTTTCACTAGGAGTTTAATAAATCAGACACACCTGAGCTTGTTATCTAGACACACTGGGGGCTGATCAAGCTGGTAGTAAAACCTGGACTGGATCACACTGCTGTGGAATAGGAGTCTGATTTCCAGTCTTGTCACCAGTTTGTTTTTAAACCACCATTACCTTTAAAAAAACAAATCTTTGAATAGTGCTGAAAAATTAGAATTGAAGCAAAATAAATAAAAGGAGTTTCAAGTTGGCTCCATGCTAAGTTTAAATAAGACCGTGAATATTTTGAAAAGTGACAAGTTTAAAATATCACTGAAGATAATGATAACTGGAGACATAAGACTCCCGTTGCATTCCAGCGAGACAATCTATTAAGCTCAGTTAAAAACTAATGGATCAAGCAGCTATGCAATAGGAACCTTATTCTCCTCACCACCACATATCATAATACTCCAGAACACAAAGTAGAAAACTGAAATTCCCTCTGGTGTATTAACACACACAATCTCAGTACCTAAAACTAGGGTACTCTTTCTCCACCCCACCAAAAAAAGTTGTTATTGGGACATCTGCATGAATTAAGAGCATTAGCAGTAATGACTTCCAAGTCACAGCACAGCAGTGTGGGTTGAGAGAGAGAGAGTGAGCAAGCGAGGCAGGGGAAACAAGAGGGCGACTTCCTTATCTGTTTTAAGGTAGGCATGTAGCCGGTTTTTGGTGGTGGGTTGGTTGATCTGCAATCCCCAAAACCTAACCCCCCCCCCCCCGATTTTTCTCTCCCTCCCTTACCTTCTGCAGCTCCGTACTGGTGGCTCCCGTAAGTGTGCGCAGGGTGCGGGCTGGGGTAGCCCGGGTGCGGTTGCTGCTGGTTGCTGTAGCCGCCGGTCGTGTGCGCTTGAGACCCAGGAGGGGGCGCCCCCGCACCAGCACTGTAACTGGAGTGTGTGTGGTTTAGTAAAGGAGCCTTTCCCATACCTCCTGCCCCTCCTCCTTGACTGTACTGGCCCTGCTGCTGGCTGTAGCTCTGGGGTGGAGGGGTGTTGTAGTTGGGTTGTTGCTGTTGGCTGTAGTGTCCCGCGGCTGCTCCTCCTCCTCCTCCGCTAGCTCCCCCTGCTCCTCCCTGCTGGGGGGGCTGCCCCTGCCCAGCATAGCCCCCCTGGGTCCCGTAGCCCCCTCCTGCTGCGGCCCCAGCATTGGCCCCGCCTCCACCACCGCTCTGGGGCTGCCCGTAACCAGAGGGAGTCTGGGAGCCGCTGCCGTAACTGGGGAGGGGAGGGAGAGAACGCGTACAATTAAGATTATTCAGTGCGGTGTATTCTCTAGTGTCGTGCAACGCATCACAGTAATGGTTACCCAACTGCTGCCCATAGCCAGGGTATGAAGACTTTCTATAACTCTGCTGTAGCAGTTCAGTGTAATGTCATTTGTGGATTCTCCAGTGCAACGCATTGGTTTACCTGGTGGCTGAAGACGCAGAGGCTGGCTGCTGCTGCCCGTAGCCCGGGTACGAGGACTGCTGCTGCCCGTAGCTGCTCTGGGCGGGCTGGCTGCTCCCGTACCCAGTGGCTCCGTACGCCTGACTGGACTGGCTGTAGCCTTGAGAGGCAGGCTGGGCACCATAGCCACCTGGGAGAGAGAAGTCAGGTAATCAGCGGTTTCTGCTGCCAACTAGGGGGTCAGTAACTATTGCTGCGCAAAACAATTAGGATTCAATAAAACTTCCCTTTTTTATATAAAAAAGAAGAAAAAAAAAAAAAAAAGAAGACAGCGAGGGTGGCTGGTGTCGGTCGGGCCGATTTACCAGCCAGACAGAAACGAGTGAAAAAACAGCTGCTTGGGTTTGTGTGGGTCGCTGTTCTCCGCAGAGTCTGAAGAAAAAGCAGCCATCACCACAAGCAGCTGTTCCTTCACTCGGAAGGGTAAAATCAGCATGATCGACACCATTGACCCTTGCCCGACTTCTGATTGCAATAAGCCAATAAAAATCTGTTTGTGCAGCACGACTATCAATTTGAAAAATAAAAAAAAAACACAACTCTTGCAACTTGCCTGTCTGGGTCTGTCCATAGGTGGACCCATAACCTCCCTGGCTGTAAGCGGCTGCACTGGTGTCCGAGGACTGCCCATAGCTGCCGTAACTCTGCTGGCCATAGGCCTGGGCAGCTGGCTGGGTATAGCCTTGACCAGTCTGAGCACCATAAGGTCCATAGCTATGGGAAAGAGAGAAAGCTGTAAGGCTGTATTCAAACTGACTTGTTTGAAACGATGTATCTACATGCTTGCTGTTCACACTACTCTGTGAGCAAAGGGGCCAAGTTAATTTGGATGCAAACTAAAGTTTTTTTTGTTTTTGTTTTTTTTGTCCTCCCCCATTATTTTTTTTTTCCAGGACCGAGTCCGTTTGTGTTCACAATGCAGTTTAGTGTTCGTTTTATATGGTGTGTGAACCACGTTAATGGATCCTCACCTGATGTGCGATCCTTGCACTACCGTCATGTAAATTGTAGATACAAATGGTCTTTAAATCATTAGTTGTTGCTTCTTATCTCTTCCTGTATTTTGTAATATTTGCAATCTGTAAACTACACTTGCATTGCCCCTGTAACATATGCAAGGTTGCTTGGGATAAAGGCATCTGCCAAATAAACGAATAAAAATAAAATTATTAATTGAAACAGATCCTTACCCTTGTGCTGCCGTCTGAGAATAATCTGAAAAAAAAAAAAAAAAAGAAAGATGTTTAAACACATCCAAGAGATGAGGCAGGGTTTGCATGCGAATCAAGGCTGTGCCAATACTCATGTATACTATTTTAAAAAATCAGCAGGTGTTCAATAAACCCATTTGTTGTTTATGTATGGATTTTCAAAAACAAAAAGCCTTCCTTCACCTTTGCAATTCAGTACCAATTAATGGCAATTAAACTTTCACATTGGGTTTGCAGTTTATATTAAAAAAAAAAAAGTTACCAGATAAAAATTAAACTTCCAAAAACCGGCTTTAGTAGCGGAGGTTAATTGCCATTGATTGGTACTCTATCTTAAAGGCATAGGAAAGGCGATTCCTTGTTTTGAAATCAACTACTGATTTTTGAAAAGCGATACTGACGATTCATTTCAACTCGCAGACTTGACAAACTGGGTTATTCTCCAATACTTCCACTTACTATAAAAAAATGACTAAATCAAAAACAAAAAAAGAACCTTCGTTTCAAAACAGTAAATACGTTACAGTATATAATTCAAAGTACAGTCATTCCCATTGTATCACTATACCTACACACTCAAGACAAGCAGGAATAGGAGTCAGACTCCCATTGCACAGCAGTGTGATCCAGTCCAGGTTTTACTACCAGCTTGATCAGCCCCCCAGTGTGTCTAGCTAACAAGCTCAGGTGTGTCTGATTATTAAACTCCTAGTGAAACCAGGGAATGGATCACACTGCTGTGCAACGGGAGTCTGATTCCCATCACTGTGAAGATAACCAGCATTATTATTCCAGGAAAGTAAATAAAACTCCTATTGCACCGCAGTTCCCCCTCAGTCCAGGTTTTACTACCAGCTTGATTCGACACAGTGTGCACAGGTAAGCTCAGTTGTGTCTTGTTAATGAATGGATCAAAATGCCATGCTCTGAAAATCTACTAGGATGTGAAGAGACACCAAACTGAACAAACCCAACGTATTTCGGAGGGGAGGATACGAATGTTGCCGAATAGTTCATACATAATTTAAATTCGGTTAACCCGTAAAGCGCACAACCTCCATTTTACAAACCGGCTACAACAGCAAGGCAAAGAGACAGAGGGGGCGAGTACCCGGATGACAACATCGGCGCCATTGATAAATAAGATTTGCCAATAAAAAAAATTAAAAAAAGACTGTCGTAACCCGTCATAGATTCAAAAGGCAGAACGTACAACGGCTATATAAAAAAAACTGGCTTTCACGTATTTGTACACAGGCGGAGTTCGGCAAGAAAATGTTTTAATTTTTTTTTGCGGATAAACGCTTACTCGACTGGCCGTTACAAAATGGCGGCGGGTCTAACAATTCTTTGTGTTGCAAAAGAGACGGTAAGAAATTCTCGAGAATTAAAAGATTAAAACCTCTCTCGGCGATATAAAAGCTACATAGACAACGCTTTATCAAAGCCTGCACACCATCTCCGGGTTAAATTTATTTATTAATGCTAAAATAACGCAAATGTTGACATGTCTAAATAAAAAACGAGCAACCACTCAATCTGTATAAATTCAGCCAAGCTAATAATTAACACTATGCGTATTAAAAAGTACTTTAATTTTTAATAGAAATGAATTCACTGCCACCGACACCCCCCCTCCCTCTGTATTAAATGAAATAGTTAAATGTAGCCTTGGGTGTAATTAACAGGGCGTACCGAATTGCACAAGTAAAATAGTTACTTAAATTACATATGCTACTACTGTAAAACTAATATAGCGATATAATTCATTCTCAGTGTTTCTTACGCATACAAAAACGGTTTTAATGTGTGTTGTGTTACAAACGTTTAAAAAAAAATGCACGGTATCTTAAAATACTCAATACATAACATGTGTTACGCCGTATATAAAAGATAAATAACTATATTCTTACCGTTGGACGCCATTGTCGGTTGCTTTGTTTTAACCGCAATTTCTCTCCTAAAGTGAAACTAAAGTCCACAACCGTGGTGCCAAAAACTGAGACCGCAGACTGCGACACAAAAATCGTTCAGCCATTCCATTTATAACCGCTGCAGGGCCGACCCAAGCTGAAAAAAGGGGGGTCCGTGTTCCACAATTCATGGACAAATCCACACCGGCATTTCTATCTATCACAGCAAACAAATCTTGAACATATACAAATCATTAATAGTAATCATAAATGATCTGCATGTAAGGGGGAAGATATATTTATTATGTCAGTATATATGTTTCACTGTATCTCCCTTTATTCGAATGGTATATTCTACGGCTGGTTTTTCAGACTCTGTCGTCACAGGAGACGTATTGGATGGTACCAACGGGGGGAGCGGGGAATAATTTAGTTCAAGAATATTAGTTGTCCAAAAAGCATATTATAAATGTAAATTTCTGCTGTTCAGTGATGAGAGAAGTAGTGAAATGGTCCACAGGCTACTGAAACATACGGGTAATGCGTTTCCAAACATGAGCTACTACACCTTTTCAATACCACAAAACCCCTTAAAATCGAGTTGGTTTGTTCCACGTCGACAGAAGGCGTGTGGATGCGTCCTGTGTTGAAAACGGAGTGAAACCGGATTTGTCGTCATCGGTTCTGCGCAACAAGCTGTACAAAAATAACAAAACAGAAAAGACACACAACAACAAAAATTGAGACGCAAAAAAGTTCACAGTATACAGTTTGTCGGCTTGGTATTGACACTTTAGCAGCCAATGTTGGTTGTCAGGAACAACGTGAATAATTTCTATATTTAACAGCACAGGTATGTTGTTTTTAATTTAGCCAGGTATATGTCATCATTAATATGTCATTATAACCTCCACGCGTGTATTTCCATAATAATATACTGAAGTGAAAATATATATTTAAAAAAACAAAAAACCCGAGACGATGAGACTGCACGAAGTGGACAGGTGGACAGTTCTGGTAGAATACAAAAACTGGCTGAATGCGAACCAGATTTTTTTTTTTTTTTAAATACCAGACCCGTTTCAGTCGCAAGTTCGTCTTCTACGCGATAAAAAGGTTTCAAGACACAAACTCTGCGGAGGACAGGGAAAGGAGCGGCTGGCCCCGGGTCATAACCCAGAAACTGATCAAAAACGTCCAGCAGGCCTGTAAACAAAACCCCGGGATGTCGTGCAGGCACCTCGCCCTCCGCTCCGGCGTGTCCCGCAGCACCAAGGAGGGACTGAGAACGCACAACACCAACACCAGCGGCAATACTACGACTAGCAAGGACATAATAGCCTTTTTTAAAATCGATTCCCAAAAATGGGGCTGATCAAGCTGGTAGTAAAACCTGGACTGGGTGACGCTGCTGTGCAATAGGAGTCTGATTCCCAGCCCTGCAATAATAACGCTGGTTATCATCACAGGGCTGGGAATCAGACTCCGCTGCACAGCAGTGTCACCCAGTCCAGATTTACTAGCAGTTAATAATCAGACACACCTGAGCTTGTTAGCTAGACACACTGGGGGGCTGATCAAGCTGGTAGTAAAACCTGGAATAGCAATATGCCTCCCTGGTATGTATGTTTTCTGTCTCTCTCTCTCTCTCTATTTCTCTATCTGTCTCTTCATTAGAACCTGCAAAGGGAGGGCCAAATGATTAAAAAAAACTTCCAAGAGCCAGGATATATATATACTGTATATATATATATATATATATATATATATATATATATTGTTTTCATTTACTCGCCTTTTGTAAAAAATAAAAAATAAAAACATGAAAATGAGCACTGATAATTCAACGTAACAGAGACCTGCGTTTCAATCATTGAGAGGCAGGGGGGGCCAAACTCAGGGTCGGGGGTAAGAGAGTGGCGAGTGAAATTAGGAGGGGGGGGGGGCACAGTGATATTGGCCATCATGAGACTGCAATCTAGTGTGTAGGGTGGGGGTAGGGAGTAGAGGCTGGGAGTGGGGTGTAGGGAGTAGAGGCAGTGATCTCTCTGTGGAGACGCACACAAATCACTCACCATGAACAGGAGAGGGAGGAGAGAGAGGCTGTGAGGAGGTGCAGCACGAGGCAACTTTACAGCCAGCTTCCACTACCCTTATAAAAGGGTCCCATAATAAAAGCACAGCAAAGTGTAATAAAGCATGGTAAAGCATAGGGAAGCATTGTAAAGCACAGAGAGGTCTGGTAAAGCATAGGGAAGCATTGTAAAGCACAGAGAGGTCTGGTAAAGCATAGGGAAGCATTGTAAAGCACAGAGAGGTCTGGTAAAGCATAGGGAAGCATTGTAAAGCACAGAGAGGTGTGGTAAAGCATAGGGAAGCATTGTAAAGCACAGAGAGGTCTGGTAAAGCATAGGGAAGCATTGTAAAGCACAGAGAGGTCTGGTAAAGCATAGGGAAGCATTGTAAAGCACAGAGAGGTCTGGTAAAGCATAGGGAAGCATTGTAAAGCACAGAGAGGTGTGGTAAAGCATAGGGAAGCATTGTAAAGCACAGAGAGATCTGGTAAAGCATAGGGAAGCATTGTAAAGCACAGAGAGGTCTGGTAAAGCATAGGGAAGCATTGTAAAGCACAGAGAGGTCTGGTAAAGCATAGGGAAGCATTGTAAAGCACATGGTGTCTGATAGTTTACTACATTCTGAAAATAGGATTGTGGGGTTCTGTCTGTGTGTCTGTCTGTCTGTCTGTCTGTCTGCAGCTTTAATGAAACTAAACTCTTTTCAGAATGTAGTAAACTAACACAGACCCCAAGAAGAAGGGATTATATTGTAGCATCAAACTGAACAGGATTGTGGGGCTCTGTCTGTCTGTCTGTAGGTTTAAGCACCTAAATCTTTCTTTCTGTTGTTTTTAATTACGTTATTTGTATTAATATATTAAACAACTTTCAGTGATATCTATCTATCTATCTATCTATCTATCTATCTATATCTATATCTATATCTATATATATATATATATATATATAGACACACACACACACACACACACACACGTGTGTCCAGAGCTGTTTTTTATAGTTGTTTTCAATATTTAATGCATGAAAGGTTTACTTCTTATTCGGTCAAAAAAACAAAAACAAAACAAAACAAAAACTGTTCTCGGCAGCTGAAACACGAAACTACTCTTTGAGTTTTAGGACACAGGTAAGAAACTCCCTCAGAACGACTGAAACCTGTATCCCAGAGTTAAAAACCCGAATAAAGACCCAGAACGCCAAAAACAAAACAACAACAACAACAAAAATTACATGAAACACAGCTCCAGCCTCTTTCGCGTTCTGGTTAATTTACGTTTCGCATGAACCTCGCCCTAAAAATTCAACCCAAACTGCCACTGCACGTCCCGCCCTTCCTTCCTTCCCATTGGCTAGCCTGCAGGAAACGCGCGTTCTGATTGGCTCCGGTCGGTCTCGCAGAATCAGGATGTGAAAAACTGAAAGAGACACACAAGGAGAAAGTATTACAAAAAAACAACGCGTTACATGAGGACCCGACCATCGACTCAAAAACACGCCAAAAAAAAGACTGAATACCATGCTTGAATCCCTTCGTCGTAGCGGGACGTATCGCTAAAGAGATCGTAAGTAAAACAAACTAACAAAAAAAAAAAAAAAAAAACGACTTGTTAAAAGGTTGTTGTTTTTTTAAAATATTTTTATAAAAAAAAAATAAACAGCCTTATTATGCTGGTTCTTTTTAGGTGTCTAACTATTGCCGGAGACACGACTGTATAGCGATGTTGTTATTATTATTGTTATTATTATTATTATTTAGTATACCGTCATTGTGTGTCTCTTACATTATCGTATTAAGCAAAACCTCTCAATGTTTTAATTAAACGTTCAGTTCTAGAATTAAGAAATGAGTTCAAAGGCGTTCTAAATGAGTTCAAAGACGTTCTAAATGAGTTCAAAGACGTTCTAAATGAGTTCAAAGGCGTTCTAAATGAGTTCTGATATGAATCGCTGCTCTAGCCCGCTGAATGCTGGCGTGATCCTGTGACGCTTGTGATTTTGAATAGCGTGGGAAAAACAGGCACCGATTTGTTTTATTTTAAAGTCTGGAGCAGCCCCGGTCTCGGCTGGTTTTCTGAGCTTTCAATTATAACTAGACCCTTAATTGAAGTGATAATTAGGGTTAATTAGACCTTTTACTGGTTTCGCTCTTAAAAGTAGCAGATTTCAAGCGAGGCGTCACATTTTATGAGTAAATTTGAAATCTAAAGCAGTTTAACAGCTAAACACAGTTTAAAAAGGTCTAAATTAAGCAAGTTATTAGTTAAATTAAGGGTCCAGTTTTCTTAGGGGCTCAGAAGACACAGGAAGTCGCTGCTCTACACAGAAGTCCCGAACCAGGTGCTGAATTCCTAATATAACCGATTCAGACGCCTTGAAACCTTATTTATTACGGCAGTGAAGATGTTTTGTATTAGACGATGATGAATGATGTTCAACATTTTGAGTCTCTTTTCGCCTCCATCTCCGTTAGTCATCATTATTATTTCTCTTCCCCTCTCCTCTCTCCTTTTGGTCCTTCTCCTCATCATCCTCTCTCTCTCTCCCTCTCCCCTCTCCTCCTCCCTTCTCTCCCCTCTCTCCTCCCTCTCCCCTCTCTCCTGTCTCCCCTCCCTCTCTCCTCTCCTCTCCTCTCTCCTCCTCTCCTCCTCTCCTCTCTCCTCCTCTTCCCTCCTCTTCCCCTCTCCTCTCTCCCTCCTCCCTTCTCCTCCTCTCTCCTCCCTCTCTCCTCTCTCCCCTCCCTCTCTCCTCTCCTCTCTCCTCTCTCCTCCCTCTCTCCTCTCTCTCCTCCTCTCTCCTCTCCTCTCTTCTCTCCTCTCTCCTCTCCTCTCCTCTCCTCTCTCCTCTCCTCTCCTCTCCTCCTCTCTCTCTCCCTCTCTCCTCTCCCCTCTCCTCCTTCTCCTCTCCTCTCCCCTCCCTCTCTCCTCTCTCCTCTCCTCTCTCTCTCTCTCCCCTCCTCCCTCTCCTCTACTCTCCTCTCTCCTCTCCTCTCTCCCCCCTCCTCCCTCTCTCCTCTCTCCTCTCTCCTCTCCTCTCCTCTCTCCCCTCCTCCCTCTCCTCTCCTCTCTCCTCCCTTTCCCCTCCTCTTCCCCTCTCCTCTCCTCCTCCTCCTCTCCTCTCCTCCTCCTCCCTCTCTCCTCCCCTCCTCTCCTCTCTCCCCTCCTCTCTCCCTCCTCCCTCTCCTCTCCTCTCCTCTCTCCTCTCCTCTCTCCCTCTCCTCTTCCCTCTCCTCCCTCTCGTCCCTCTCTCCTCTCTCCCCTCCTCCCTTCTCCTCCTCTCCTCCTCTCTCCTCTCTCCTCTCTCCTCTCTCCTCTCCTCTCCTCTCTCTCCTCTCCTCTCCCAGGCGATGATGTCAGAGTTAGTAAAGGATGCAGCTGGTGTTGCCAGGGAAGGGGCGGGGCCTGCGGTCGGCTGCACCACGGCAACCACTGTTGCTAAGAACCTGGCCTTCCTGAAGCTGGCGCGTGGACGTGAACCCGAGGTGGGGCGACGAGTATGACATCATCGAGACCATCGGCTGCAGGAGCCTATGGGGTGGTGTCCTCAGCCAGGAGGCGGTCCACAGGTAAGCGATCGACCAATCAGCAGTCGGCATTGCAGCTGCTGTAGTTCTGTCCAGGGTTTTATATCAGTGTTATACAGTGCTGTCCCGCCAGCATTGCCAGTGCACTAGATCAGGGTTCAAAGGTCAGAGTTGACACCTGTTGGGGTTGTGTCTCCCTCTTATGTCTGTGTGTGTGTGTGTCCGTTTATGAATTCACTGTTTTCAGCATTTTTTTTTTTTATTAAGTAGATGAGAAACTGTGTATGTGTATCGTATGTGTCGTTTCTACCCCCAGGCCAGCAGGTGGCGATCAAGAAGATCGAGCATGTTGCCGATGTCGTGAACGAGCATGAAGGACCCTGAGAGGCTGAAAATCTGAAGCACTTCAACCACGACAACATCATGCATCGCAATCAAAGACATCCTGAGACCCAACGTGTCACGCAGACTTCAAATCCGTGTGAGTGAGAGAGAGAGAGAGAGAGAGAGAGAGAGAGAGAGGAGAGACAGACAGAGAGAGAGAGGAGAAGAGAGAGAGAGACAGAAGGAGGGAGGAAGGAGGGAGAGGAGAGAAGAGACAGACAGAGAGGAGGAGAGAGGGAGAGAGGATAAAGAGAGGAGGAAGAGAGAGAGGGAAGACAGAGAGAGAGGGAGGGAGAGAGAGAGAGAGAGGAAAGGAGAGAGAGAGAGAGGGAGGAAGGGAGGGAGACACAGACAGAGAGAGGGAGAGGGAGATAGAGTATCTGTCACTGTGTGTCTCTGTGTCTCTGTATGTGAGACTCCCGCTGCACAGCAGTGTGATCCATTCCTGGTTTCACTAGGAGTTTAATAATCAGACACACCTGAGCTTGTTAGCTAGACACACTGGGGGCTGATCAAGCTGGTAGTAAAACCTGGACTGGGTGACACTGCTGTGCAACATTGAGGGCTGCATTTAACAAAAACTCAATTACCCCCCCCCCTCCCCAACCCCCGCCCCTCAGGTACGTGGTCCTGGATCTCATGGAAAGCGACCTGCACCAGATCATCCACTCCCAGCAGCCCCTGAGCCACAGAGCACGCCGCTACTTCCTGTACCAGCTCCTGAGGCCTCAAATACATCCACTCATGCGCGTGATCCGCCAGCGACCTCAAACCCTCAACCTGCTGGTCAACGAGAACTGCGAGGCTGAAAGATCGGGGACCCGGCATGGCCAGGGGTCTGTGCACCCAGCCGGACGAATTCAAGTACTTCATGACGGAGTACGTGGCCACCAGGTGGTATCGGGCCCCGGAACTGATGCTGTCTCTGCACAAGTACACCCAGGCGATCGACATGTGGTCCGTTGGGTGTATATTCGCGGAGATGCTGGGTCGGCGACAGCTTTTCCCTGGGAAAAATTACATCCATCAGCTGCAGCTCATCATGTCCGTGTTGGGAACCCCCTCTGACGAGGTCTGTGAGTCCGGATCGCGTTTCCGTTGATCAGGCCAGGGCTGGGAACCAGACTCCCGCTGCACAGCAGTGTGATCCATTCCCTGGTTTCACTAGGAGTTTAATAATCCGACACACCTGAGCTTGTCAGCTAGACACACTGGGGGCTGATCAAGCTGGTTAGTAAAACCTGGACTGGGTGACACTGCTGTGCAATAGAGTCTGATTCCCCATCCTAATTTAGCAGTTATTAAATCAACTAAATAAATTGTAAAAGGTGGGAAGGACGGCATTTTATTTATTTCTTTTTTTAAATCGGCGCGTCAACAAACTGATTTATTTAACACCAGCCGACAAATATTTCTTGAAGGCGGTTAGGCGCGTGTTGTTATGCGCTGTGATTGGCTCTCCCGTGTGCGTTCAGCTGTGATTGGCTCCTCCTTGTTCCAGGTGATCCTGTCGTCGGAGCTGAGGAGAGGGTGCGTTCCTACATCCAGAGCCTCCGTCCGGGACCCGTGCCCTGGGACCGGGTCTCGAGGGCGAGACAAGCGCTGCCCTGGACCTGCTGTCCGCATGCTGAAATTCGACCCTGCGGAGCGTGTCTCCGTGGCTCAGGCACTGCGCCACCCCTTCCTGAGCAAGTACCATGACCGGGAGGATGAGCCCAGCTGTGTGCCGCCGACTTCCCGCCGACAAGCAGGTGCGACTCCCTCGTTCCGGCAAGACTTCAGACTGCACTGTGAAAGCCAAGCTGAGTCTTAAAGGATCCCTCTCTCTCTCCGATCTCCCATCTCTCTCTTACCTCCCTCCTCTCTCCCCTCTCTCCTCTCTCTCCTCTCTCTCCCATCTCACTGACCTCCCTCCCCTCTCCCATCTCCCATCTCTCTCTGACCTCTCTCCTCTCTCCACTCTCTCCTCTCTCCTTTCTCGCCTCTCTCTGACCTCCCCTCTCTCCTCTCTCTCCTCTCTCGCCTCTCCTGACCTCCCTCTCTCCTCTCTCCTCTCCCATCTCTCTGACCTCCCTCTCTGTCCTCTTTCCTCTCTCTCTCTCCCTCTCTCTGTCCTCTCTCATCTCCCATCTTCCCCTCTCTGTCCTCTCTCCCCCATCTCTCTCTTCTCTCCCCTCTCTCTGTCCTCTCTTATCTCCCATCTTCTCCTGTCTCTCCCCTCTCTCTGTCCTCTCTCATCTCCCATCTCCCCTCTTTCCTCTCTCCTCTCTGTCCTCTCATCTCTCTGTCTCTCTCATCTCCCATCTTCTCCTCTCTCTGTCCTCTCTCCCCTCTCTCTGTCCTCTCTCATCTCCCATCTTCCCCTCTCTCTGTCCTCTCTCCTCTCTCTGTCCTCTCTCATCTCCCATCTTCCCCTCTCTCTGTCCTCTCTCCTCTCTCTGTCCTCTCTCCCCTCTCTCTGTCCTCTCTCATCTCCCATCTTCCCCTCTCTCTGTCCTCTTTCCTCTCTCCCCTCTCTCTGTCCTCTCTCATCTCCCATCTCCCCCTCTCTCTGTCCTCTCTCCTGTCTCTGTCCTGTCTGTCCTCTCTCATCTCCCCTCTCCTTTCCCATCTCTCCCCCTCTCCCAAAGAGAGCGTAAAATAAATGAGGTACCCCATTAAATTCTCTGTTTATTTTAATGCATCATTTGCACAACATATTTTTGATGCATTTTATCATCTATAAATTGTGCTGCATTAACCCATTCGAAATGCATTCAATATATTTCACGCAGCGTGCGTTTTTTGTTGCGTTTTTTGGTGCGGCTATCTGTCCGAGCAGTAAAGATTATAGATGCAATTATGACCTGATTGATTTCATTTCTCTCTGAACCCGTACAGGTGTTGACTAAAGACCAGATCAAATCAGCTATCTTAGAAGAGATCGAGGATTTCCACCAGAAGAGAGAAGCATCGCCGCGAATCAACTTCAAGCCTTTCCTAAAGCCCGCCCCCAGCAGCCAGGCTCAGACTCAGCAAGCCACGCCCCCTCCAGCCCCTGCCAGTTGCCATGACGTCGA
The DNA here is from genome assembly GCA_030684275.1 of Acipenser oxyrinchus oxyrinchus. Classification (NCBI taxonomy): domain Eukaryota; kingdom Metazoa; phylum Chordata; class Actinopteri; order Acipenseriformes; family Acipenseridae; genus Acipenser; species Acipenser oxyrinchus. The sequence goes on from CM060295.1 coordinate 144,212, forward strand.
CATGCCCAGCGCCAGTTCCGATTGCGGCCAGTTGGAAACCATCGATTTGACTTCACCAGCAGGGGAGGAGGAGGAGGAGGGGCCTGAGCTGGCCACTGCGGAGTTCGGCTCCGCCCCCTGTCCCGGTTCAGGTTCGGCTCCTCCCCGGGTTCGGGGTCTCCAGGCAACCCACGAAGAGGCGGAGCAGCAGAGGAGCAAAGCTGTGAAGGCAGAAACAGACCCCGCCCCTAAAAGGGAGGGCGCGATTTCTGACGACACAAAAGCAGCACTCAAGGCAGCTCTATTGAAATCTGCACTCCGGCACAAAATTAAAGGTAGCGGCTGATAGTCTTATATTTATCCTTTTTTAAATCAATTTTCTTATTTCTTTTCTAGTTTCTATTATATATTTATGTATTTATTTAGTACGTGATTTATGATAACATGGTTGATTTATGATTAATTTTGTTGCTTTCATTTTTATCCATTTTATTTTTTTGTTATGATTTATGATTCCTTAGTCAGATTTTTTTTTTTTAAATGTAATGTAAATCGGATTGCCTAATTATATTTATTTATCACTTTAAAAAAAAAAAACTATTTTCTTTTAAATAAACGATTCCTGGTAATTTAAGATTAATTTTCCTTCTCTCTTCTCTCCCCCTCCTCTCCTCTCTCCACTTCTCTCTCCTCCCCTCTCCCTCCTCCTCTCCTGTCTCTCCTCTCTCCCCTCTCTCCTCTCCTGTCTCTCTCTCTCCCTCTCTCCTCCTCTCCCCTCTCTCCTCTCTCTCTCTCCTCCTCTCTCCTCCTCTCCCCTCTCTCCTCTCCTGTCTCTCCTCTCTCCCCTCCCCTCTCTCCACTCCCCTCTCTCCACTCCTCCCTCCCCCCTCCCTCCTCTCACAGACAATGCCGGGGGTCCTTCTGGGGGGAACTCCACAGACGGAGGTGTCGTTGCAGGGGGGGTGCTGGGAGCCTGGAGGCTGTTGCATTGTGGGAGGAGGAGGAGGGAGGAGTAGGAGGGGGCACCCTGGGGGTGGCGAGTGACCCCGCAAGCCCGGTCACAGCCCAGGAGCCAGAGAGAGAGAGGAGAAGCAGAGAGGAGGCAGGAGCGGGGCGGAGAGGAGGAGAAGGAGAGGAGAGGAAGGAGGGGAGGGGAGGAGGGCAGGAGGGGACAGCCTGGGGGTGTGATCCTGGCGGGGCGACAGGAACCTGCTGGAACGCTGGCGCCAAGATGATGGACGGCAGCAGCAGCAGCAGCCGAGAGCAAGGGGCGGGCCAAGAACAAAGGGGACGGTGGCTGCCCCGCCCACGAACCCGCAGGCCACGCCCACTCCGGTGTCGGCCAATCAGGAGCTCCTGGAGCTGCAGGGATCGCTAGGCAACGGGGTTCCGTTGGCGAAACCAGCTAGGCTCAGCATTATGGGCTTCCAGGAGAAGCTGCCAACAGCAGCAGGCCCCGGGTTAAGCCTGGGGGCTGGAGTTTCGACGCTGCCCATGACCGGCACACTGAACTCAGGGCAGCCGGCCACCGTGCAGCCCCCTGAGCCTCAGACCCAGAATCTGGTACACTATTTCCCCTCCCAAGCTCCGCAGAGTAATTTTCTCAACCAGGCAGCCCAGCCAGGCCCGGTTCTGGCTCCCGGTACCGGCGCCTGTTCTGAAAACGGATCTGACAAAGTTCCACAGCCATCGGAATTCCAACACAACCTCATGCCTTTTGCCCCCAGTTTCACCCCCCTGCCAGCCTGGGCCAGGACCCCACCCCAGCAGCCCAATCTGATCGGGCCCCCCCAAATCAGACCCCAGATCGAGACTTTCGGGGCGCCTCCAACTCCCACTGTAACCCAGCAGGGGCAGCTCAACCTGGGCATGTTCCTGGGGAAAACCCCAGGCTTGGCAGCGAGGGAAGGCCTGGGGTTGGGAAACGCGGTTGGGACTGGGTTTTTGAACGGCAGCACCCCCAAATTTCCCCCCCCGGGTTTCTCCAGCACACCCCAGGCCTCAGTTAAGCTCTCCCAGCCTCACGCCAACGCCGGCTCCTTGCTGTGGCCTCAACAGCGCCACCTCTTGGCTGTTTCCTCGACAGACGCGCCCCACGCCAGCTCTCCGGACATCCACACTGTCACCCTGCAGCTGTCCAAGTCACAGGTGAGGAGACTGCGAGAACTAAGACTCCTTCTGCACAGCAGCTCGATCCATTCCTGGTTTCACTAGGAGTTTAATAATCAGACACACCTGAGCTTGTTAGCTAGACACACTGGGGGGCTGATCAAGCTGGTAGTAAAACCTGGAATGGATGACACATTGGATTGGGTTCTTCTCTCATACTGGATATCAAAATACTAGCGTAAGTTTTTTAGAAAGAGAACACCTCCGATCGGGCAGGACAAGGCGACACAGATAAAAATGGGAATCGGCATCTTAATTGTTTAGGGAAATGTATATTTTTGTGGCGTTCCGGTATTTTCAGATTCAGGACCGCAGTGATCATTTCAAGTGTTACAGTACAAGTAATACAATAAGAGCAAGATAAATACAATGACTAGTTCAAGCACACTTGTAACACTTGAAATGTATTTGCTTACCATTGTAAGTCGCCCTGGATAAGGGCGTCTGCTAAGAAATAAATAATAATAATAATCATAAAAAGTTACAGGTGGACAAAATACAATATAAAGTAACCAAGACCATGAAGCTTGAAGCTTTTGCTCTTTCGCTACGAAGCACAAAAACACGGGCATGTAAATATCTTTCTAGTTCGTTTTTTTTCTCTTCGATTTTAAATTACAAGAACAGTATTGCAAAAAAAAAAAAAAAAAAAAAGTACAAAATAATGTTCTGGTTTTCTAAGAAAGAACAAAAGTATTTTATTTTTTTTTATGTTGAAATGTTAATAAATACATACAATAATGATACACACAGTCTTTCTACCAGGGGCTGTGGTTTTGCAGACTTTCATAGACTTCATTTCAGTGGGGCTTCGTTTGAGACCCGCGGATGCTGCTGAATTCTACGGATGGCTGGTTTCTAGAGCGGTCAGATGTTTGTTTGTTTTTTACTGTGTTGTTATTTTTTTCTTCGCAGGTTGAAGACTTGCTGCCCCGCTTTCTCGGTGACCCCCAAAGGCAGCGGCAGGTGCATGGAGTGGGGTCCGACCTGGAAGAATTCCTCAACCAGTCCTTGAGATGGTCTCAGAGAATCCCGAGACAGGTGAAGCTCCCTCTCTCTCACTCTCAGTCCCTACCTCCTCCTCTCTCTCTCACTCCCTCTCACTCTCTTAATCCCTACCTCTCTCACTCTCTCTCACTCCCTTTCCCTCTCTTAATCCCTACCTCACTCCCTCTCTCTCGCTCCCTCTTTCCCTCTCTTAATCCCTACCTCTCTCACTCTCTCAGTCCCTACCTCTCTCTCTCTACCTGACTAGTCAGAGAACTACAGTGTGAACTGCTATTGACAACAGGGATTGGAATCAGACTCCCGCTGCTCAGCAATGTGATCCAGTCCTGGTTTCACTAGGAGTTTAATAATCAGACACACCTGAGCTTGTTAGCTAGACACACTGGGGGCTGATCAAGCTGGTAGTAAAACCTGGAATGGATCACACTGCTGTGCAATAGGAGTCTGTATACATATATAGAAACGGCTGTATAAATATAGAACCCTATTATAAGAGACACCCGACACACCACAGATTAATTTATTTAAAACTGAGGTACGAGGAGAGGGAAGAGGGGAGGAGGGTGTGTCCTACAAAGAGTGCAAGAGAATGAAACATGATTAGAGAGAAGGCACCTGATTCTCTCTCTCTCTCTCCCTAGCCATTCTGACTCCGCCCCTCTCTCCGCCTCCCTGCTTGCTGATTGGCTGGAAGTGCACAGAATGAATCCGGCCGACATGGAATCTCTGCAACAGGAACTGCAGCTGGGCTCTCCCATGATCCTCTCTGATATTCCAGATCTCCAAGACTCCTGATTGGGCCGCAGCAGGAAAGAGGGCGGGGCTTTTTCAGAACTTTCAAACCATGCTGAATCAATTAATAAATGAATGACTGATTAAGTCAATACGCCCAACTATAAAATAGTGACATTCTCTTTGTTTGTTTTATAAGTAATGACAGAATCAAGACATTGAAAAATATATTGTACTAACTTGTAATAAAGTTCCAATTAATTCAATGGCTTCACTGTTTTGAAAAGAACTGGTTTTGTACAAACCTAGCCATCTTTAAAATCCATTCTCTCACCTCTTATTAGCTTTATTAACATGATCACTAACCCCCTCCCTTTAAAGGAGCGCTGACCATCTTTAAAATCCATTCTCTCACCTCTTATTAGCTTTATTAACATGATCACTGACCCCCTCCCTTTAAATGAGCGCTGACCATCTTTAAAATCCATTCTCTCACCTCTTATTAGCTTTATTAACATGATCACTGGCCCCCTCCCTTTAAAGGAGCGCTGACCATCTTTAAAACCCATTCTCTTCCCTGTTAAAGATTTTAAAAGTCTTTTAAAATAACATTTTTATTATGAATAAATATTACACATCCATTAATAAGGCACTGGAAATTAATTAGATGCATAGTCCTCATCATCACCATAATCATAATAATATTAATAACATTCCAGTGTTCTTGCATCGTTATTAACACACCAGTAATGCTCTCTAAACGTGTTCCCCTTTCGGAAGAACAGATTATTTTGAACTATTTGCTGAAAAATCTTTACAGCAAAACATGATTCAGTGTTTTAAAAGGCCATAGATGTGAGTTTGTTTTCCTTCCAAAGAATTTATAAAACAAAAATATACAGGGGATCTCAGGGATGGAAATCAGACTCCCGTTGCACAGCAGTGTGATCCAGTCCTGGTTTCACAGAGTTTAATAATCAGACACACTGGGGGCTGATCAAGCTGGTAGTAAAACCTGGACTGGGTGACACTACTAAATATTCTTCTGCTTGGTTTTGAAGGGAAATTCAACAAGAAACATTTAAAAAAAAAAAAAAAAGTGTTCCAGTCAAAATGTTTGCATCCAATTTATTTTTTTATATATATTTTTTTTAATCTTGAGCCGAAACCTTCATACAACCACATTTTAAAAATAAAATCAATAAAATCAAAATAATTTACCCTAAGACATCTGACCTGCAACACAATTTAAAACTCTCTAACTAGAATTAAAAAAAAAGCTTCATTTACTAAATACCGAGTATCGATTTATCATGTGCTACATTGATCGGTTTGTTGAGTGGATCTTGTGATACTACAGATAAGTCCATAACTTTAAAAAAAACTAGAAGAAACTGAGTCAAGCAGACCAGCGTTTGGGCTCTAGTGCCTTCATCAGTGTTACTGAAACTAAACTGAGTCAAGCAGACCAGCGTTTGGGCTCTAGTGCCTTCATCAGCGTTACTGAAACTAAACTGAGTCAAGCAGACCAGCGTTTGGGCTCCAGTGCCTTCATCAGTGTTACTGAAACTAAACTGAGTCAAGCAGACCAGCGTTTGGGCTCTAGTGCCTTCATCGGTGTGATGTGTGTGTGTGTGTGTGTGAGGATAATTGGAAGTCTCCGTTTCCTGTCTTGTTTGTTTCTTTAGTGGATATTGTGATACGATCAGCAAACTACAACACCAGTGTGATTTGAAACGTTAGTCCAAGAGTTTCTTCTAGTTTTTTCAGAGAGATGGAAATAAAAACTCCTATTGCACAGCAGTGTGATCCAGTCCAGGTTTTACTACCAGCTTGATCAGCCCCCAGTGTGTCAAGCTAACAAGCTCAGGTGTGTCTGATTATTAAACTCCCAGCAAAACCAGGAATGGATCACACTGCTGTGCAGAAGGAGTCTTACTTCAATCCCATCCTCCCTGTGGGATTCTGGGAGGGCTGTCTCTTATCTCAGCAGGGCTACAAGGAGCAGGGAGAGGACAGCATTGAGGCAGACTGACAGAGAGCAGGCCAGTGAGTTCTGTGCTCCCCCATAGAGCTCTAGAGTTGGTACAGTCTGCGTGATCCACTCGCTGTAGGCTGGCAAGTAGGCGTACACCCCCGGGCGGTTGGGATCGCCACAGCCGTCGCCCCAGGAAACGATCCCAGCCTGAACCCAAGTGCCATTAATCATGGTGCACACTAGGGGACCCCCAGAGTCACCCTGAAACGAGAGAGAGAGAGAGAAAGAAAGAAAGATAGAGAGACATTAAAAGATAGTCTTCTCTGTCTTTATATATTTCAGTTGTTTATGCCGCATGTATGTACTTTGGCAACCCTTTTTATATAATATATGTATTTTGTCATGCCAATAAAGCCAATTTGAGAGAGAGAGAGACAGACAGACAGACAGAGATTTTCAGTAACCCCTCCAGCATGTTCGGAGTTCGAGTTAATATTTATTTTTATAGCAGTTAAATTATACAAAGTATACGGCACAGAAATAGTTCTCATGAATGAACATTCGGGTGAATGCATGTTTACAAAAACAAAAGATTTTTGGTATATATATATATATATATATATATATATACATATGCACACACACACACTCGCTATAATGGCCTTCATTATAACAAACCTGGACCCCAAATTAAATAAAACAAAAAACGATAATTCTGTCATTATATATATATATATACACACACATACACATATATATATGCAGTATATATATATATATATATATATATATATTGATAGCAGTAAAACGTGGAATGGGTGACACTGCTGTACAATAGGAGTCTTATTCCCAGCCCTCACCTGACAGGCGTCCTTCTGCCCTTCCTGGAACCCGGCGCAGATCATGTCACTCAGGATGTCGCTGGTCGTCGGGTGCAGGCTTGTCGGCACTTGGTACATCTGGTTACACGAGGACTGACTGATTATCGGCAACTGCAGTTCCTGCAGAATGCCAGGAGAAGGCAGCGACACTGAGAAAAAAAGAAATAATAATAAAAACACAAAATAAAGACAGGGTGTTCATTTCCTTCTGGTTTATTGGTGCGCTTGACATTTACAAAAAGATCTTCTATAAAGACAAAGATCTTCTGCAGACACAAGCTGGTCAGCTTTGATTTAGCATTGGAACTTCTGACAAGGGCTCTTTATCGCTGAACTGGGGTTGCTGGTAGCTTCTACAGGCATTTTTCAAGCCCAACCAAGCACAATTTGTGAGTGAGTGTTGGCCTCAATACATTAAACATAGATTTCCAATTAAGGTGTGAAAACGGTCCCAACAGAACTCTGGGTAATTGAAGACATGCAAATGCAAGCATTACAAGAGCCAATCATATGTCTGTCTCTCTCTCTCTCTCTCTGTCTGTCTCTGTCTCTGTCTCTGTCTCTCTCTCTCTCTCTCTCTCTCTCTCTCTCTCTCTCTCTCTCTCTCTCTCTCTCTCTCTCTCTCTCTCTCTCTCTGTGTCTGTGTGTCTCTCTCTCTGTCTGTCTCTGTGTCTCTCTCTCTGTCTCTCTGAGGAGCACAAATCCTACAGAAACAAGGTACAGGGGGGGAGTTTCAGCCGTTCCACTCACCCGACGAACCCACATTGCCCCACCCTGTTACCCAGCATTCCATGGCCTCTGGGAACAGCACAGTGGAGGTGGGCAGGCAGACGGGCTGGATGTAGTCAGTGAAGGCCACAGCGGAGCTGAGCTGCACCAGGGCGATGTCAAACCCCTTGTGGGGTTCTTGATAACTGGGGTGCACGAGGATCTGGCTGATCTTCAGACTCTGCTCATACTGGTTGTAACCGTTGAGCATGTAGCGCCCGATGTAGATCTGGTAGACAGAAACTGATGAGGGCCTGAGAGGGGAGAGGTGAGAGGGGAGGGTTAGAACACATTGCGTACAGGAAGCAGTGACACACACACACACACACACAGAGGGACTGACACACACACACAGGGACAGGCACACACACAGAGACAGACACACAGACAGACAGAGACAGACAGACACAGTGACAGTGTCAGATAGACAGACACACAGTGACTCACAGACAGTGACAGAGAGACTCACGTTGGGAAGCAGTGGGCTGCAGAGAGCACCCAGTTTTCGTTGAGCAGAGACCCACCGCAGATGTGAGCCCCGTTCTCCTGGAGATCCACCTGCCAGGGCCACGCCCCTGCCTTTGAGTCGGCCCCGCCCATAATGCGGCTGGAAAGCACTCTGCCCACACGCTGCAGGGGGGAGAGGAGAGGTTAGGAGGGCAGTGAGATCATCATAGAGGTAAATACATTGTCTTCAGTGTCAATTCAACGGCAAACGTTTCCACTAGAAGTCTTTCTCAGCGTCTTCAGTGTAAATTCAACGGCAAACGTTTCCACTAGAAGCCTTTCTCAGTGTATTCAGTGTAAATTCAATGAGATAAGAAACATTCAGTAATTGCAAACAGACAGTAAAGAAAAAGAAAGGAAAAATAGTTCAAAGCCAGGTTGGCTTTTAAAGGAGAAGGAAAGTGAAACGCTGGCGGATCGTAATTCAGTGATCCTTACCCATCTGCCCTTCACATTCCCAGAGACCTGCAAAACAAAACAATAAAAAAAAAATCAGATGCAACATCCAAGTCAATAATTAACACACAGATTTGCAAGCACAGTGTTCAGTACAGACACAGGTAAGACAGACAGCGGGCTCATTCACTAGCCTCTCATATTTCTGTTTAGAGGCACAGATAGATAGACAGACAGACAGAGAGCTAAATTCACCAGCCTCTCTTTCCTGCCTTTCACCGTCCTCTGGAGGCCTGGGTTCCAATCTCGATTGCTCAGTTAATAAGTCAACGATCTTTAAACACAGACCAAACAACGTGTCTGTCTGTCTGTCTGTCTGCGTCACACACACATTTAGAAAAGTGATGAAATTCACTCAGGACCACCTTTAGCTCACAAGCCACTGAGGGGATCTGACTGGGTGCGTGCGGAGCCCGTCTGTCGAACTTTTACGATGTGAGTAAGTGGTGGTCCAGTTTGGATTATCCTCCCCTGCGGGAGAGATCGAATGATTCTTGGTGTTAGATCTCCTTCCCGACCTGTGGGGGCGCTGTGTAAAGGAGACAGAGTACCCTGGACTGGATGGCCCGACAGTTCATTCCCAGGGTTCGGCGGAAGTCGGCCATCTGGAAAGGGGACGGAACTATGGTACACTAAACCGGTGTGGCATCCGCGGATTGGAGGAGCGGGCGCGCTCGTTAACCGAGGGGTCAAGGCTGACGGTACATAAAGGGGTCGTAGCGAGGTGATCTGCTCCTTGTGATGGTTATGCGAAGAACCGAAAGGACCGATGCTGTGATTATTACCGGGAGTGTTTTGTTTGGTTTTTGCCTGTCTGGCTAACATCATCCGGAGAGGTCGCCCACGGCCAGCACTAAACCCGGACAACCCTGCACATTGTATCACAGATAAATTGTACTTCACAGGAAACACGACAGCACTTTGGACTGCTGACAGTGTTTATTACCGTTTATGGGACTGCACCCACAGCACAGAAATGTTCACTAATAATCAACAAAATGAGAATACGTTAAAAAATTAATGATGTAAAGCTGGTGCATTCGTATCTCAGAGAAACTGGAGAGGAACGGGAAATTTAAACAAGGTAAAGGCGATCATCCAAATGAAGCTGAAGCTCTAACGGATAACGACACAGAACGTCTGTACAGCGCTGAAACACAACGTTTAAAAAAAACACCCAACTGTCCTGCTGAACCTCGTCTTCTTTAATATCAGCATCGCAAGGGTAACTGTGGATTATAAATAATAACAGACGGGCCTCTTCAGCGAGTCACAGGAAAACAATTCCATCTCGGGGTTTCTGTGACAGTTTAGAAACTCCACCTTCGCTCTCGTAGTTTATGACGGCACAGAAACCCTCGATGGAATTATTTTCCTGTAACTCACTGAAGCCCAAAAATTTATTTGAACACCTGTTTATGATTAATAATGCACAGCCGACACCCTGTTTACGGCAGGACTATGGTCACAACTTTTTTTTTTTTTAATGTATTTAAATTTCCTTGAATACATTACTTTTATGACGTAGCGACAAAAAAACACACACAACAGGATACTAGTCTAGATAGTTTACATAAAACTCGCAAACCCATAAACTGAATGGAATTTATAGAAGTTCAAAGTCTCACCGAAAAAACAAAAACGCAGCTTCAGTGTTTAACCCTGTAATGCCCGTTTGTGTATCACAAGGGACGCAATCATTTGACAACCGTGCGTATTATTATTATTAGTAGTAGTATTATTATTATAAAAATCCAATAATTAGTGCCATTAAGTGCGAACTCGGTTGAAAACCGAAAACAGAGACCCCCCGCCCGGTCCCTCGCCAGCACCAGTTAATGTGTTGCCGGCGCTTTGTACAGATAACAAAATTAAGTCACAGAAAAACATTAAAGTAGCTTTTCTCGTTTCAAACATCCTTGAACATTAAATAAAAGTTAATATTTTGACTGAAGAACCTCCTTTAACGTATATATATATATATATATATATATATATATATATATATATATATATATATATATATATATATATATATATATACGTTAAAGTTATATCTATATATAACAGTAAACACACAGACACGCACCGTTTATTATGTTAAAATATCTTAATATATAATCCCCGTTTTAAAACTACCTGTGTTTAATCTAAAGACCAAACAAACACGTAGCCTAGCGTAACACCTTAAAAAAACAAACTTAGAAAAGCGAAAATAAATTGAAACCTAATATCAGTTTTCTCTATATGAAAAACAAACGACATGTTTGTTTGTTTAAATCTTTTTATACTTACCCAATATTAACAGGAGAACAGCTACGACTCCGAACTTCGACGCCATGTTCGTACGTGGTTTTAAAAAATAAGAGATTAACAACAAATAATAATTATAGGTCCGTAATAAACCACAGAGTTGTCTTATGTATCTATATCTGTATCTATTAGATGCGTTTTTTGTTGTTGAAATGAAACGGTCTGTGTTGACAGGGAGAGCCGAGTTTCGTTTGAATATTTTGGGAGTGTTTACGGGTTTGTTTTTCTTACGGCTGGTGAACCTTTCACAGCCCCGTAAAGTGACACCGAGCACAGGTGAGGCATTCAAACCAGCCTCCCCTCCTTCCCTCCCTCCCTCTCTCCCCCTCCTCCTCTGCGCTCTCGCGAGGCTTCCTGACTACCTTTTCTTTCCTTCATTCTTTCTTTCCTGCTAACGTTCATTTTTCTTCTCTTTTTTGAAGGGTCATTTGTATTTATATTATTAGTAGTAGTAGTAGTAGTGGTAGTATTGCTGATCGCTTCTACCCATTTTAAAGTTTTTGTCTGTTTGTTTTTTCTGTATATGAGGTCTCGGCAGCTGAAGCCGGTAAAACCAGTAAAACCAGAAACTCGCTTTTCGGGAGATTAAAAAAAAAAAGAGTTTAAGAACAGGAACATTGTTTAAAACACCCGCGCACAACAACACAGAACAAAGACAGGGAATCTGACACTTTTTTTTTATAAACGAGAGGGAAAAAGCAACAGAACAAAGATTGACAGAAACGCTTAGAGAGAGAGAGAGAGAGAGAGAGAGAGAGAGAGAGAGAGAGAGAGAGAGAGAGAAGAAAGAAACAGACTGCGAGAGGATGCGCTCGGTTGGCAGGTGATTCGTTGCTTCTGTATCCAATAATACACGTATTGCCAATCGGGCATTTGAGTAAAAATTATAAATGGATAAATAGACTGAACACGATGATGCCAGCGGGACTCAACAGAAAAGAATGAACGAATTAACTCCCATAAATACATAACATTTAAATAAATAATTAAACAAAATTCATTCACAAGTTGTGCACGCTGATGCGCTGGGGAGGCCAAATCAAGACTGATCCTCAGAGCCAGCGTTGCATGATGTAATAAAAATATAAATTTATATAAAGTAATGTTAATTAGAATGAATACAGATTTAAAGATAGAAGTAAAAATGATGTCACAATATATAGAACAGCATTACATCATGTAAGAATAAATCATGGATTTGAATGTAAACAATAACAAGCAGTCATGCCGTCAAAAACCTATAAATACCTCCAATTCAAACACAGGCTCCCTTGAGAAAGATACGGACGACATATCGCAACAAAGCAATATAATATAATCAGAGGTCACTCAACTTTTTATCATGCTGGAGTTTAAACCCCTAAGAAGTTAAAAAAAACTGATTTACTAAATAAAAAATTTAAAAAATACATGTTTTTTTCTCTTTATATGTATGCCATCCTTGCTCTTTTTTATTATTTTTTTATTATTATTATTTTTTTTAAATGTTCGGGACTATTACCCGACGAATCAGTACAAGTTCAAGGTAAATTTAGGTTTTAATGTGATATTTTTTTTCTCGTTATGAAATGTCGTATCTGTGGCTGCTGTACTGCCTTGCAGTGCAACAGCACACTCTAGTGGTTTAGGGGCGTGTTGTACTGCCTCGCGGTGCAACAGCACACTCTAGTGGTTTAGGGGCGTGTTGTACTGCCTCGCGGTGCAACAGCACACTCTAGTGGTTTAGGGGCGTGTTGTTTGAGTGAGTCGTTTGCATTGCATCCATGCGTTAACTTGCACAGTCACATGATGCGGGATGCCTCGTGTTTTCTTGCTGCGTGCTCCTGTGCGTCCGGTTTAACTGGCCAAGTGTCATGATGGCTGGTGTTTTTTGACGAGTTTGTCACTAAAAAGAAAGAAAATTAGAAACAGTCGCAAAACTTGGTTACCCAAAGGTATTTGGCATTCTTTAAAAAGTCAATATATGCAGCACGCTCGCAGGTAGCTGTGCTTGTTCGGACATGCAATGCTGACTTAACTTGGCTACGACCAACCTGATAATCAGCAGTCAGGAGTTTGCTATGCGCATGCGCCTCAGTCGTGCGTTTCCCTGTAAGGTGTAATCAGATATGTTATTCAATAAACAATACCCCGAGCCGATGAAACGCGGAAAGGTTTTGAATTTTTTGTTTGTCTCCAAATTAACGGATGATTGGTCAGCTTCAGTCTGGTATTTATTTTGCCTGCAGGCAACAGTCTGTATGACTTGGCTGAGTGATAGACAGTGAGACGCAGCTCCGTCTATTAGGCTATTATTTATTTCTTAGCAGACGCCCTAATCCAGGGAGACTTACAATTGTTACAAGATATCACATTCTTTTTACACACAATTCCCCATTTATACAGTTGGGTTTTTTTACTGGAGCAATCTAGGTAAAGTACCTTGCTCAAGGGTACAGCAGCAGTGTCCCCCCCCACCTGGGATTGAACCCACGACCCTCCGGTCAAGAGTCCTAACCACTACTCCACACTGCACTACTCCAACTACACACCTATCAGCTTCCTAGCTCCCTACCTTTTTATCAAGATTCTCACCAGAAGACTTCAAAATAAATTTGACTTGGTAAATTGATAAATTTGACTTGGCACAATCATATGAGTGGATTTAGCACCAAGTTGTACAGCAAGTGATTCAAACCAGCAAAGGGTACGAAATACCACTGTGCTCTGTGCTTGGGATTCATCGACTACGAAAAAGTCTGTGCCTCTGTTTAGACAAGATCTGTATTAAAAAAAAACAACAAGGAATTGGGAAAACGTCAAAGCAGGTTTGAAGATGAACCTGAAGAAGACTCAAGTCTTGTTCAATAAATATACCACTCCACAGGTCACTGGAGTCAATGCGATGAAGCTTGAAGAAGTCAATAACTACGCATACTTGGGACAGTTAGTTTCAGCAACGGAGAACCAAATGTGCCAACTCAACAGAAGAGCAAAAAATGGGCTGGAGTGCCATTGGAAGATTAAGCATGGCTCTGAAAGGGAAACTTCTCTTCTGCCTCAAGAGGAAGAAAGTCTTTGACCAATGCTAGTGCGAAACCTGGACCCTCAATGCAAAAATGACCCAAAAATGACAAACGACTCAACGGACTATGGAAAGATGCATGCTGGGAAAAACAAGGAGAGACAGGAAAAGGAAGGAATGGATAAGAGTGCCAACAAAAGTATGCGATGTGATTATAAGAGCGAAAAAAACGGAAATGGCAGCGTGGGCCGGACATGTGGCAAGAAGGACAGACCATCGCTGGACCAAGGAGATGCTAGACTGGATCCCAAGAGATACAAAACGACCAAGACGAAGACCTCCAGGAAGATGGCAAGATGAAATTAGAAACATGCAGGAGCAACGGGGATGAGAGACTCGGGACTCAGTCTCTCTCTCTCTCTCTCTCTCTCTCTCTCTCTCTCTCTCTCTCTCTCTCTCTATGACAATGACACGGCGTTTCTGTCAGTCTTTGTCCTGTTATGTGTTTTTCTCTCTCGCTTATAAATAGTATCAAATTCCCTGTTTTTGTTTTGTGTTGATGTGCGCGGGTGTTTTAAAGAATGTTCCTGTTCTTAATCTCCGATCTTTTGTGGGGTTTTTTTTCTTTTAAATTTGATCCCACGAAAAGCGAGTTTCTGGTTTTACCGGCTTCGGCTGCTGGTGTCAGTCTAAACCGGGCCTCGGTCATGTGTTTCCCTGAAGTTCTAATAATAGATTGCCTTCAAGACGATAAAACCCTGAGGCGATGAAGCTCGGAAAAAAAATTGTGATTGTTGGGGATCCGATAGATCAGATCTGGTCTGTCTGCCTGCAGGCGGATTCGTGTGCTTTTGCAAAACACCAGGGAACAACTTCTTTCCCTTCTCAAACGTTTACCCCAAAAACATACGGAGGCTGTGTGGTCCAGTGGTTAAAGAAAAGGGCTTGTAACCAGGCGGTCCCCGGTTCAAATCCCACCTCAGCCACTGACTCATTGTGTGACCCTGAGCAAGTCACTTCACCTCCTTGTGCTCCGTCTTTCGGGTGAGACGTAATTGTAAGTGACTCTGCAGCTGATGCATAGTTCACACACCCTAGTCTCTGTAAGTCGCCTTGGATAAAGGCGTCGGCTAAATAAACAAATAATAATAATGATGTTGTGGTTTCTTTTGATTACACAATGTTAAATAAAAGAGCTAAATTATGTTCATGAAGTTTTTTTGTTTTTTTTTAATTGTATCTCAATCTTAAAATTCTAGGTGGTGATGCAACACTTTTGTCCAGAGCTGCATTTCTGTTAGTTTAGTGAGGAGACAGACAGCCTGTAGTCTCGTATCAACTCATGACAATGAAAGTTTTCTTTATTTCTTTTAAGGTCTCCTGAAATGTCTGGGGGAAGCAGAAACGTTTGGTAAGACAACGACGTTTCATCTTGATAACAGAGAGCTTTGAGACACAAACCTGGAAATGAAAGAATAAGCAGAATTTAGCAGAATTTTAGGAAGTCAGAAAACACGATTTTAAAATTTGCATCATCTTTGTTTTGTAGTGTATTTTGTAATTGGTTTTCGGTTGTCTGCACAGAGAGGTCTGGTAAAGCATAGGGAAGCATTGTAAAGCACAGAGAGGTCTGGTAAAGCATAGGGAAGCATTGTAAAGCACAGAGAGGTCTGGTAAAGCATAGGGAAGCATTGTAAAGCACAGAGAGGTCTGGTAAAGCATAGGGAAGCATTGTAAAGCACAGAGAGTTCTGGTAAAGCATAGGGAAGCATTGTAAAGCACAGAGAGGTCTGGTAAAGCATAGGGAAGCATTGTAAAGCACAGAGAGGTCTGGTAAATGCACAGTGTAAGTGGGAAAAGCATGAGGAGGAAATTGCAGAAATACTGCGATAAACTTTTATAAAGGTTAGACACACACACAATATAAAAATGTTGCATAACTTGTATATTAATGTATGGGGAGGGGAGGGGGGGAGGGGGAGCTACCTGAACATTCTGTTGGCGCTGCATACTTCATGCAATGCTTGAGATGATCCAGAGCTCTTAAACACAGACAGCAAAGCAGAGCTGCATGATCCTATGACAGTCCTATGACTGCATGATCGGTCTGACAGACACATATATATATATATATATATGTTGTGGTCAGTGCAAAGCGGCATGCAGTGAGGGACTCAGACAAGATGAGATCGCTGTTCAGAACCGTTTGCTTCGCTATAGGTAAGCCTTTATACTGTATAAACGAATAGCCGGGGAATATGTCTTTATCAATGTAAGTGCAGACGCACTCAGTGTAATAATTCAAAACACATTTGACCGAATTCATAACCTTTTAAATTGTGCACAGCGATGTAATGCACGTTTTAACTGCTATGAGCATTATTAGTTTGTTGAATATGCTTTACCAGACCTCTCTGTGCTTTACAATGCTTCCCTATGCTTTACCAGACCTCTCTGTGCTTTACAATGCTTCCCTATGCTTTACCAGACCTCTCTGTGCTTTACAATGCTTCCCTATGCTTTACCAGACCTCTCTGTGCTTTACTATGCTTCCCTATGCTTTACCAGACCTCTCTGTGCTTTACAATGCTTCCCTATGCTTTACCAGACCTCTCTGTGCTTTACAATGCTTCCTATGCTTTACCAGACCTCTCTGTGCTTTTACAATGCTTCCCTATGCTTTACCAGACCTCTCTGTTCTTTACAATGCTTCCCTATGCTTTACCAGACCTCTCTGTGCTTTACAATGCTTCCCTATGCTTTTTACCACACCTCTCTGTGCTTTACAATGCTTCCCTATGCTTTACCAGACCTCTCTGTGCTTTACAATGCTTCCCTATGCTTTACCAGACCTCTCTGTGCTTTACAATGCTTCCCTATGCTTTACCAGACCTCTCTGTGCTTTACAATGCTTCCTATGCTTTACCAGACCTCTCTGTGCTTTACAATGCTTCCCTATGCTTTACCAGACCTCTCTGTGCTTTACAATGCTTCCCTATGCTTTACCAGACCTCTCTGTGCTTTACAATGCTTCCCTATGCTTTTACCAGACCTCTCTGTGCTTTACAATGCTTCCCTATGCTTTTACCAGACCTCTCTGTGCTTTACAATGCTTCCCTATGCTTTACCAGACCTCTCTGTGCTTTACAATGCTTCCCTATGCTTTACCAGACCTCTCTGTGCTTTACAATGCTTCCCTATGCTTTACCAGACCTCTCTGTGCTTTACAATGCTTCCCTATGCTTTACCAGACCCTCTGTGCTTTACAATGCTTCCCTATGCTTTACCAGACCTCTCTGTGCTTTACAATGCTTCCCTATGCTTTACCAGACCTCTCTGTGCTTTACAATGCTTCCCTATGCTTTACCAGACCTCTCTGTGCTTTACAATGCTTCCCTATGCTTTACCAGACCTCTCTGTGCTTTACAATGCTTCCCTATGCTTTACCAGACCTCTCTGTGCTTTACAATGCTTCCCTATGCTTTTACCAGACCTCTCTGTGCTTTACAATGCTTCCTCATGCTTTACCAGACCTCTCTGTGCTTTACAATGCTTCCCTATGCTTTACCAGACCTCTCTGTGCTTTACAATGCTTCCCTATGCTTTGCTGCAGGCAGCAGTGTGGGAGTAGTGGTTAGGCTCTGGACCGGAGGGTCGTGGGTTCAATCCCAGGTGGGGACACTGCTGCTGTAGCCTTGAGCAAGGTACTTTACCTAGATTGCTCCAGTAAAAACCCAGCTGTATAAATGGGGAATTGTATGTAAAAAAATAATGTGATATCTTGTAACAATTGTAAGTCGCCCTGGATAAGGGCGTCTGCTAAGAAATAAATATGCAACACTTTTGTCTATAGCTGCAGTTCTGTTAGTTTAGTGAGGAGACAGACAGCCTGTAGTCTCGTATCAACTCATGACAATGAAAGTTTTCTTTATTTCTTTTCAGGTCTCCTGAAATGTCTGGGGGAAGCAGAAACGTTTGGTAAGACAACGACGTTTCATCTTGATAACAGAGAGCTTTGAGACACAAACCTGGAAATGAAAGAATAAGCAGAATCTAAACCTTACTCAAATATGAACTCAGAGTAAAACTAAAAGCTCCATTGGAAATGAATGTGTGTGTGAGAGAGAGAGATATACCGGAAGTGTGTGTTTCTCCTCCTGTTTGTTTGTTGAGTGGATCTTGTGATGTTATCGGTAGCTCATCCAGAACTTCAATCAGAAACTCTGCACAGGGTGACAAAAAAAAAAACTATTAGAAACTAAACTAATAAGAGGTGAGAGAATGGATTTTAAAGATGGTCAGCACTCCTTTAAAGGGAGGGGCCAGTGATCATGTTAATAAAGCTAATAAGAGGTGAGAGAATGGATTTTAAAGATGGTCAGCGCTCCTTTAAAGGGAGGGGCCGGTGATCCTGTTAATAAAGCTAATAAGAGGTGAGAGAATGGATTTTAAAGATGGTCAGCGCTCCTTTAAAGGGAGGGGCCAGTGATCATGTTAATAAAGCTAATAAGAGGTGAGAGAATGGATTTTAAAGATGGTCAGCACTCCTTTAAAGGGAGGGGCCGGCGATCATGTTAATAAAGCTAATAAGAGGTGAGAGAATGGATTTTAAAGATGGTCAGCGCTCCTTTAAAGGGACAGGCCAGTGATCATGTTAATAAAAGGTATTAATGTTTACTGAATGACAGACGTTTCCACTAGAACTCTTTCTCAGCGTCTTCAGTGTAAATTCAATGGCAAAAATTTCCGCTAGAAGTCTTTCTCAGCGTCTTCAGTGTAAATTCAATGGCAAACGTTTCCACTAGAAGTCTTTCTCAGCGTCTTCAGTGTAAATTTAATGGCAAACATTTCCGCTAGAAGTCTTTCTCAGCGTCTTCAGTGTAAATTCAATGGCAAACGTTTCCACTAGAAGTCTTTCTCAGCGTCTTCAGTGTAAATTCAATGGCAAACGTTTCCACTAGAAGTCTTTCTCAGCGTCTTCAGTGTGAATTCAATGGCAAACGTTTCCACTAGAAGTCTTTCTCAGCGTCTTCAGTGTGAATTCAATGGCAAACGTTTCCAGTGGAACACATTGTGAAACACTGGAAGACAATAACATCACAAAAACAAACCCTACCTACAAGACATGAAGAATGAGGATCTGTTTAGTCTGGCTGCTTGCCTGACACTTACAATCACAAGGAAGAGATAAGAAAGAGAACGAGAAGTATGAGGAACAGGGCTGTAATTACCAGGGGCTGTGGATTGTAGATTCGGATCAAGTTACAGGGAAGACAATGTTGCCCTCAAACCCTAAAACCCTCAAACCCTCAAACACACTGACTCAGAGAGAGAGAGAGAATCCCACCCTGTCCACCTCCTCGTACGAGAATCATTTTGAGGATTTTTAATTCTCGTTTGTGGAACAAACAGACTGACACTGACACACACACAGACGCACTCAAACACAATGACACAGATACACACACACACACACACACACGCAAACACTGACACAATGACACACACAGACACAGCATGCATCCAGGGAACCACTTGTCAAATGCATGGGCAGCAGTGTGGAGTAGCGGTCAGGGCTCTGGACTCTTGACCGGAGGGTCGTGGGTTCAATCCCAGGTGGGGGACACTGCTGCTGTACCCTAGAGCAAGTACTGCCGAGATTGCTCCAGTAAAACCCAACTGTATAAATGAGGGTGCATGTAAAAATAATGTGATATCGTGTAACAATTGTAAGTCGCCCTGGATAAGGATGTCTGCTAAGAAATAAATAATCATAATAATAATAATATACAGAACTGAGACAACTCCCCAGTAATGTTGTTGAAGCTGACACCCTGGGATCCTTCAAGAAGCTGCTTGATGAGATTCTGGGATCAATAAGCTACTAACAACCAAACGAGCAAGATGGGCTGAATGGGGCCTCCTCTCGTTTGTAAACTTTCTTATGTTCTAAAAAGAAAAGTCTTAATCTCCTCCCCATCTCTCTTCTCAGCCTGTGGCCAGAGCAAAGTGGGAGCAAGTCGTATCGTGGGGGGAAGTGATGCGCAGAAAGGGGGCGTGGCCCTGGCAGGAGTCAGCATCATGAATAACGGTTTTCCCATCTGTGGGGGATCGCTGATTGACAAGAACTGGGTTCTCAGCGCGGCACACTGCTTCAAGGGGTGAGAGAGAGAGAGTGCATGTGTGAGTCTCAGTGTGTGTGAGTCTCAGTGTGTGTGAGTCTGTAAGTGTGTGTGCGAGTCTGTCTGTGTGTGTGTGTGTCTCACTGTGTGAGAGTCTGTCTCTGTGTGTGTCTCAGTGTGAGTGTGTGTCTGTGCTTGAGTGTGTGTCTGTGAGTGTGTGTGTCTGTGAGTGTGTGTGCGAGTCTGTCTGTGTGTGTGTGTCTCACTGTGTGAGAGTCTGTCTCTGTGTGTGTCTCAGTGTGAGTGTGTGTCTGTGCTTGAGTGTGTCTGTGAGTGTGTGTGTCTGTGAGTGTGTGTGCGAGTCTGTCTGTGTGTGTGTGTCTCACTGTGTGAGAGTCTGTCTCTGTGTGTGTCTCAGTGTGTGTGTCTGTGAGTCTGTGTGTGTGTCTCAGTGTGTGTGAGTCTCAGTGTGTGTGAGTCTGTGAGTGTGTGTGCGAGTCTGTCTGTGTGTGTGTGTCTCAATGTGTGAGAGTCTGTGTCTGTGTGTGTCTCAGTGTGTGTGTGTGTCTCAGTGTGTGTGTGTGTCTGTGAGTCTGTGTGTGTGAGTCTGTGTGTGTGTGTCTCAGTGTGTGTGAGTCTCAGTGTGTGTGAGCCTGTGAGTGTGTGTGCGAGTCTGTCTGTGTGTGTGTGTGTCTCACTGTGTGAGAGTCTGTGTCTGTGTGTGTCTCAGTGTGTGTGTGTGTCTGTGAGGTGTGTGTCTGTGCTTGGAGTGTGTGTGTGTGTGTCTGTGTGTGTGTGTGTCTGTGTGTCCTTGGGCATCTGTTTGTCTGTCTGTCTCAATCTATATCTATCTGCACAACATTATCGATCTATCTGTAATATCCCTCCCCCTCCCCCCTCTCTCCCCCCTCCAGTTCCAGCAGTGTGAATCTCTTCACAGTGCGTCTGGGGGCCCTGTCTCTGAGCCAGCAGCAGGGTGTGGACATGAGGTTGCTGCGCATTGTTGTGAGACCCGGGTTCAAGTCCGCGGAGCAGGGAGGCGATGCTGCCCTGTTACAGCTGGAGCAGCCCGCCCCCTCTCAGAACTATCCTCCCGTGTGCCTGCCCTCCCCCTCCACCCCTTCACAGCGGGACAGCAGTGCTGGGTGACTGGCTGGGCAACATCAAGGAGGAGGTGAGAGACTGAGTGTGCGTGCGTGCGTGCGTGCGTGCGTGCGTGCATGGTGTGTGTCGCGTCGTCGTAAAACATTGAGTGAAATAGCCAGCATCGCTCGATTTTCAAGGTGTGCTATCCGAAGTACAATCAACAAGCACAGAGAAACATCACCTGTAATTGACAAACCCAGGACTGGAAGACCCCAAAAAAGCTGTCTAACAAGGACGAGCAATACCTGAAAATAATGTCCTTCAGGAATAGAAAGAAGACAAGCGTTGAATTGACAACAGGGCCGGCAGAAGGCACGGGTGTCGTCGTCCATCCATCAGCAGTCCGAAGCACCTTTGACCATCGTGCCATCGTTTCTGTGTCCTTGTACATATTTTAGCCTTTTTGTCGTGTTCCCCTTTTACAGGTATTTTTTTACTGCAACGCATCCTTTCAGCCCTGATTTCTAGAGTGACCTTGCCTGTAAATAAAGTGTGTTTTGGTGGTGGTTGGCAGGGATGGGGTTAAGCTCCGTTGAGAGGACCATCAGGGGGCTGGTAAGAGGGGAGCGCTGAGTTTAGAAGATAGAGGAAAACCAGCCAAGGGCTTTTGCCCAGCCTGGTTAAATTTAGAAAACTCGGTTCTGGGTCACTGAGGGCTTGGTCACAGTAGATCTGTATATCTATATAAACTCTCTATGTTTGTCTACAGTATGTCAAATTCTCTCTCTCTCTCTCTGCAGTGCCCCTGTCAGGGCCGCGCACTCTGCAGCAGGTCCTGGTTCCGCTGGTGGGCAGCGGGTCCTGCGACACCATGTACCACGTTGGCACCTCCATCAGCAGGAGCGTGCCCATCATCCTACCAGACATGATCTGCGCGGGGTACCAGGAGGGGAGCAAGGACTCCTGTCAGGTGAGTGTCGGGTGTCTTCCCTCGAATCGCGCCGAGAGCGTGTTTCGTTCTCTTAGCTCTTTGTATGACAGACCCTCCCTCTTCCTCTCCCTGGTACCGCAGCTTTATATAAATGTAATCTGTGGTGTGTCTCTTATAATGTTTCTGTGCCCCCCCCCCTCTCTCTCTCACTCCTCTCCTCTAACCCCTCCCCTCTATCTCGATCCTCCTAACCCCTCCCCTCTCTCTCCTAACCCCTCCCCTCTCTGTATCTCACTCCTCTCCTCTAACCCCTCCTCTCTCCTCTTTAACCCCTCCCTCTCTATCTCGCTCCTCCTAACCCCTCCCTCTCTCTCCTCTCTAACCCCTCCCTTTCTCTATCTCCTCCTCTCCTCTAACCCTCTCCTCTCTGTATCTCTCTCCTCTCCTCTCTAACCCCTCCTCTCTCTCTCTTTCTCTCAGGGAGACTCTGGGGGTCCCTTGGTGTGCTCCGGTCCGGACAGTTCCTGGATCCTGGCCGGGATTGTGAGTTGGGGGGAAGGCTGCGCCCAGCCCAACAAACCAGGGGTGTACGCGCGTGTCACTTCCTTCCTGCCCTGGATCCAGGAGACCCTGGGGCTGCCCGTCCAAACCACTTCCGGGTCGGGCACCAGCCTCGCCAGCAGCAGTCAGAACTCCCAGTCCAGTCTGATCTCCGGGACAGTGTTCTCTCAAATAAAACCCTCAAACTCCAAAGTTTTCTCTTTCAAACCCAGCACCTTGAGTCCGCTGGCACTGGCTGTATTGACTTTGTTAGCGTTATAAAAATACAGAGTAATGCAAGACCAGCGGAGTAAAATTCTCCTGGATCCTGAGATAGCGTTTGTTAAGAGACAACTGAACTAATTTTGCTTCCCAACGTCGAATGAAACCTGCTGAATAATATTCGCCTCGCCCCATACCTGTTTTATATGAATTTATCTGTGATGTGTCTGGTGTCTCCCTCTTATCATGTTGAGTGGTTCTTTCTCTGACACAGCCTCACTTACACAAGCTTTGCCACTGCAATTAATATCAATTGTATTAGAAAGCACAAGGTTTACATGCAACTAGGTTGCTGTACAGTGTTGAAATGTTCCGACATGTTAAGTATGGCAGTGTAATACAGGTCCCAGCAGGCTGAGAGTGTTTATTACACTGTCTGGGTGTCCGATTTTCTCCTCTCCTTTAAGAATTCAATTGATCCCTGTTTGAGCAAATTCGTGTCTCTCAATCACAGCCGAGAAACAATTGATTTCATTTACAGGGGTGTTTTTTTCCCCCCCTGCGAAACAACTAAATGGGCTTTTAACTCTGAAGTCTGTCTCTCGTTTCAAAGCAGAGGCGACTCCTCTTTATCAATGGAAATAGAGTCACGCTGCTGAACGATTACGGTGAAGCGCCTCCAGCAGAAAATACTTTATTTTTCATTATCGCTTTTTGATACAGACGCGTTGCTTAGTGACATGTTGCGATCTCGTTTGCACGTCCTGCTTCTAAATGAAAAATTAAGGCTTGGTCGATTTTTAAAAGCCCATTTAGTTGTTTCAGATTGTACTATGGACGCGTTTCTCAGCTGTGATTGAGAGACACGAATTGGCTCAACAGGGATCAATTCAATACTTCAAAGGAGAGCAGAAGAGTAAAATACAAAGAAATCAGAAGCCAGTTATGTTGTAGGTGTGAAATACAGCAGACTGGGCATTAAAAACACATTTTATTAAATGGAACACAATTGCAGAAGCAGGTTCTGAACTGAGTTCCACAGCAAAACAGGAGGGGGGTGTGGTCTGTGTTTTTAATGCTGGTTTTGAAATCCTGACAACAAATCAAACTGCACTTATTGGCGGTTCTCTCAGAACTTCTCCTGTGTTTTTAATGCTTGTTTTGTCAAGTTTATTGGCTGAGTATCTACTTTGCAAGCAAGGTCATTTCTAAATGATTGCCACGATTATAAACACTGTTTTTAAAACATTAAATGAATCATTTGTCTATTCAAGTGTGTGTGTTTTATCAGGATATTTTAACTTTGGAACACAGCAAGACTGAGCAAGGTGGAATTTCTGCAATAAAGCTGGTAGGAAAAAGAAAAAAAGCAGCAAAATCACAGTTTGTCTGCAGGAGGCAAAACTCAAATGCTTACGTTTTAATTTTAAAAAAAAACCCACACAGGATGAACAAGCAATTTAAAAAGAACAGTGAAAAAAAACAACACAAATATGTCCAGGTTTCCTACCGTTATTTAGCAGTTAACAATAACGCGAAACCCACTTAATGCAAAAGCATTCTAGACACAGCTGGCTGATGAAAAATACAACGATCCTGCACAAGGCCAACAGCATCCCCCTTGTACAGAAATAAATACATCAGTAAAGCACTGACCACTTAAAAAGATGAATCTCCTACAAAAGAAAAACGTGTTACTGTTTCATTAAAAAGAACAGCCTGCCCCACGTGAATTATTATCGTATTTATTAATGTATTTATTTGTTTTTGATTCATCTTAACCTTGTAAATAGAAACCAGAAAAAAAGCAACATAGCTAGTTTAAGTTCTTGGTGTTTGTCATCGATGGCTTTGCCCACAGCAACTGGGACATGAGTACCCACTTTGGAAAACGACGGCCAGTTCCATTAGTCGGTTATTAGGTAGGATATCAAACAGCCACGCGAACCGGTTCCTGGATCGTCCGGACGGATCTCTCTGCAGAAATCGGGTGCTGACAAATCAGACGGGGGCGGCTGGTGTCGATCGGGGCTAAATTTCACCCGTTCAGAGTGAATTAAGAAACAGCTGCTTGGGTTTTTGTGTGGGTCGCTGTTCTCCGCAGAGTCTGAAGAAAAAGCAGCGATCAGCACAAACCCGAGCACGTTTCTTAATTCACTCTGAACGGGTGAAATTCAGCCCGATCGACACCAGCCGCCCTCGCCTGATTGTCAGAACTTGATTTCTGCGGAGAGATCCGTCTGGATAACTGGTTTGCGCAGTTCTGCTAGCGTGCAAGAGACAGAGTCTGTGCTACAGTCTCTCTCTCTCTCTCTCTCTTCTGTGGCCCCACAGCGCCCTCTAGTGAGCCCTACTGTCCTGGGATGTCTTCCTCCACTCTGTTCAGAATGCAAAAGAAAGTCTTCACTCATCCGTTGGATTGTATTTATTCGTTTCTTGCTCGTTTTATTTCTTAGTGAATTTTGCTTGTTTGTGTTTTGGTGGAGCCCATTTCAGACAGATTGAATCCACTAGAAAAAATAAAATAATAATTTAAATGAAAATCAATCAATTCATAGAATGTACAAAAACAACAAAGTTTTATAATTTTTTATTTTTATATATAATGAAGTTAGTAGTTAATGTGTCCTATTGCACAGCAGTGTGATCCATTCTCTGGTTTCACTAGGAGTTTAATAATCAGACACACCTGAGCTTGTTAGCTAGACACACTGGGGGCTGATCAAGCTGGTAGTAAAACCTGGACTGGATCACACTGCTGTGCAATAGGAGTCGGATTCCCAGCCCTGGCATTAAGAAACGCCCTGCACACCACAGATGAACATCTAACTTTATTAAAAATAAAAAAAATATATATTAAATATATATTAAGTAATCTCGATCACAAAATCACTTTCATCCAGGATACAAGTTTTGAAAGACCAGGCCGCTGGGGTCCTGGGTTAGGGTGGAGGATTTGGGGGTTTAGTTACCTGTGATGGGAGGCTTCTTGTACTGAGCACTCTTCAGATGTTCTTCCACTAGTTTGGGGGTCACACAGATCACATGCTGCCCTTTCCAATACTTCACCATGTTCAGAGACTGCAGTGTGCTGATGATGTCATTCTGAGTGATACTGGTCATCTGACTGAGAAAAGAAACACAGACAAAATCAGAGCTGGGAATCAGACTCCTGTTCCACAGCAGTGTCACCCAGTCCAGGTTTTACTACCAGCTTGATCAGCCCCCAGTGTGTCTAGCTAACAAGCTCAGGTGTGTCTGATTATTAAACTCCCAGCGAAACCAGGACTGGATCACACTGCTGTGCAGCGGGAGTCTGATTCCCAGCCCTGTAAATGGTTTATCTACATGCGTACTTGATTGATCAAACAAAAAAATACATACTTCCAATATCTCTCACACAACACTGATGAAACTAAACTGAGTCAAGCAGACCAGCGTTTGGGGCTCTAGTGCCTTCATCAGCGTTACTGAAACTAAACTGAGTCAAGCAGACCAGCGTTTGGGGTTCTAGTGCCTTCATCAGCGTTACTGAAACTAAACTGAGTCAAGCAGACCAGCGTTTGGGGTTCTAGTGCCTTCATCAGCGTTACTGAAACTAAACTGAGTCAAGCAGACCAGCGTTTGGGGCTCTAGTGCCTTCATCAGCGTTACTGAAACTAAACTGAGTCAAGCAGACCAGCGTTTGGGCTCTAGTGCCTTCATCAGCGTTACTGAAACTAAACTGAGTCAAGCAGACCAGCGTTTGGGGTTCTAGTGCCTTCATCAGCGTTACTGAAACTAAACTGAGTCAAGCAGACCAGCGTTTGGGGCTCTAGTGCCTTCATCAGCGTTACTGAAACTAAACTGAGTCAAGCAGACCAGCGTTTGGGCTCTAGTGCCTTCATCAGCGTTACTGAAACTAAACTGAGTCAAGCAGACCAGCGTTTGGGCTCTAGTGCCTTCATCAGCGTTATTGAAACTAAACTGAGTCAAGCAGACCAGCGTTTGGGCTCCAGTGCCTTTTCCCTTAGTTTATTAAATCCGTTTTTTGCCCTGACAGAGCCTCGTTCCGCTACCTGAGGTCCCGGATGGACAGCGTTCCCCGGAAATCTCGCAGGATCTCCAGTAGCACCCAGGACCAGTAGCTGCGATAGCTGAGCTTGCCCAGGTCAGACAGGGGCTTCTCGGGAGACCCCACTGCGCTCTCCAGCTTCGACAGCTCATAGCCTGAAGGGGAGACGGGGGGTTAGACAGTGGTAGTACCCCCTCAAGGATGGGACTCAGACTCCTGTTCCACAGCAGTGTGATCCAGTCCAGGTTTTGCTACCAGCTTGATCAGCCCCCCCCCAGTGTGTCTAGCTAACAAGCTCAGGTGTGTCTGATTATTAAACTCCCAGTGAAACCAGGACTGGATCACACTGCTGTGCAACGGGAGTCTGATTCCCAGCCCTGTGATGATAACCAGCATTATTATCGCAGGGCTGGTAATCAGACTCCTATTGCACAGCAGTGTGATCCAGTCCAGGTTTTACTACCAGCTTGATCAGCCCCCAGTGTGTCTAGCTAACAAGCTCAGGTGTGTCTGATTATTAAACTCCTAGTGAAACCAGGGAATGGATCACACTGCTGTGCAGAGGGAGTCTGATTCCCATCCCTGGGTAAAGGACGACAATTACAGATGAGCACAATAATCTTAAATAATGTTTGAAAGTTTCTACAAACCATCCCCCCCTCCAAATGTCCCGGTATGGTTCATTCCATACTCACTGAAAGCAATGAGGAATTTTCCATAACCTCGTCTCTGGTAGGGGGGCAGGGTGAGAATGCAGGCAACGTTGTTACTATCTGGAGATTCCTTTTCCTGGAGGGGGGGTGGGTTTAAACAAACAAAGAAACGTTTTGCTTCGATCACACACAGCTGTCAAACAAAGCTGCAAATACAAACTCTGAGCAAAGCGGTCCTGCAGCTTCGCTTTTACCCTGAAGTCGGTTGACCTGCTGCTTGAGAAGCACACTGACAGCAGTGTGGAGTCGTGGTCAGGGCTCTGGACTCAGTGTGGAGTAGCGGTCAGGGCTCTGGACTCAGTGTGGAGTCGTGGTCAGGGCTCTGGGCTCTGGACCGGAGGGTCGTGGGTTCAATCCCAGGTGGGGGGGGACACTGCTGCTGTACCCTTGAGCAAGGTACTTTACCTAGATTGCTCCAGTAAAAACCCAACGGTATAAATGGGGAATTGTATGTAAAAATAATGTGATATCTTGTAACAATTGTAAGTTGCCCTGGATAAGGGCGTCTGCTAAGAAATAAATAATAATAACAATAATAATAATAATAATAATAATAATAATAATAATAATAATAATAATAATAATAATAGAGAGGTAGACACAGACACACAGACACACACACACTGACAGACAAGGCAGGCACACACACACACAGACAGGCACACTGACACAGACACAGACAGAGACACACACACACTGACAGACAGAGAGGCAGGCGCACACACAGATACAGAGACACTGACAGAGACACACACACACTGACAGACAGAGAGGCAGGCGCACACACACAGATAGACAGAGAGACAGACAGACACACTGACAGACAGAGAGGCAAGCGCACGCACACTGACACAGACAGACACACTGACAGAGAGGCAGACACAGACAGACAGACACAGACAGACAGACAGTACCTTGGAGAAGTACCCAACGATATGCGCGCCTTGCCGGTCCACTTCTGTCAAGATGTAGAAGACGAAAGGTTCGACGTCGAAGTACAAAGTCTTGTGATCCAGAAACAGCTTGGCCAGCAGACACAGGTTCTGGCAATAGATCTGGAACAAAAAAAAAACAACACACAAGGGTAAAAACTCACACGCCCACAGCTCTGCACTAAAGGGTGGAAGACTGAAGGTTTCCAAGCGTCTTCCTCTGATCGTGTTGAGAGCGCCTGCGTTGATCCGATCGTGTTCAGAACACTTGCGATAAAGTGCGTCCAGCAGAAAATAATTTTTCATTATCGCTTCGCTACAGAAGAGTCGCTTACTGACATGTTCCGATCTCGTTTGTTTCTACGTTCTGCTTGCAAATGAAAAAATGAAGGCTTGGCCGGTTCTAAGTTGAAGTTCTCAGGTTTGGGGGGAGTGAGGGGGATGGGGTGGAAATTACCTTGTGATCCCTCCCGTCCCACCGATACACGGAGATGTTGCTTTTCCTGTAAATTTCCTTGCCAGGAGGCTGTCTCCACTGGCACCGACTCTGGAGAGAGAGAGAGAAGAGGAGAGAGAGAGAGAGAGAGAAAGACAGAGAGAACCAATCAATCAATCGGACGGCGCTCTCCACAGAAACCAGGGGCTGACAATCAGGCGAGGATGGCTGGTGTCGATCGGGCTGAATTTCACCCGTTCAGAGTGAATTAAGATAACAGCTGCTTGGGTTTGTGTGGGTCGCTGCTTTTCCTACAACTGTTAAAACACTCAATACACTGAGAAAGACGTTTGTCATTGAATTCACAGCGAGAAAGACTTCTAGCGGAAACGTTTGCCGTTGAATTTACACTGAAGACGCTGAGAGAGACTTCTAGTGGAAACGTTTGCCATTGAATTTACACTGAAGACGCTGAGAAAGACTTCTAGCGGAAACGTTTGCCGTTGAATTTACACTGAAGACGCTGAGAGAGACTTGCAGTGGAAACGTTTGTCGTTTATTACGTTTCTTTGTGAACTGGGACTCACCAGATGGAATCTGAAGGTCTTCTCGTACTTCATGTATTTGAGGCAGTACTCGCAGATCCACAACTTGGGCTGCTTGCCATAGTCTTCGGGGAAAGGAGAGAAGTACCAGGCATCGATCTCGAAGTTCCCAATCTGAATCTTGTCAACGTACTTCACCTTGGTGATCTGCAGCGGAAACAGACAGACAAGCACACAGCAAGGCGCGTGAAGACTCTGAGAAAGACTTCTAGTGGAAGCGTTTGCCATTGAATTTACATTGAAGACGCTGAAAAAGACTTCTAGTGGAAACGTTTGCCATTGAATTTACACTGAAGACGCTGAGAAAGACTTCTAGTGGAAACGTTTGCCATTGAATTTACATTGAAGACGCTGAAAAAGACTTCTAGTGGAAACGTTTGCCATTGAATTTACACTGAAGACGCTGAGAAAGACTTCTAGTGGAAACGTTTGCCATTGAATTTACACTGAAGACGCTGAGAAAGACTTCTAGTGGAAACGTTTGCCATTGAATTTACACTGAAGACGCTGAGAAAGACTTCTAGTGGAAACGTTTGCCATTGAATTTACACTGAAGACGCTGAGAGAGACTTCTAGTGGAAACGTTTACCATTGAATTTACACTGAAGACGCTGAGAAAGACTTCTGGTGGAAACGTTTGCCATTGAATTTACAATTTACACACATGCTTGCTTCCTACTCTATAGGTATCATTACGGTTTTACTGTAATATTACATGTCCCAGTTTTTCCATTAACTGATGCAGACTCCTCCACTCACCGCTTCGTGTTCTTTCTCCAGTGCTGCTGTTGTCGGATCCATCTCTGCGTACGTCTGAAAAACAAAAATAAATTAATTAATAAAAACACACAAATTAGGATCGTGTTAACTTGAATATACACTAGCATGGAAATAGGACTCCTATTTCACCCAGTCCGGGTTTTACTACCAGCTTGATCAGCCCCCAGTGTGTCTAAGTAACAAGCTCAGGTGTGTCTGATTTATTAAACTCCTAGTGAAACCAGGAATGGATCACACTGCTGTGCAGCGGGAGTCTGATTCTAATCCCTGTGATGATAACCAGCATTATTATTGCAGGGATGGGAATCAGACTCCTATTGCACAGCAGTGTGATCCAGTCCAGGTTTTACTACCAGCTTGATCAGCCCCCAGTGTGTCTAGCTAACAAGCTCAGGTGTGTCTGATTTATTAAACTCCTAGTGAAACCAGGAATGGATCACACTGCTGTGCAGCGGGAGTCTGATTCCCAGCCCCATACTCAATCCCCCTCACCTTCTGCACATGGTTGATCTCGTCGTGTTTGCGTTTCTGGTTGCGTGTGATTTTCCTCTCCGGCTGCTCGGACAGCTCACTCATGTACTGGTCTGTGTTTTTCTGCACCGCATCCTTCAGTGTCTTCGTGAGAGCCAGTCTGTTCTTGTCAACCCATTCATCCAGGCGCCTGTTAACTGTGAGAGCCACCACCAGAGGGCGACAGAGGGTGGGGAGAAACAGACAGGAACTAAAACCAAATCGATCTAAACAAAACTAGCAAATTAATAACTAATCATATATACTGTGTCTACACAGGGAGGGAAATAAGACTCTTATTACTGCTGTGCAATAAGAGTCTTACTGCTGTGCAATAAGACTCTTATTGCACAGCAGTGTCGCCCATTCCAGGTTTCACTACCAGCTTGATCAGCCCCCCAGTGTGTCTAGCTAACAAGCTCAGGTGTGTCTGATTATTAAACTCCTAGCGAAACCAGGGAATGGATCACACTGCTGTGCAACGGGAGTCTGATTTCCAAGTCTGAATCTTTAATTTACAAGGAGAACGTGCAAACCAGATTGCGAATAATAAGCAACTAATTTTTATTAAAGCTATAAACTAAAAATAGTAGTATTTGATGCTGGATGAGGTATTTCAAATGAAAGCTTGGTCAATTTAGTTTCACAGAAGAAAAATTAATTAAAGAAAAAAACAACCTATAACTTAAATCAATTTGTACTATGAACGCGTTTCTCAGCTGTGATTGAGAGACACGAATTGTCTCAACAGGGAACAATTGAATTCTTAAGGAGTGTAGAAAAATCAGAAGCCTCGGTTATACAGCATTTAAAATTAAAATATGTATCTTACAGCCAACATAGTGTACGAGAACTCCTCTCTCCCTTCCTGTTCATTCAATCTGGACTGGATCAGCTCAGCAGAGTCTGAAAAAAAAAAAGAACAAATCTTGAAAAATTAACAGGAATGTTGATAAGACTCCTACTGCATCCAAGTGGCGCATCTGGTAAAGGCGCTCCGCGTGGAGAGCAGGATGCGCCCCCTATAGTTACTTAGTTTATTTAGCAGACGCCTTTATCCAAGACCACTTACAGAGACTAGGGTGTGTGAACTATGCAGCACCTGCAGAGTCACTTACAATTACGTCTCACCCGAAAGACGGAGCACAAGGAGGTGAAGTGACTTGCTCAGGGTCACACAATGAGTCAGTGGCTGAGCTGGGATTTGAACCCGGGACCTCCTGGTTACAAGCCCTTTTCTTTAACCACTGGACCACACAGCCTCCTGGTACTTTAGCCTCACCAAAGTGGCCATAAGCCAAATGCAACTTCAAAAATCCCAAATCCACGGGGTATCAAAACGTTTGGCCTGATTTTTGTGTCTCTCATCAACATCTATCCAAAAATATCTTTAAGTGATTTTTTAAGCCCCTCCCCACGTGCGTTATTTCAGTCTAAACTTGGTAGAAAAAACAAAAATTCAAATTTCAGAGGGTGTTAATTACCTGTGGGGAGGGAGAGGAGGAGGAAAGGGGAGGGAGAGGAGAGGGAGGGAGGGAGAGGAGAGGAGAGGAGGGAGGGAGAGGAGAGGAGAGGGGAGGGGAGGGGGAGGGGAGAGGGAGAGGGGGAGAAGGGGAGAGGAGAGGGAGAAGGGGAGGAGGAGAGGGGAGAAGGGGGAGAGGAGGAGGGGAGAAGGGGAGAGAGGGGGGAGAAGGGGGGGAGGAGGGAGGGAGAGGGAGGGGAGAAGGGGGAGAGAGGGGAGGGGGGAGGGAGGAGAGGGAGGAGGGGAGGAGGGAGGAGGGAGGGAGGGGGAGAGGGGAGGGAGAGGAGGGAGAGGGGGAGAGGAGAGGGAGAAGGGGGAGAGAAGGGGAGAGAGGGAGAAGGGGGAGGAGAGGGAGAAGGGGGAGAGAGGGAGAAGGGAGAGAGGGGGGGAGAAGGGGAGAGGGAGGGGGGAGAGGAGAAGGGGGAGAGAGGGGGAGGGAGGGGGGGAGGGGAGAGAGGGGGAGGGAGAGGGGAGAGGAGGAGGAGAGGGGAGAGGGGAGGAGGAGGGAGGGGAGGAGGAGGGGAGAAGGGGGAGAGGGGAGGGAGGGGAGGGGGAGAAGGGGGAGAGGGAGGGGAGAAGGGGGAGGGAGGGGGAGGGAGGGGAGAGGAGAGGAGGGAGGAGGGGGAGGGAGGAGGAGGAGGAGGGAGGAGGGGAGAGAGGAGAGGAGAGGGGGAGGGAGAGGAGAGGGAGGAGAGAGGGAGGAGAAGGGGGAGGAGGGGGAGAGGGGAGAGGAGAGGGAGAGGGGGAGAGGGGGGAGAGAGGAGGGGAGAAGGGGGGGAGAAGGGGGGAGAGGGGGGGGGGAGGGGGAGAGGGGAGAAGGGGGAGGGGAGAAGGGGGGGAGGGAGAAGGGGGGAGAGGGGAGGGGAGAAGGGGGAGAAGGGGGAGAGGGGAGAAGGGGGAGAGGGGAGAGAGGGGGGGGGAGAGGGGTAGCGTGAGTTAGATTTTTTTTTTCTGGAAAACCCTAGAGTCGAACGAGATTTTACACGCGAGGGAAGCGTCTAAGCTGAGCACCAGGGTGATTATTTTTTTCTGGTCAGGGTAATTTTTTTTTTTTTCACTTTAGATTGATTTCACAGCTCGAACGGGGAAATAAAATAAATCAATAAATAAAATTTAAAAAAAAATGATTCGCGTTTCTGAACTCAGCGTGCCAGAACAGCCCCAGGTGAATTTTCTTTTTTTTTCTAGAAAAATCTCAGACGCTCATGATGACCCCCATTACAAAACGGGTAGACAGCGCCACCTGTGGACACAGAGCAATAATGCAACGCTCTGCACTGTAAACATCGATTTTGGTATGGATTTGAATTCGTGGTTTTGCGGGGAAAAAAAATAAATAAATAACTTTAAATCAACACTAGATTTTTTTTTTTTTTTTTAAGTCTATAAATAAATACATTTTCTATTTGTATATTGCGAAGGTTATTTTGGTTTGATTACGGTATGATACTCACGCCAGGTGTTGTCCGCCCGCTTGCAAAGGTAAGTCTCTCCGATTTCCACCGACACCTCCTGCTCCCGGCCGCCGTTGCTGCGCTCCCCGAGTCCGCCCTGCTGTTGCACGACAATGCCCAAGGCCCCGGCGCATCCCCGGCTCTCGCCGCCCATCTCCCCGCTACTTTGGAGCGGGTGACGAGACACCACCGTCACGTCGCAGCCTCTTCGCTCTCTCGGCTCCCCGTCCTCCTCCTCGCCGCCGCTACCGTTCGACGAGGTGGCTGGTCCGGGGTCGTTGTTTCCCCTCTCGCCGCCGGCTGAGGGCTCTGACTCGGTTTCCATTCGGTCCTCCGAAGCGCTGTCTTCGCCGTGCGTTCCCGTCGCCATCTTTGTTATTCTTCTTTCTCCTCTCCCGCTGGAGGAGAAACCGCGGAATAGAGGGGGGCGTGGTCTTCTGAATTTGCATGTTTAAATATTAATGAGGGACATAACAGCCGACGCGTGAGAGGGGCGTGGCTCCAACAGAGGTGGTTAAAGATATTTAAATAAATATCTTTAATGTGGGCATGTTAATAAATAATTGTCGCTTTGTTGTTTTTTTTGTTTTTTATGAATGATTTATGATATTTTAATAGACGTTTAAGATTACTGAACATTATATACGGCATCTACACTTCCAGAAGGTTAATATAGTTTAAATACTATAATTCTATTAACCACGTGATTCTAATTTATTTCCAGAATTATTATTATTATTATTATTTATTTCTTAGCAGACGCCCTTATCCAGAGCGACTTACAGTCGTAAATAAAAATATATTTCAAGAATCACAGTAGAAGTATTAATACAATTAAGAGCAAGTTAAAATACAATGACTTTGGTTCTAGCAAGTACAAGTGTGACAAAATACGATTCAATATTACAAGAAGAATGCACCCTGTATTTATTAATAATAATAATAATAATAATAATAATAATAATAATAATAATAATAATAACAATAATAATAATAATAATAATAATAATAATAATAACTTTTCTGTGTTTACCTTGCTTGCCTAAACACAGAAAAGTATTTACTATATATTTTACTTTTCTCAAATGTGGTACACTTGCTTAATACTTTACTACACTTTGCCAGGGATGGGAATCAGACTCCTATTGCACAGCAGTGTGATCCAGTCCAGGTTTTACTACCAGCTTGATCAGCCCCCCAGTGTGTCTAGCTAACAAGCTCAGGTGTGTCGGATTATTAAACTCCCAGTGAAACCAGGGAAAGGATCACACTGCTGTGCAGCGGGGGTCTGATTCCCAGCCCTGTGATGATAACCAGCATGATTATTGCATTATTTCTCACAATGTGAGCGTCATTACCAATTCATTTCCCGCATGCCTTCTCAGATATAAATGCCTGATTAAGAGTTGTAGCTTCTTAAATTCAGATCAGTCTTCCATTCAGCAACATGATCACTGACCCCTTCCTTTAAAGGAGCGCTGACCATCTTTAAAATCCATTCTCTCACCTCTTATTAGCTTTATTAACATGATGACTGACCCCTCCCTTTAAAGGAGCGCTGACCATCTTTAAAATCCATTCTCTCACCTCTTATTAGCTTTATTAACATGATCACTGGCCCCTCCCTTTAAAGGAGAGCTGGCCATCTTTAAAATCCATTCTCTCACCTCTTATTAGCTTTATTAACATGATCACCGGCCCCTCCCTTTAAAGGAGAGCTGTCTATTTTTAAAATCCATTCTCTTACAAATGATTATTATTTCAATATGTTTTTAAGTGTTGAATCAATGCCATTAGTCTAAATATGCCAAAGCTTTTACAGGAAGTAAAAGTAAATATAAACCAAAAAATACAAGCATAGGGAAGCATTGTAAAGCACAGAGAGGTGTGGTAAAGCATAGGGAAGCATTGTAAAGCACAGAGAGGTCTGGTAAAGCATAGGGAAGCATTGTAAAGCACAGAGAGGTCTGGTAAAGCATAGGGAAGCATTGTAAAGCACAGAGATCCATTCTCTTAATTAGCTTTATTAACTGTTATCAGAAGAATTGGTCAGTGTGTTATATTTCTATTACAGTGTGTTACTTTTCGATTACAGTAGATTACTTTTCGATTACAGTAGATTACTTTTCGATTACAGTAGATTACTTTTCGATTACAGTGTGTCACATTTTGGCCGGGAAAGAGACTCAGTGTCAATGAGCCCGCAGTCTGTCTTTAATATATATTTGGATTTATGCGCGATGTCGGCTCTGGGGAGGTATCTCAGCGAGCCGCTACGCTGAAGCATTGCAAAAGTCCGTTCTGCAGCACTTGTAGTTGGGCCAGCATTCATTGCTCTTATCATCACACCCTCGATATCCAGTTAGAAAACCAGTAACTGAAAAGGGAGAACAGAGTGTGTCAGTAACATGGCGTCTATAAAAGTTATAATCTAGTGCGCTGGCATTGCCAGCTGTGTGCTGGGCAGAGCCTCACTGTACCCAGGGCAATGCTGGCGGGACCACACTCTATAACACTGATATAAAATCCTGAGTTATTTCCCCCAGTGTTGTGAAATGCTGTAATGAAATCGGGCTGTGGTTTATTATTATTGTTATTATTATTATTATTTGTTTATTTAGCAGATGCCTTTATCCAAGGCGACTTACAGAGACTAGGGTGTGTGAACTATGCATCAGCTGCAGAGTCACTTACAATTACGTCTCACCCGAAAGACGGAGCACAAGGAGGTTAAGTGACTTGTTCAGGGTCACACAGTGAGTCAGTGGCTGAGGTGGGATTTGAACCGGGGACCTCCTGGTTACAAGCCCTTTTCTTTAACCACTGGACCACACAGCCTCCTTTTTAAAGACTGTTTATCAGGCAACAAGATCAACCACCAAGATTTAACACAATTTGCTTACTTTTGGTCATACAGATGATCCCCTCACATTCTCCGTTCAGTCCTAACCTGCATTTAACTGCAATCACAGTGTCTGCTTTTGGGGGGGGGGGCGGGACAGGATGGGGCGGGACAATAAAATAAGATACAGCACGTTAATTAAATTATATTCTTATACTGTAAATTAAACAGCCTTCATAGTAGAATTAGCAATCCTAAGCAAAAATGGTCCAGGGTTGTTCTCATGGACAGGAATGGACCTTGGGGGCGGGGCGAGAGCGGGCGTGGCTTCAACCGAGGGACTAACGTGATTGGACACATTTTTTAATCTTTTTTTTTTTTTTAACTCCTCGAAAGCCATTGTTTGTCTGACAGGCGAACGCGCCAGAACAGGAGAGATACAAAAGAAAGGATTTTAAAGAAAGATGTCAGGGTTATCACTTCTTTAAAAAATTTTCGCAAGAACTCTTACCAACAGTAGGCGTGCTCCGTTCGGTTTCGTTATGGATACGAATAGACAGATACTAACTAAGGCAAGGATAGATTTATTATTAATAATAATAATAATAATAATAATAATAATAATAATAATAATAATGTTTTCTGTGTTTACCTTGCTTGCCTAAACACAGAAAAGTATTGACTATATATTTTACTTTTCTCAAATGTGGTACACTTGATTAATACTTTACTACACTTTGCCAGGGATGGGAATCAGACTCCTATTGCACAGCAGTGTGATCCAGTCCAGGTTTTACTACCAGCTTGATCAGCCCCCAGTGTGTCTCGCTAACAAGCTCAGGTGTGTCTGATTATTAAACTCCTAGTGAAACCAGGACCGGATCGCACTGCTGTGCAGCGGGAGTCTGATTCCCAACCCTGTGATGATAATAATAATAATAATAATAATAATAAATGGATTTTTTTTTTAAATACAGTGCTAAAATTAACGCAAAAAAAAAAAGTTTAAAAAAATGATAATCTTAAAATTACAATTACAATGGGAAGAAATGATGATATACTCACAGCTATACAGCGCAGTGATCAGGAGAACCGAGAGCAGACCGCTCATATTGCTGTAAAATAAATTCATGGGGATGTTATTTAAATAATAATAATAATAATAATAATAATAATAATAATAATAATAATAATAGATAAGACAACATTTGTTTCAAGAACGAAGCAGGAAGCAGGAAATTAAAACAATAACAACGTTTAGTACGTCCTAGGCCTTATCTTATGTTGCCTAAATATTATACCCTTTCAAACCTAACTAATGTCGTAGTTTATTGGCAAATATATATATCCCCCGAGGAAAGTTTGAAGCAACCGGTAAATTGACGAGAATTGCACTTAAAAATACATTTTAAAAAATAAATCTCCTTGACAACGGTATTCTTCGCGCGCAGGCCATGACGACGACTTCGCGTTTCCCAGGCGACGAGGCCTATATGTTTTGTGTAGTCCGTAGTTCTCGATATTTACTTATTTATTTATTCATTTATTTATTTATTTATTTTTGCTGTGTTTGTCGTACAAAAAAAAAAAAAAGAAGAAGAAAAAAAAAAGACGACACGAACAAGGTACAACATAATCTATTTAGGTTAGGCCCAGGATTGGGGACACGACTACATTAAATTTAAAATATATATATATATATATATATATATATATATATATATATATATATATATATATATATATATATATATTTTTTAAAGGTATATTTTGCCGCGGAGCTAGACGCCTAATTAACTACTCGGTTAATAAATAATAAAAAATAAAAAAAAACGTCGCTTAACCTCCTTGTGCTCCGTCTTTCGGGTGAGACGTAGTTGTAAGTGACTCTGCAGCTGATGCATAGTTCACACACCCTAGTCTCTGTAAGTCGCCTTGGATAAAGGCGTCTGCTAAATAATAATAATAATAATAATAATAATAATAATAATAATAATAATAATAATGATTACTGAATTGTTTAGAGCGCATCAATCTGGAAATACTTGTAAAGGCAGATTGGTGCCACCCAGTGGACAGCTGCAGTACTGCACCCAAAATCCTGCGTGGCGTCACGGTGGGTTGGAGGGTGAGAGGTTACCAAAATGTCGGCGCGCATGTGGACGCGGGCGTGGGTGTTAGTTTCTCTAAATGCTGCACACGCAACAAGCAATTTAAGAAAGACGTTCTGTCACCTGAGCCGAACCGGGGCGGACTGGGTCCTTCGGGGCCAATCGAAAATGCTAACCCACGGTTTGGTTACAAATGTCAGATGTTTGTTTAAATCGACCGGGGCAGCGGCGCAGTTTCCCCGGCGGATCCAGCAGCAGCAGCAGCAGCAGGGAGCCGCCGCCGAGAAAGAGACGCCGAATTCGGATCGGGAGGGCGTGAGGGGTCCTGAGACGGGTCGCGGTTCCGCAGCGAAGGCGGGCAAAGGTGTCAAAAAATTAAAAGCAGCGGATTTAGCTCAAAAACTGCGGAGAGAGACGAGAGAAGCGGATGTTGCAAAACGCAAAGTCGTGGTAAGAATGAGGTCGCTCGCTTGGTCACCGACCCGTGTTGAACATTTTAGATTTCAGCGTTAGTGTGTCTGAGTATTAAACTCCTAGTGAAACCAGAAATGGATCACAGTGCTGTGCAGCGGGAGTCTGATTCCCATCCCTGTGATGATAACCAGCATTATTATCACAGGGCTGGGGAATCAGACTCCTATTGCACAGCAGTGTGATCCATTCCAGGTTTTACTGCTACCAGCTTGATCAGCCCCCAGTGTGTCTAGCTAACAAGCTCAGGTGTGTCTGATTATTAAACTCCTAGTGAAACCAGGACTGGATCACACTGCTGTGCAGCGGGAGTCTGACTCCCATCCCTGTGATGATAACCAGCATTATTATCACAGGGCTGGGGAATCAGACTCCTATTGCACAGCAGTGTGATCCAGTCCAGGTTTTACTACCAGCTTGATCAGCCCCCAGTGTGTCTAGCTAACAAGCTGTTAATGTTACTAATTGCAGTTTTTCTTTCTGCGCAGAAATCTGACTCCCCAGTACTGAGGAGAGTTCAAGAGTTGAGGCAGTTTACTCTGCAGCTCCAAAAGGTGCACCCCAATGTTTTAGCCAAAGCGCTAAAGAGAGGGATTCTGTACGAAGACCAGGAACTCATAGCAATAAATAAGCCCTATGGGGTCCCAGTGCATGGTGAGAACTCAAATCAATCAATCTATCTATTTCTTATTATTTTTAGTATTAGTATTAATGAGTCATTCAGCAGACGTTTTTATCCAAAGCGACTCGCGGAGACTAGGAGGGTGAACTCTGCATCATCAACAACTGCTGCTGCTGCAGAGTCACTTCCAATAGGAGCTCGTTTGTTTTACGTCTCATCCGAAGGACGGAGCACAAGGAGGTGAAGTGACTCGCTCAGGGTCACACACACACACGCACGCACGCACGCACACACACACACACACACACACACACACACACACACACACACACACACAGGGAGTCAGTGGCTGAGCCGGGATTTGAACCTCCTGGTATCAAGACCCCTTTTCTTTAACCACCAGCGAGATAGAGAAATCGTAAAAAAGCTAAGGGTATAAAATGATGATAACCAGCATTATTATCACAGGGATGGGAATCAGACTCCTATTGCACAGCAGTGTGATCCAGTCCAGGTTTTACTACCAGCTTGATCAGCCCCCCAGTGTGTCTAGCTAACAAGCTCAGGTGTGTCTGATTATTAAACTCCTAGTGAAACCAGGACTGGATCACACTGCTGTGCAGCGGGAGTCTGATTTTCATCTCTGCTCTTTTTTTTTTTTTTTTTTTTTTTTAACAGGGGGCCCTGGAGTAAAAAATAACATTGGGGAGGTGCTGTCCATTCTTGCCAAGATGACAGGCGGAATGGGGGCGGAGCCACTGCATCTCTGTCACCGATTGGACAAGGACACCACCGGCGCCATGCTATTGGCAAAGAGTGAGGAGTCAGCTGACCACATCCATCACCTCTTCAAAACTCATCAGGTTGTGAAAAAATACTGGTGAGAAACTATGGCTATTGAAACTCAGGGGGGCTGTCTGAATCATTGCTGGAGCCACAGTCCAGTATAATATATAAAACGATGGCTATTGAAACTCAGGGGGGGCTGTCTGAATCATTGCTGGAGCCACAGTCCAGTATAATATATAAAACTATGGCTATTGAAACTCAGGGGGGGCTGTCTGAATCATTGCTGGAGCCACAGTCCAGTATAATATATAAACGATGGCTATTGAAACTCAGGGGGGGCTGTCTGAATCATTGCTGGAGCCACAGTCCAGTATAATATATAAAACTATGGCTATTGAAACTCAGGGGGGCTGTCTGAATCATTGCTGGAGCCACAGTCCAGTATAATATATAAAACTATGGCTATTGAAACTCAGGGGGGCTGTCTGAATCATTGCTGGAGCCACAGTCCAGTATAATATATAAAACTATGGCTATTGAAACTCAGGGGGGCTGTTTGAATCACTGCTAATTTGACATGTTGTCTGTGTCTGTGTTTTAGGGTGCTGTGTGTTGGGGTACCAGTTCCCTCTGAAGGTGTTATTGATATCCCCATCATTGAGAGGGAGGTCAGTGGCCCCCAGCCACACTTTAAGGTAGGCAGAGTTTTTTGGGGTGAGTTCAGACTGTCTCCACTAGATGGCAGTGTTTACTGTACAGAAAGCATTGCCGTTTTATTAACATTATCATTTTTAGCTCTGTGTGTGTCTCTGTCCCCCCCCCCCACCCCCCACCCCCATCTCTGTGCATGTTGTCTGTCTGTCTCTCTCTCTCTCATTCTCCACCCCCCTCTCTCTCTCTCTAGATGAGCCTGGCTCCAGTGTTCAGGCTCTCTGAAGGGGGCGAGTCAGTGACCCGGGTTCGACCCAGCAGGGAGTCTCATCAGGCAGTGACTCGGTACCGCACGCTGGCCAGCACTGGGACCAGTGCCTTGGTGGAGCTGCAGCCCGTCACAGGTACGAGATCCTAGTCCAGACCCATACCGTTGAGATAACACTTGGTGCGGACATTCCTTAACACAGTTTACTGAGAGGGTCGGAATCCGGGGGAGTGTGGGGGCTGTCGCTCTGTTTTTTTTTTTTTTAATTTTCTCATTCATTTCATTCTTCTTCTTTTTATTATTTCTGTCTTTTTGTTCTCCATCTTCTCCTTTTGTTTTCTCTTTTTCATCCTTCCTTTCTGTTCATTTACTTTTTGCTAATTTCTTATGTTCACGATGCTGTTGGCTGTGATTACAGCTGTGTCTGTTGATATAATTCTCTCTCTCTCTCTCTCTCTCTCTCTCAGGGGTGAAGCACCAGATTCGAGTTCACATGTCGCTGGGTTTGGGGTGTCAGATTCTGGGGGATCACAAGTACGCACACAACAGCAAACTGGCACCACAGGTAACCAATCACAGACAGGCTGACACCGCAGGTAACTAATCACAGACAGGCTGGCACTGACTAGACTCCTCGTGAAACCAGGACTGGATCACACTGCTGTGCAACGGGAGTCTGATTCCCAGCCCTGTGATGATAACCAGCATTATTATCACAGGGATGGGAATCAGACTCCTATTGCACAGCAGTGTGATCCAGTCCAGGTTTTACTACCAGCTTGATCAGCCCCCAGTGTGTCTAGCTAACAAGCTCAGGTGTGTCTGATTATTAAACTCCTAGTGAAACCAGGAATGGATCAAACACTGTAGTTCAGTTTCACACAGGCCTGTCTTTCTGAACCAGGTAGGATCTGTGTCTGTTTGAGTCTCTCGTTGCTGATTTCCTGTGTGGTGGTGGTGGTGTTGTGTCTCTCGCAGAAGCTGTCCGAAGGTTTTCTGCGCAGGCTGGGGCTGGAGCAGAGCAAAGCGCGTCATCTCCCCCTGCACCTCCACGCTCGCCAACTGACCTTCCCCGGGAGCACCGGGGGTCACCAAGAGGTCACCGTCTCCAGCCCACTCCCCAAATTCTTCCTCACCTCCCTGAAGAGGCTGAAGATCGAGCTCCCGGGCAAGGAGGAGCCATAGAGGACGTCTCGCTCGTTCAGTTTGCTCACTAGCACCCCCCGGTGGTGGGGAGGTCACTTTGTACTCAAACCCAGGGATAGGAGTCAGACTCCTATTGCACAGCAGTGTGATCCAGTCCAGGTTTTACTACCAGCTTGATCAGCCCCCCAGTGTGTCTAGCTAACAAGCTCAGGTGTCTCTGATTATTAAACTCCTAGTGAAACCAGGACTGGATCACACTGCTGTGCAGCGGGAGTCTGATTCCCAGCCCTGTGAGGATAACCAGCATTATTATTGCAGGGCTGGGAATCAGACTCACAGCATAGTATGTGTGTCTGTACCACCTAGCCCCCAGACTGTCTGTCTGTCTGTCTGTCTGTCTGTCTGTACCACCTAGCCCCCAGGCTGCCTGTCTGTATGTCTGTCTGTACCACCTAGCCCCCAGACTGTCTGTCTGTCTGTCTGTGTGTCTGTCTGTACCACCTAGCCCCCAGACTGTCTGTCTGTCTGTACCACCTAGCCCCCAGGCTGTCTGTCTGCCTGTCTCTCTGTGTGTCTGTCTGTCTGTCTGTACCACCTAGCCCCCAGGCTGT
This sequence comes from Acipenser oxyrinchus oxyrinchus, assembly GCA_030684275.1. Taxonomy (NCBI): domain Eukaryota; kingdom Metazoa; phylum Chordata; class Actinopteri; order Acipenseriformes; family Acipenseridae; genus Acipenser; species Acipenser oxyrinchus. The sequence goes on from CM060295.1 coordinate 187,425, forward strand.
CTGCCTGTCTCTCTGTGTGTCTGTCTGTCTGTCTGTACCACCTAGCCCCCAGGTTGTCTGTCTGCCTGTCTCTCTGTGTGTCTGTCTGTACCACCTAGCCCCCAGGCTGTCTGTCTGCCTGTCTCTCTGTGTGTCTGTCTGTCTGTCTGTACCACCTAGCCCCCAGGCTGTCTGCCTGTCTCTCTGTGTGTCTGTCTGTCTGTCTGTACCACCTAGCCCCCAGGCTGTCTGTCTGCCTGTCTCTCTGTGTGTCTGTCTGTACCACCTAGCCCCCAGGCTGTCTGTCTGCCTGTCTCTCTGTGTGTCTGTCTGTCTGTCTGTCTGTCTGTCTCTGTGTCTGTCTGTCTGTACCACCTAGCCCCCCAGGTTGTCTGTCTGTCTGTCTCTCTGTGTGTCTGTCTGTGTGTCTGTCTGTCTCTCTGTGTGTCTGTCTGTCTCTCTGTGTGTCTGTCTGTCTGTCTGTCTGTACCACCTATCACCCTAGATTGGAACCCACGCCTCCAGAGAAAAGGCTGGAATACAAAAAAAACAGACCCAAAAACAGTGTGTATAATTATTGTTCATATTTATTAACCTCTCAGTTTCTTTGTAGAAAACTTCCAGCAACAGTGTACGGAAAGAGAGAAAATGTACAGCATTATTACTGCAAGTACAATAAAAAAATTAAAAAAAACGAACTAGAAAGATATTTACATGCCTGTGTTTTTGTGCTTCGTAGCGAAAGAGCAAAAGCTTCAAGCATCATGGTTTTGGTTACTTTATATTGTATTTTGTCCACCTGTAACTTTTTATGATCACTGCGGTCCTGAATCTGAAAATACCGGAACGCCACTAAAATATACATTTCCCTAAACAAGAATTATGATGCAAAATACAGGGGGGCTGGTCTCAATACTGAATAGAGGGGCTGGTCTCAATACTGAATACAGGGGGCTGGTCTCAATACTGAATACAGGGGGCTGGTCTCAATACTGAATACAGGGGCTGGTCTTAATACTGAATACAGGGGCTGGTCTCAATACTGAATACAGGGGCTGGTCTTAATACTGAATACAGGGGGCTGGTCTCAATACTGAATACAGGGGGCTGGTCTTAATACTGAATACAGGGGGGTGATCTTAATACTGAATACAGGGGGGTGATCTTAATACTGAATACAGGGGCTGGTCTCAATACTGAATACAGGGGCTGGTCTTAATACTGAATACAGGGGTGGTCTTAATACTGAATAGAGGGGGTGGTCTCAATACTGAATACAGGGGCTGGTCTTAATACTGAATACAGGGGGTGATCTTAATACTGAATACAGGGGTGGTCTTAATACTGAATAGAGGGGGTGGTCTTAATACTGAATACAGGGGTGATCTCAATACTGAATACAGGGGGTGGTCTCAATACTGAATACAGGGGGCTGGTCTCAATACTGAATAGAGGGGGCTGGTCTTAATACTGAATACAGGGGGCTGGTCTCAATACTGAATAGAGGGGGGTGGTCTTAATACTGAATACATGGGGGTGATCTTAATACTGAATACAGGGGGTGGTCTCAATACTGAATAGAGGGGGGCTGGTCTTAATACTGAATACAGGGGGCTGGTCTCAATACTGAATAGAGGGGCTGGTCTTAATACTGAATACAGGGGGCTGGTCTCAATACTGAATAGAGGGGGGTGGTCTTAATACTGAATACATGGGGGTGATCTTAATACTGAATACAGGGGGCTGGTCTCAATACTGAATAGAGGGGCTGGTCTTAATACTGAATACAGGGGCTGGTCTCAATACTGAATACAGGGGCTGGTCTCAATACTGAATACAGGGGCTGGTCTCAATACTGAATACAGGGGCTGGTCTCAATACTGAATAGAGGGGGTGGTCTCAATACTGAATACAGGGGCTGGTCTCAATACTGAATACAGGGGCTGGTCTTAATACTGAATAGAGGGGGTGGTCTCAATACTGAATACAGGGGCTGGTCTTAATACTGAATACAGGGGGTGATCTTAATACTGAATACAGGGGTGGTCTTAATACTGAATAGAGGGGTGGTCTTAATACTGAATACAGGGGGTGATCTTAATACTGAATACAGGGGGCTGGTCTCAATACTGAATAGAGGGGGCTGGTCTTAATACTGAATACAGGGGGTGGTCTCAATACTGAATAGAGGGGGTGGTCTTAATACTGAATAGAGGGGGTGGTCTTAATACTGAATACAGGGGGCTTAGTCATGTGATGATCATTTGTTACCAAGAAGCTTGTTATGAATCCGGGTAATTAAACCCACTTGAATTAATAGGGAGCTGAATTCAAAACGAATGACTTCAGAACTCAGAGGAAGCGCAGAAGAGATTCGGGGGAGATTCCTGTGAGATTCAGACGGAATTCGTTAGGAATTTATTTGAAAGAGTTACTTTTATGCCTTTATTTACTGTACTGTGTAATTAAAATGTGTAACTCATTCCTGGAGAGTCCTAGGAAAAGGTCATGGAAGAGGGGAGGAGGAAGTAGAACACAACGGTCACAGTAAGCAGCCAATGAGATCGCCTGTGCTCTCTAAGACCCGCCCCTCCGCTGCCCAAGTCACAGTTACAGCCTGCCCCCCTGGGATTGGGCGGGCCCGGAGAGGCAGGGCTGGTGCGGGGCGCGGGGCACCTCATCCAATCGACGGGCACGGATTTCGGGGTCACCTCTTCCTGGTCCAGCCCCCCTTTTTTCTGCACCCAGTATTGGTCTCCCTTGAAGAAGTAGGCATCGCCTGAAAGTAAGAGAACAAACTCATAATACAGACTGACAGACACACAGACAGACAGACACACACACAGACAGACAGACACACAGACAGACAGACAGACAAACACACAGACAGACAGACACACAGACACACAGACAGACACACAGACAGACAGACAAACACACAGACAGACAGACACACAGACACACGGACAGACACACACACAGACAGACAGACAGACAGACAGACACAGACTGACAGACAGACACACAGACAGACACACACACACACAGACAGACAGACACACAGACAGACACACACACAGACAGACATACAGACAGACACAGACTGACAGACAGACAGACACAGACTGACAGACAGACAGACAGACACACAGATAGACACACAGATAGCTACTGTAGACGGACAGACAGACAGACGGAGAGATAGCTACTGTAGACAGACAAACAGACAGACCTCTCTGTGCTTTACAATGCTTCCCTATGCTTTACCAGACCTCTCTGTGCTTTACAATGCTTCCCTATGCTTTACCAGACCTCTCTGTGCTTTACAATGCTTCCCTATGCTTTACCACACCTCTCTGTGCTTTACAATGCTTCCCTATGCTTTACCAGACCTCTCTGTGCTTTACAATGCTTCCCTATGCTTTACCAGACCTCTCTGTGCTTTGCAATGCTTCCCTATGCTTTACCAGACCTCTCTGTGCTTTACAATGCTTCCCTATGCTTTACCAGACCTCTCTGTGCTTTTACAATGCTTCCTATGCTTTACCACACCTCTCTGTGCTTTACAATGCTTCCCTATGCTTTACCAGACCTCTCTGTGCTTTTACAATGCTTCCCTATGCTTTACCAGACCTCTCTGTGCTTTACAATGCTTCCTTATGCTTTACCACACCTCTCTGTGCTTTACAATGCTTCCCTATGCTTTACCACACCTCTCTGTGCTTTACAATGTTTCCCTATGCTTTACCACACCTCTCTGTGCTTTACAATGCTTCCCTATGCTTTACCACACCTCTCTGTGCTTTACAATGCTTCCCTATGCTTTACCACACCTCTCTGTGCTTTACAATGCTTCCCTATGCTTTACCAGACCTCTCTGTGCTTTACAATGCTTCCCTATGCTTTACCAGACCTCTCTGTGCTTTACAATGCTTCCCTATGCTTTACCACACCTCTCTGTGCTTTTACAATGCTTCCCTATGCTTTACCAGACCTCTCTGTGCTTTACAATGCTTCCCTATGCTTTACCAGACCTCTCTGTGCTTTACAATGCTTCCTTATGCTTTACCACACCTCTCTGTGCTTTACAATGCTTCCTATGCTTTACCACACCTCTCTGTGCTTTACAATGCTTCCCTATGCTTTACCAGACCTCTCTGTGCTTTACAATGCTTCCCTATGCTTTACCAGACCTCTCTGTGCTTTACAATGCTTCCCTATGCTTTACCAGACCTCTCTGTGCTTTACAATGCTTCCCTATGCTCTACCAGACCTCTCTGTGCTTTACAATGCTTCCCTATGCTTTACCAGACCTCTCTGTGCTTTACAATGCTTCCCTATGCTTTACCACACCTCTCTGTGCTTTACAATGCTTCACTATGCTTTACCAGACCTCTCTGTGCTTTACAATGCTTTCATTACACTTTCATGGGACACTTTTATAAGGGTGAACTCTGACCCCCGTACCATCTCCCCAGGTGATGACATCATCGAGGTCGTTAGGAATCCCGCGCCATAGGCTGATGGGTTTGGGGTACCCCGTGTCCATGCGTTTCATGGTCGTCGTAGCCAGAACTGAGCCCATGAAGAAGTAGGTCTTTCCATTGTGAGCCCAAACGAAGGAGGCATCAACCCCCCCTGGGGGGAGACCCCAGAGAGAGAGGGGCTTGGGGTACCCTGGTAGGGAGCGAGTGTCAGAGAACAGCCAGAACTCATCACCTGAGAGAGACGAAGGGAGAGAGAGTGAGAGGGGGAGGAGGAGAGAGAGAGAGAGGGGGGAGGAGGAGAGAGAGAGAGAGAGAGAGGAGGGATGAGGAGAGAGAGAGAGAGGAGGGGTGAGGAGGAGAGAGAGAGAGAGAGAGGGGGGAGAGGAGAGAGAGAGAGAGAGAGAGGAGGAGAGAGAGAGGGAGGAGAGAGAGAGAGAGGGAGAGGAGAGAGAGAGAGGAGGAGGAGAGAGAGAGAGAGAGAGAGGAGAGAGAGAGAGAGAGGGGGAGGAGAGAGAGAGAGAGGGGAGGAGGAGAGAGAGAGAGAGGGGAGGAGGAGAGAGAGAGAGAGAGGGAGGAGAGAGAGAGAGGAGGGATGAGGAGAGAGAGAGAGAGAGGGAGGAGGAGGAGAGAGAGAGAGGGGGGGAGGAGGAGAGAGAGAAAGGGGGAGGGAGAGAGAGGAGAGAGGGGAGGGGAGGCGTGGGGTCCAGCGGTTAAAGAAAAGGGTTCTTGATAACAGGAGGTTCAAATCCCTGCTCAGCCACTGACTCCCTGTGTGTGTGTGTGTGTGTGTGTGTGTGTGTGTGTGTGTGTGTGTGTGTGCAAGGCAGGTGTGTGTGTGTGTGTGTGTGTGTGTGTGTGTGTGTGTGTGTGTGTGTGTGTGACCCCGAGTGAGTCACTTCACCTCCTTGTGCTCCGTCCTTCGGATGAGACGTAAAACAAACGAGCTCCTATTGGAAGTGACTCTGCAGCAGCAGCAGCAGCAGTTGTTGATGATGCAGAGTTCACCCCCCTAGTCTCTGCGAGTCAATTTGGATAAAAACGTCTGCTATTAATGACTCAATAATAATAATAACTCTAATAATAATAATATGTTTATTTGGCGTAGTCAACAGAATCTATATAAATGATGTCAGTACAGACAGACAGAGACAGACAGACAGACAGACACACACACAGACAGACAAACAGATACAGACAGACAGACAGATACAGACAGACACACAGACACACAGACAGACAGACACGCAGACAGACTCACAGACAAACAGACAGACAGACACACATACAAACAGACACAGACAGACAGACAGACAGACACACAGATAGACACACACACACACACAGACAGACAGACAGACAGACACACACAGACACACACAGACAGACAGACACAGACACACAGACAGACATACACACACACACAGACAGACAGACAGACACACACACACAGACACAGACACACAGACAGACAGACAGATTGACAGACAGACAGACTCACCAATGAAGAAGACGATCTTGCTGTCAGCTGTTCTCTCGTACACGGCGTCGATTTTGCGCAGGTCCTTCGGGAGCCCGTGCCAGAAATTTGAGATGAGTGCGGGGACGAGAGACACGAGAGACCCAGAACGCTGCACTCGCCAGAAATACTTATCTGAGAGAGATAGAGAGAGAGCGAGAGAGAGAGAGGCTGTGTGGTCCAGTGGTTAACGAAAAGGGCTTGTAACCAGGAGGTCCCCGGTTCAAATCCCACCTCAGCCACTGACTCATTGTGTGACCCTGAGCAAGTCACTTCACCTCCTTGTGCTCCGTCTTTCAGGTGAGACGTAATTGTAAGTGACTCTGCAGCTGATGCATAGTTCACACACCCTAGTCTCTGTAAGTCACCTTGGATAAAGGCATCTGCTAAATAAACAAATAATAATAATAATGAGAGCGAGAGAGACGTCATCAAAGAGGAGAGGAAGGGGAGGGGAGAGCGTTTTATGATGTTTCTTGTTGCCCCTTTCCCTGTCTCTTATGGAGGAAGGCTGCTGTCTGTCTCCTCGCTAAACTAATAAACACGTCCAGTCCAGCTCCCCTTTCCCTGTCTCTTGTAGCCCTTGTGTTCTGGGGATGTCCTAGACTGTTCTAGAATGGTCTGGATTGTCCGAGAGCGTTCTGATACTGACTCTTGAAAAAGAAGACTTCTCCTCTGATGTTTGCGATGGCGTCGAATCCCCCCTGGGAGCACCGATCTGGTAGGTCCGGGCGAGGCCTGGGGAGAGAGAGGGAGGGAGAGACCATTAGCCTAGATAGGGGTGTAAACAACTCAGTGTGGAGAAGGCACTTTTTATGCATCGATAGATAGAAAGATCCCTTATAAAAGTTTCCCATAGTAAAAGCATAGCAAAGCATAGGGAAGCATTGTAAAGCACAGAGAGGTCTGGTAAAGCATAGGGAAGCATTGTAAAGCACAGAGAGGTCTGGTAAAGCATAGGGAAGCATTGTAAAGCACAGAGAGGTCTGGTAAAGCATAGGGAAGCATTGTAAAGCACAGAGAGGTCTGGTAAAGCATAGGGAAGCATTGTAAAGCACAGAGGGTCTGTAAAGCATAGGAAGCATTGTAAAGCACAGAGAGGTCTGGTAAAGCATAGGGAAGCATTGTAAAGCACAGAGAGGTCTGGTAAAGCATAGGGAAGCATTGTAAAGCACAGAGAGGTCTGGTAAAGCATAGGGGAAGCATTGTAAAGCACAGAGAGGTCTGGTAAAGCATAGGGAAGCATTGTAAAAGCACAGAGAGGTCTGGTAAAGCATAGGGAAGCATTGTAAAGCACAGAGAGGTCGTGGTAAATCATAGGAAGCATTGTAAAGCACAGAGAGGTCTGGTAAAGCATAGGAAGCATTGTAAAGCACGAGAGAGGTCTGGTAAAGCATAGGGAAGCATTGTAAAGCACAGAGAGGTCTGGTAAAGCATAGGAAGCATTGTAAAAGCACAGAGAGGTCTGGTAAAGCATAGGAAGCATTGTAAAGCACAGAGAGGTCTGG
>CM060295.1:195414-223512 GCA_030684275.1 Acipenser oxyrinchus oxyrinchus
GGGAGGAGAGAGGGAGAAGGTTGTCTGTATTGAGAAGTACTTCAGTTTTCAGTGTGCTTGCATGTATTGTGCTAGTGCTAGTGCTAGTTTCTGGGTGCCTGTCTGTCTGTGTTGCTAATTTCGGGGTGCCTGTCTGTCTGTGCTGCTAATTTCGGGGTGCCTGTCTGTCTGCGTTGCTAGTTTTTGGGGGTGCCTGTCTGTCTGTGTTGCTAATTTCGGGGTGCCTGTCTGTCTGCGTTGCTAGTTTTTGGGGGTGCCTGTCTGTCTGTGTTGCTAGTTTTTTGGGGTGCTTGTCTGTCTGCGTTGCTAGTTTCGGGGTGTCTGTCTGTACCGTTAGCCATGTATGTCCAGGTCTCGTCGTCATCGAAGTGAGTGTCCCCTGATATGGGGTGGTCTCCGGGGAAGAAGGCGTGGGCAAGGGTGCCCCCCGGCCCGTCAAAGGGGTACCCGTCCTCGTGATAGGAGCGGCTGAACTCCACCTTGATATCGGGGTCCCCCCCTCCTGGCGAGGCACGCTCGAAGTGTAGCGGGATCACGTCGCCCAGGGCTTCAGAGCATAGTGCAGGAGGAGTCCACCGTGCCCTGGGGAGACCCGGTTCTGAGGAGTCTGGAGTGCGAGCACCCTGAAACACAGAGAGGAGACGGGCTTAATAGAGAGGGACTGCAGACAGACACACACGCGCAAACACAGACACACACACAGACAGACTCACACACAGACAGACAGACACACACACAGACAGACAGACAGACAGACAGACAGACAGACAGACAAACACACAGACAGACAGACAGACACACAGACAGACAGACAGACAGACGGCCGGATCTCCCTGCCTCCAGCTCAGTGTCTTCTTGCGCCACAGAAGCCCGCTCAGGGCATAGCGTTTCCGTCGGCGAAGCAACTCTGAGGTTCCGATGATGTCCGGCGCGAGCAGCAGGCGTCTTCATGAGAGCCATGGTCTCGGAGTCTGAGAACAGAAGAGACTGAGTCAAGCAGACCAGCGTTTGGGGCTCTAGTGCCTTCATCAGCGTTACTGAAACTAAACCGAGTCAAGCAGACCAGCGTTTGGGGCTCTAGTGCCTTCATCAGCGTTACTGAAACTAAACTGAGTCAAGCAGACCAGCGTTTGGGGCTCTAGTGCCTTCATCAGCGTTACTGAAACTAAACTGAGTCAAGCAGACCAGCGTTTGGGGCTCTAGTGCCTTCATCAGCGCTATTGAAACTAAACTGAGTCAAGCAGACCAGCGTTTGGGGCTCTAGTGCCTTCATCAGCGCTATTGAAACTAAACTGAGTCAAGCAGACCAGCGTTTGGGGCTCTAGTGCCTTCATCAGTGTTATTGAAACTAAACCGAGTCAAGCAGACCAGCGTTTGGGGCTCTAGTGCCTTCATCAGTCATTGAATTTACACTGAAGACGCTGAGAAAGACTTCTAGTGGAAACGTTTGCCATTGAAGATGCAAATGCATGACAGACTCATATACCAGGTGCCATTTGCAATGAAAAATATATTTCTGATGAGCAATAGGTGAAGATAATATCTTTAAGGAATAGAAAGAAGATAAGTGTGTGTTTTTCCTTCTGTATGCGAGTCAAGGTTGTTATAATAGTAGAAAACACTAGCGGAGGCTTTGAGGAAATTGTTGATGCTCATAATGCATCAGAGTAGAAAAATGCGACATGTCTATCAATTCAAATTCAATCAATCAATATTTATTTTATATAGCGCCTTTCATAGTGGACGTTTTACAAGAGACTGAGGAACAATGCATAGTACATTAAATACAAGGCTAGGATGTGAATTCTAGACATTGTGGCTGCGTGTGTCACACAGAATCATATGAAGAAGATGAAAAACCTGAAATAGCAATTTAGACAACAGCTAACAACAGATATCAGGCTTACAGAGCATGGAAAGCGAGAGAGAACAGGCGGGTGTTGAGGGTTGATTTGAAGCGACACGCACCGAAGCTGGGAGAGAGTTCCAGAGAGTCGGGGTCACGAAACTAAACGAGCCCTCTCTCCGAGAGTGGGGCGCTGTTGCTAGGGGATAACAAGCAGGTCACAGTCGGGGGACCTCAGCCTGCAGGCAGGGGCACAGCGGGTCAGCACAGGTTGAGGAGGTGCTCAGGACCTGTGTGATAAACGGCCTTGCAAGGGAGCAGGAGAGTTTTCAAAGTAATCCTGAAACCAGTGCAGCTGGGCAGGATGGGGGGGGGGGTGATGTGATCACGTTTGACGGAAGAGAGATAGAGAGAGAGAGAGAGAGAGAGAGAGAGAGAGTCTAAGATTTTGTACAGCACTACATGCATCAGAAAATGATTAGGGTGTATTTTCACAGCAGTCAAGCAGTGAATACATGTGTGCTTAGTCTGCACAGTCGCAATGGATATATCTCAGGCATCAGAAGGTTGATAGTCACTCACCCAGTTTCCCCGTCTCTTGGATCCCTCCGAATCTCTGCATGACCCGGATTGCCTTCTCGATGCCCTCCCTTGTCTGGAGCTGTCCCGTCCGAGGATCGGGGGGAGGCAGGTACCCATAACGGCTCAGCCAGTCCTAACCAAAAAAAAAAAAATCCATTCTCTCCCCTCTTATTAGCTTTATTAACATGATCACTGACCCCTCCCTTTAAAGGAGCGCTGCCCATCTTTAAAATCCATTCTCTTACAAATGATTATTATTTCAATGTGTTTTTAAGTGTTGGATCAATGCCATTAGTCTAAATATGCCAAAGCTTTTACAGGAAGTAAAAGTAAACATAAACCAAAAAGTACAAGCATATAAGCAAAGATGGATTCTTAAAGGTATATTGATGTTGATTTTATTTATTTATGATTGGCAGTATAAACCCTAAACTCGCCTTTATGATGTGTTGCATTATCAGGTTTGAGTTGCAGCGTAAAATACGACGAAAGATTAAAATAAACTAGTAAAAAATAATCTCTCAAAGCATATTTTTACACCTCTAGTAAATAATAATAATAATAATAATAATAATAATAATAATAATAATAATAATAATAATAATAATATGCCTTCCTACTCCGACTAATATAATAATTACTGCATATTCTTTCTGCTACAAAATAATATCAACAATCTAACTATAATAATAATAATAATAATAATAATAATAATAATAATAATAATAATAATAATAATAATAATAATAGTTTAAACGATAGACATGAGCGCACATTTGTAATACAACACAATACACATGTATTAACTGAAGAAAGTATTGATAAATTGGGTAAAAAAAATCGAGTATAATCTAACTTACCACACCCTTGCTGAAAGCGTCCGAGTTCTGCGGAATGGATTCAGTTACCGGTAAAAAACTCAGGAAGAAAGACCCGAACGCCGACAGAATAAGAATAAACGTACTGGGACCAGCCATATTAAATAAATACATCAAAACACGGAATAAAACATTACATTTAAAAATAATAATAATAATAATAAGCTCAAATAAATGTCAAACTTTAAAAATTTAAAAAAAAAAACACGTCGTACTTTCAAATTCTAAACTGAAGTATAATCAATAATATTAATAATAATAATTCAAATAATCCGCGAGGGCGGGGAAGAAGGAACTTAAAATCCTGTCGGTTTCCTCTCCTTTTTAAACTCTGTTTTTTCTACCCTGCTAATTCTTTCATTCTCTCTCTTCCCCCTAGAGAAATCCCGTAATGGATAAAGTCGTTAGAAGCGTGTACAGATACTGTTATAAACACAGTGAATTGGTTGTGGTCTCTCTCTCTCTCTCTCTCTCTCTCTCTCTCTCTCTCTCTCTCTCTCTCTCTCTCTCTCTCTCTCTCTCTCTCTCTCCCCTTCTCCTCTCTCTCTCTCTCTCTCTCTCTCTCTCTCTCTCTCTCTCTCTCTCTCTCTCTCTCTCTCTCTCTCTCTCTCTCTCTCTCTCTCTCTCTCTCTCTCTCTCTCTCTCTCTCTCTCTCTCTCTCTGACCAGCAAAAGGCTGATATAAACAGATCGATAACCAGGGCGCCCATGAATGAGAGAAATACGAGGCAAGTTTTAGCCTATAGCAAGTGTTTTATAGCAAGTGTTTTTATAACAGGGTTTTTTTCTGTATTGTATGTTCTTAGGTATTTATTTATATATTTTATACAGCACTAGTCCACCGCAAAGTTGCAGAAGTAAAAAAAAAAATGTGCAAGACCCAATGTATTGCACAGGAGAAATATTCGCTCGCTGTTTTCTTAATGTTGGAAAATTACCATAAATTAAATTTAAAAAGATGTAAAAGCGCGACGTACCTGATTAAATCGTTTGAAGATCTAAATAATGTTTGTATAGTTTATTTTTGTAATCGTTTTCTCCATCCTTAAATTGTAGGTGAGGCAATATATTGAGAGAAGTGTTGAATTTAAATCAAGGGAAGTCATGTTAAAACTTTACAATGCATTAGTAAGACCTCACCTAGAATATTGTGTTCAGTTCTGGTCACCTCGTTACAGAAAGGATATTGCTGCTCTAGAAAGAGTGCAAAGAAGAGCAACCAGAATTATCCCGGGTTTAAAAGGCATGTCGTATGCAGACAGGTTAAAAGAATTGAATCTATTCAGTCTTGAACAAAGAAGACTACGCGGTGATCTGATTCAAGCATTCAAAATCCTAAAAGGTGTAGACAATGTCGACTCAGGGGACTTTTTCAACATGAAAAAAGAAACAAAGGACCAGGGGTCACAAGTGGAGATTAGATAAAGGGGCATTCAGAACAGAAAATAGGAGGCACTTTTTTTACACAGAGAATCGTGACGGTCTGGAACCAACTCCCCAGTAATGTTGTTCAAGCTGACACCCTGGGATCCTTCAAGAAGCTGCTTGATGAGATTCTGGGATCAATAAGCTACTAACAACCAAACAAGCAAGATGGGCTGAATGGCCTCCTCTCGTTTGTAAACTTTCTTATGTTCTTATATGTAAACTACGTTTAGATAGGCCTATATCTTTAAATTATCTTCACTGTGCTTTACTACAGACTGGGGCAGACAAGCACAGACACACACACACACACACACACACACACACACAGACAGACACACACACAGACACACACACACACACACACACACACACACACACACACACACACACACACACACACACACACACACACACACACACACACACACACACACACACACACACACACACACACACACACACACACACACACACACACACACACACACACACACACACACACACACACACACACACACACACACACACACACACACACACACACACACACTGACACACACACACACTGACACACACACACACACACACACACACACTGACACACACACACACACACACACACACACACACACACACACACACACACACACACACACACAGACACACACACACACACACACACACACACACACACACACACACACACACACACACACACACACACACACACACACACACACACACACACACACACACACAGACACACACACACACACACACACACACACACACACACACACACACACACACACAGACACACACACACACACACACACACACACACACACACACACACACACACACACACACACACACACACACACACAGACACACACACACACACACACATACACACTGACACACACAGATACAGACACACACACACACACACACACAGACACGCACGCACGCACGCACGCACGTTTGCATTCCTATATTTGTAGGGTCTTCTCATTGACTCTCACTATATTTTTAATTTACAATTTCTAACTCCAGTCAGACAAAAACTCCACACAAGCTAAATATTTTGGCACACACAGGTGTGGTTTGTCGTTTGTCGTTTGTCTCCTCCCTGTTACACACTTCTGTGATGACTCATATAATACATTATACAACCGCCTTTTTCCTTCACTAAAAACGATTACCAGAAAGGTAATTAATATTAAAATCATATTTTAAAAAAAAAAAAATATATATATATATATATATGGAAGTGCCACCATCCGTTAGCCTTTTAAGTTAGTCCCTATATTGTGTTTTGATTAACATTTTAAAACTGATTTAAAAAAAAATGAAAGTTTCAAAAAAATCGTTTATTAAAAAATAAACAAATAAATATATACATTAAAGGTCAAATCGTTATATCGAGACCCGTACTTCACGCTCCGACCCGACCCGTCGCGTCCTCCTAAATGACGTCACTTGTTTTTTTTTTTTTATATATATATTAATTTAAATTATATATTTATTTAAGTTATATATTTATTTAAATTGACGTCGTGCAGGGTTACAGTGCAAGATTCACAAGGTAGTACTTCACGTTTGCTTACAGGATGGATATCAAGCTGTTGGTGGGGGGTCGATTGACTAAATTACAGGCTTCTTAATCTGTTTAATCTACAAATCGGGCTCCCAGCCGACATGGTCTGTTTACCGCATGTGTTGTGTTGTTATTTGAGCTTGCTGGGGTCAATAGCCTAATCGCATTTACCGGTCAATGACGAATTCCTAGGAAGTATTGTATTGTAAAAACGAGATCTCCTTCCGATAAATGCTGTGGGTTTTTTTTTTTTTTAAATTTGGGGATTTCTCGATAATCTTTGTATAGTTAAACTGATGTGATCCAGCCCTCTGAAATGTCTTTATAATATACAGCGCTAGACCCTGATATCGATGCGATCCAGCCCTCTGAAATGTCTTTATAATATACAGCACTAGACCCTGATATTGATGCGATCCAGCCCTCTGAAATGTCTTTATAATATACAGCACTAGACCCTGATATTGATGCAATCCAGCCCTCTGAAATGTCTTTATAATATACAGCACTAGACCCTGATAGTGATGTGATCCAGCCCTCTGAAATGTCTTTATAATATACAGCACTAGACCCTGATATCGATGCGATCCAGCCCTCTGAAATGTCTTTATAATATACAGCGCTAGACCCTGATATCGATGCGATCCAGCCCTCTGAAATGTCTTTATAATACACAGCACTAGACCCTGATAGTGATGCAATCCGGCCCTCTGAAATGTCTTTATAATATACAGCGCTAGACCCTGATATTGATGCGATCCAGCCCTCTGAAATGTCTTTATAATATACAGCACTAGACCCTGATAGTGATGCGATCCAGCCCTCTGAAATGTCTTTATAATATACAGTGCTAGACCCTGATATTGATGCGATCCAGCCCTCTGAAATGTCTTTATAATATACAGCGCTAGACCCTGATATTGATGCGATCCAGCCCTCTGAAATGTCTTTATAATATACAGCGCTAGACCCTGATATTGATGCGATCCAGCCCTCTGAAATGTCTTTATAATATACAGCGCTAGACCCTGATATTGATACGATCCAGCCCTCTGAAATGTCTTTATAATATACAGCGCTAGACCCTGCTATTGATGCGATCCAGCCCTCTGAAATGTCTTTATAATATACAGCACTAGACCCTGATATTGATGCGATCCAGCCCTCTGAAATGTCTTTATAATATACAGCGCTAGACCCTGATATTGATGCGATCCAGCCCTCTGAAATGTCTTTATAATAGAGCACTAGACCCTGATATTGATGCGATCCAGCCCTCTGAAATGTCTTTATAATATACAGCACTAGACCCTCATATTGATGCGATCCAGCCCTCTGAAATGTCTTTATAATATACAGCGCTAGACCCTGATATTGATGCGATCCAGCCCTCTGAAATGTCTTTTATAATATACAGCACTAGACCCTGATAGTGATACGATCCAGCCCTCTGAAATGTCTTTATAATATACAGCGCTAGACCCTGATATCGATGCGATCCAGCCCTCTGAAATGTCTTTATAATATACAGCACTAGACCCTGATATTGATGCGATCCAGCCCTCTGAAATGTCTTTATAATATACAGCACTAGACCCTCATATTGATGCGATCCAGCCCTCTGAAATGTCTTTATAATATACAGCACTAGACCCTGATATTGATGCGATCCAGCCCTCTGAAATGTCTTTTATAATATACAGCACTAGACCCTGATAGTGATACGATCCAGCCCTCTGAAATGTCTTTATAATATACAGCGCTAGACCCTGATATCGATGCGATCCAGCCCTCTGAAATGTCTTTATAATATACAGCACTAGACCCTGATATTGATGCGATCCAGCCCTCTGAAATGTCTTTATAATATACAGCGCTAGACCCTGATATTGATGCAATCCAGCCCTCTGAAATGTCTTTATAATATACAGCGCTAGACCCTGATATTGATGCGATCCAGCCCTCTGAAATGTCTTTATAATATACAGCGCTAGACCCTGATATTGATGCGATCCAGCCCTCTGAAATGTCTTTATAATATACAGCGCTAGACCCTGATATTGATGCGATCCAGCCCTCTGAAATGTCTTTATAATAGAGCACTAGACCCTGATATTGATGCGATCCAGCCCTCTGAAATGTCTTTATAATATACAGCACTAGACCCTCATATTGATGCGATCCAGCCCTCTGAAATGTCTTTATAATATACAGCGCTAGACCCTGATATTGATGCGATCCAGCCCTCTGAAATGTCTTTTATAATATACAGCACTAGACCCTGATAGTGATACGATCCAGCCCTCTGAAATGTCTTTATAATATACAGCGCTAGACCCTGATATCGATGCGATCCAGCCCTCTGAAATGTCTTTATAATATACAGCACTAGACCCTGATATTGATGCGATCCAGCCCTCTGAAATGTCTTTATAATATACAGCACTAGACCCTCATATTGATGCGATCCAGCCCTCTGAAATGTCTTTATAATATACAGCACTAGACCCTGATATTGATGCGATCCAGCCCTCTGAAATGTCTTTTATAATATACAGCACTAGACCCTGATAGTGATACGATCCAGCCCTCTGAAATGTCTTTATAATATACAGCGCTAGACCCTGATATCGATGCGATCCAGCCCTCTGAAATGTCTTTATAATATACAGCACTAGACCCTGATATTGATGCGATCCAGCCCTCTGAAATGTCTTTATAATATACAGCGCTAGACCCTGATATTGATGCAATCCAGCCCTCTGAAATGTCTTTATAATATACAGCGCTAGACCCTGATATTGATGCGATCCAGCCCTCTGAAATGTCTTTATAATATACAGCGCTAGACCCTGATATTGATGCGATCCAGCCCTCTGAAATGTCTTTATAATATACAGCGCTAGACCCTGATAGTGATGCGATCCAGCCCACTGAAATGTCTTTATAATATACAGCGCTAGACCCTGATATTGATGCGATCCAGCCCTCTGAAATGTCTTTATAATATACAGCGCTAGACCCTGATAGTGATGCGATCCAGCCCACTGAAATGTCTTTGCATTGTCCTGCTGGAAAATGGACACTTCCGGATTGGCTTGCAGGAACGGAAGAACTGTTGCCTCAAGGACTTCGTCAATCGATCGCTGAGCAGTCAGGTTGACCTCAATCTGAACTATTGATACAGATTCTTAATCAACTCATTTTGGTAATTTTAACTCGACTCAAATACCAAACACTGAGCACCTGGCGTTTTTTATGAAATCACATGACTTGAGTTCAGTATTTTGTTATCCTAAGGAGCAATACTACTCAAACAATCAACAAACCAAAAATCTGCTCACTATTTAATATGTAAATAACATCATGTATGTACCCAATGAGCTATTGATGTAAAACTTAGACTGTTGTGCTTTCATTGTGCATCAGTATATACATATGTAATACATGGATGAAGGCTATATTTGCACCCTGAGCCATTCGAAAATGTGACGTCAAAAAGTGATAATTCCTCTAGAGGAAAACATACTTGAACTTTGACCCATCCATCGCTTTCAATTCAAACACAAAATGTCTCGTTTTTCAATCGCTCGACAGCACCCACAGGACAGAAATGTTCATGAATGAGCAACAAAATGAGAATACGTTAAAAAATGAATGATGTAAAGCTTTGTATCTCCGAGAAAACTGGAGAGGAACGGGGCATTAAAACAAGGTAAAGGCGATCATCCAAATGAAGCTGAAGCTCTAACGGATAACGACACAGAACGTCTGTACAGCGCTGAAACACCACGTTTAAAAAAAACACCCAACTGTCCTGCTGAACCTCGTCTTCTTTAATATCAGCATCGCAAGGGTAACTGTGGATTATAAACAATAACAGACGGGCCTCTTCAGCGAGTCACAGGAAAACAATTCCATCTCGGGTTTATAATGATATCAGGATTTTTCGGACTACAATTCCTTCTGCAGCTGGATGGAGACAGAAATGTATGTTAAACTGTATACTGTAAAAGCAGGAGATATAGTCAGTATTTCTCTTCATTGTTCTTTCACAGTTATTATGATTATTTATTTCTTAGCAGACGCCCTTATCCAGGGCGACTTACAATTGTTACAAGATATCACATACAGGTACCCATTTATAAGGAGGCTGTGTGGTCCAGTGGTTAAAGAAAAGGGCTTGTAACCAGGAGGTCCCTGGTTCAAATCCCACCTCAGCCACTGACTCATTGTGTGACCCTGAGCAAGTCACTTCACCTCCTTGTGCTCCGTCTTTCGGGTGAGATGTAGTTGTAAGTGACTCTGCAGCTGATGCATAGTTCACACACCCTAGTCTCTGTAAGTCGCCTTGGATAAAGGCGTCTGCTAAATAAACTAATAATAAACAGTTGTTTTTTTTTTACTGGAGCAATCTAGGTAAAGTACCTTGCTCAAGGGTACAGCAGCAGTGTCCCCCCCCCCACCTTGTTTTTTGTTTTCTTCAAATGAAGGGTGTATGCTGGTATTTTAAAATATACGTTTGACCGCAGGTTGGCAAAGATACCACATCCTTCTACAATAACTAATTTCTAGCAAATAGCAGCGGATGACAAAAAACAAACCAGATGTCTTCTCTTTGTGTGTGGTTGCACTTGAAAGTGTAGGCAGCAGGGTTCCATCGCCCACATGTTCCTACAACTGTTTAAATAACGCGCCTGTCGTTTTTTTTCTTTTCATTGTTCACATCCTGACAACTTTTTTACACTTCTAACTTTAAAGTCTGTTTCAGAGCTCTTTTCACAGTGTCTGCTCTAGTGCTCTGATAGCGTCGGGATTAATCGCCCCGCATTGTCAAACAGGGAGCACAGCAATAACGATCTGTGATGCGGTACGGAACAGAAAAGCCAGGGCACTTTTTTTAATCGCTCTTCCTGCGGCGATTTAGCGGACAGATCTCAAACCCCAGAGCACTAGAGCAGACATTGTGAAAAGAGCTCTGAAACAGACTTTACGGTTATCAGTGTAAAAGGTTGTCAGGATGTGAACAATGAAAACGCTGTATTTTTCAGAACCCCACTACTTAGTCTTTAATGTATATTGATGTGTAGTGCCTCCTCTTTAAAGCAGACAGACAGACAGACAGACAGACAGACAGACAGACAGACAGACAGACAGAGCCCCACAATCCTGTTCAGTTTGACGCTACAATATAATCCCTTCTTCTTGGTGTCTGTGTTAGTTTACTATCATTATTATGATCTATTTATTTATTTGGCAGACGCCTTTATCCCAGGCGACTCACACAGGTGTCACAGGGCAGAGCAGGGTTACAATGCAAGCTTCATATTTAAACACAGCGCAGTTTACAGTCAGTGCAAATAATAACACTGCTAGAATACAATATGAACCAGGATGCAGCGAGTTAGGATCACAGCGAGTTAGATCTACAGTGACAGATTAGCAGTGCGATCGTGCAAGGATAGCGCATCAGCTGAGGATCCAGTGACGAGGTGCTGAGGTCAGGAGAGTCCAGCGCAGAACAGGAGGGGTGGATCCAGAGATCTCTAAACAGGGGCGAGGGAAGAGAAGGAGCGGGCACAGGGGTGGGGTGGGGTGGGGTTGGAAGAAAGAGGGTAAAATTGTATCCTAAAAGACAGGGAAGAGGGGTCGACACGGCTCTTCTATAAGCTTAGCGAGGCGGCACAGACAGCAGAGGTTTACTGCAGCCGTAACTGGCTGCTTTTAGTTAGAGTGCTTGTCTATTGTGTGGGGTGGGTGTGTGTGTGTGGGGGAGGGAGGGGAGTGGGGGGTCAATCTGGGTGTCCTTTGAAGTCTTTCCTCTGGTGTGAATGACAAAGCAACAGGATTGATGGCTTTTGTTTGAAGGAGTGTAATGTTTCGGACTGATAAGAATCCGTTCCCCCCTCTTATCCTTCCCAGGGCCCCAGGCATGGAGGACAGGGGATGGGGAGGAGGGTTTTATATCCTGAGACTTTGATATGGGGGTTGGGGGGGGGGGCTTTGTGGTTTACATTCAGAATGACTTCATAGTTTCACACTTTCATCTTCACACACAGAGACGCGCTCGTCCGATTGTGAGGAAACTCGCTCAGGGCCTTTTTTTTTTAAAGCTCACAAGCCATTGAGAGGATCAGAACCGGGGTGCGTGCGTGCGTGCGTGCGTGCGTGCGTGCGTGCGTGCGTGCGTGCGTGTGGAGCCTGGCTGGCTGTCTGTCCGCCCGCCCGTCTGTCTGTCTGGATCTCTGGATTATATCCTGATGTAACTATCACTGACACTGTTATCTGCTCCGTTACTGAATCATATTTTGTCATATACTTGTACTTGCTGGAACCAAAGTCATTGTATTTAGCTTGCTCTTAATTATATTAATACTTGTACTGTGATTCTTGAAATGTATTTTTGTTTACGACTGTAAGTCGCCCTGGATAAGGGCGTCTGCTAAGAAATAAATAATAATAATAATAATAATAATAATAATAATAATAATAATAATAATGTCACCTTCCAGTTTTTCGATATATAATGCCACTGTTTGATAAACTAGTTCCCTTGAGTTCTGCAATACATTTGGTCAGCAGGAATGTCGACAGAAGAAAATTGAGCAAAACCTGCGTGCAGCAACGTTCGCTCAACTTTGCTTCTTAATTGCTTTACTCCGTTTTACTGCAGGTGCAAAACCAAACATTTCACAAGCGTTTCTTAAGCAAGGAACCCAGTTGGGAAATGTGTTTATCAAAAGAAAAAATACTATAAAACACCCCCCGCCCTGTACAGCTCTGGCCAAAAGTTTAGCTCTATATAGATTTGAATAATGTTACGCTAACACATTGAATCACATATCGCAATATTATTTTGGTAGCTCCTTTTGGTTACGTGATGTTAAATGAAAGATCTCAATTAAGTTCATTTAGTTTTTTTTAATTTTTTTAATTTTTTTTACAATGTTTCAATCCAAAAACGTTTGGCCAGCAGGTATTAGGGAACCCACATCGTGATTAATATTATTATTATTATTATTATTATTATTATTATTATTAGAGTCATTTAGCAGACGCTTTTATCCAAAGCGACTCGCAGAGACTAGGAGGGTGAACTCTGCATCATCAACAACTGCTGCTGCTGCTGCTGCTGCAGAGTCACTTCCAATAGGAGCTCGTTTGTTTGACGTCTCATCCGAAGGACGGAGCGCAAGGAGGTGAATTGACTTGCTCAGGGTCACACACACACGCACACGCACGCACACACACACACACACACACACACACACACACACTCAGGCACACACACACACACACACACACACACACACACACACACACACACACACACACACACAGGGAGTCAGTGGCTGAGCCGGGATTTGAACCTTCTGGTATCAAGACCCCTTTTCTTTAACCGCTGGACCCCACAGCCTCCCTGAGTTGTGTCTCTGATTGGACAGAATGGAAGATTTTGTTGTTAATGGACATCTTTGCAGTAAAAGGCCCGGCGTGTGGCTCCAGTTCATCAGAGCGGTGAGTCGCACAGCGTTGCTGTTCAGCTTCAGCTTAGCAAATATTGCCAGGAAAATGTTTAATCTCTTTAACTGCGGAAACAAAACTAAAAAAAAAAAAAAAATTATCTCGGAGTTCCGTGCCGTTTTTCCTAAGTAGGGGGACTAACGCAGGACACAGACAGACAGACACACAGACAGACAGACACACAGACAGACAGAGACAGACAGAGACAGACAGACAGACAGACAGACAGACAGACAGAGACAGAGAGAGACAGACACAGACAGACAGACAGACAGACAGACAGACAGAGACAGACAGACAGACAGAGACAGAGAGAGACAGACAGAGACAGACACAGACAGACAGACAGACAGACAGACAGACAGACAGACAGACAGACAGAGACAGACACAGACAGACAGACAGACAGACAGACAGAGAGAGACAGACAGACAGACAGACAGACAGACAGACAGACAGAGACAGACAGACAGACAGACAGACAGACAGACAGAGACAGACAGACAGACAGACAGCAGAAAGGCAATACAGTCGGGCAGCAGTGTGGAGTAGTGGTTAGGGGGTTCTGGACTCTTGACCGGAGGGTCGTGGGTTCAATCCCAGATGGGGGGGCACTGCTGCTGTACCCTTGAGCAAGGTACTTTACCTAGATTGCTCCAGTAAAAACCCAACTGTATAAATGGGTAATTGTATGTAAAAAATAATGTGATATCTTGTAACAATTGTAGGTCGCCCTGGATAAGGGCGTCTGCTAAGAAATAAATATCATTATTATCAATAATAATAATAATAATAATAATAAAAATAATAATAATAATAATAATCGTGGTTCTCTATTTGGGACAGATTGCAGCATGAGATTGCAAGGAATGAAAAAAAAAAGGAAGTGTGTCACGCTGTATTGCAACCCTCCAGGAAATATCATCTCCTGTCTTGGGAAATGGGCTTGTAGATTTAAATCTCAAAAACGATCAAAGTAACACTTTGTGTGTCACACAATACCCCCCCCTCCCCCCATCCCACCCCCCTGTCAAAAAACAAAAAAAGTCGTAATTACAGGATTCTGGAGATAAAAATAAGCTGGGTCACGCCTGGTCTAACCTTAATTGTTCTTGAGATTTTTTTTAAAAACATTTTTTGGCACTCGGTGAAACTGTAGCAATTGCATCATACAGATCACAAGACTGGACAGTGAGGATTGATCTCCAGTGTTATTTTTAGATTTCAATAGAGAGAGCTGATTCATCTTCACTGCCAATGAATCCCTTCAATTTTTATTTCTGGGGAGGGGGGATGGGGGAGCCCACAGTGATGTAAGAACATCAAACAGACCTCAGTATTGAATTTACACTGAAGACGCTGAGAAAGACTTCTAGTGGAAACGTTTGCCGTTGAATTTACACTGAAGACGCTGAGAAAGACTTCTAGTGGAAACGTTTGCCATTGAATTGACACTGAAGACGCTGAGAAAGACTTCTAGTGGAAACGTTTGCCATTGAATTTACACTGAAGACGCTGAGAAAGACTTCTAGTGGAAACGTTTGCCATTGAATTTACACTGAAGATGCTGAGAAAGACTTCTAGCGGAAACGTCTGCCATTAAATTGACACTGAAGATGCTGAGAAAGACTTCTAGTGGAAACGTTTGCCATTGAATTTACACTGAAGACGCTGAGAAAGACTTCTAGTGGAAACGTTTGCCATTGAATTTACACTGAAGACGCTGAGAGAGACTTTCCTCCCTCCCAGTCCCTTCTCAGCTCAAACCACTAGAGCCACACTGCTTGTCTTGTTGATTAATATACTTTACAATGCTTCCCTATGCTTTACCAGACCTCTCTGTGCTTTACAATGCTTCCCTATGCTTTACCACACCTCTCTGTGCTTTACAATGCTTCCCTATGCTTTACCAGACCTCTCTGTGCTTTACAATGCTTCCCTATGCTTTACCAGACCTCTCTGTGCTTTACAATGCTTCCCTATGCTTTACCAGACCTCTCTGTGCTTTACAATGCTTCCCTATGCTTTACCAGACCTCTCTGTGCTTTACAATGCTTCCCTATGCTTTACCAGACCTCTCTGTGCTTTACAATGCTTCCCTATGCTTTACCAGACCTCTCTGTGCTTTACAATGCTTCCCTATGCTTTACCAGACCTCTCTGTGCTTTACAATGCTTCCTATGCTTTACCAGACCTCTCTGTGCTTTACAATGCTTCCCTATGCTTTACCAGGCCTCTCTGTGCTTTACAATGCTTCCCTATGCTTTACCAGACCTCTCTGTGCTTTACAATGCTTCCCTAT
Organism: Acipenser oxyrinchus oxyrinchus; assembly: GCA_030684275.1. NCBI lineage: Eukaryota > Metazoa > Chordata > Actinopteri > Acipenseriformes > Acipenseridae > Acipenser > Acipenser oxyrinchus. The sequence continues at coordinate 211,574 of CM060295.1, forward strand.
GCTTTACCAGACCTCTCTGTGCTTTACAATGCTTCCCTATGCTTTACCAGACCTCTCTGTGCTTTACAATGCTTCCCTATGCTTTACCAGACCTCTCTGTGCTTTACAATGCTTCCCTATGCTTTACCAGACCTCTCTGTGCTTTACAATGCTTCCCTATGCTTTACCAGACCTCTCTGTGCTTTACAATGCTTCCCTATGCTTTACCAGACCTCTCTGTGCTTTACAATGCTTCCCTATGCTTTACCAGACCTCTCTGTGCTTTACAATGCTTCCCTATGCTTGTATTTTTTGGTTTATATTTACTTTTACTTCCTGTAAAAGCTTTGGCATATTTAGACTAATGGCATTGATCCAACACTTAAAAACACATTGAAATAATAATCATTTGTAAGAGAATGGATTTTAAAGATGGTCAGCGCTCCTTTAAAGGGAGGGGCTGGTGATCATGTTAATAAAGCTAATAAGAGGCGAGAGAATGGATTTTAAAGATGGTCAGCGCTCCTTTAAAGGGAGGGGCCAGTGATCCTGTTAATAAAGCTAATAAGAGGCGAGAGAATGGATTTTAAAGATGGTCAGCACTCCTTTAAAATCCATGTCTGTCTTTACATAGCAACATTTAGCATGGAGATTGGGGGAGGGAGAGAGAGGGAGTGATATTATCCAGCAGTTCTCATTTCATTTGTGTGAGAGAGGAGTTACCCAAGGGATCTGATAATGGAGAGACGGAGAGAGGAGGGAGAAAGAGAGAGATGGAGATTTAATGACTGAGAGAGAAGGGAGAGAATAAGAGGGGGAGGAGAGAGAGGAGGGACAAGGCATCCTTTCTTTTTTTTTCTTTCTATCTTTCTTCAGTTTAGTGTCCTTCAGGCACCACCTCCTGTTCCATTTGAGAAATGAAAACGTTTCCACTAGAAGTCTTTCTCAGCGTCTTCAGTGTAAATTCAATGGCAAACGTTTCCACTAGAAGTCTTTCTCACTATCTTCAGCGAGGCTGTGTGGTCCAGTGGTTAAAGAAAAGGGCTTGTAACCAGGAGGTCCCCGGTTCAAATCCCACCTCAGCCACTGACTCATTGCGTGACCCTGAGCAAGTCACTTCACCTCCTTGTGCTCCGTCTTTCGGGTGAGACGTAGTTGTAAGTGACTCTGCAGCTGATGCATAGTTCACACACCCTAGTCTCTGTAAGTCGTCTTGGATAAAGGCGTCTGCTAAATAAACAAATAATAATAAATTCAACGTCAAACGTTTCCACTGGAAATCTTTCTCAGTGTCTTCAAATATATAGAGATATGTCTCTTTTTTTTTTGAAGACACTGAGAAAGACTTCTGGTGGAAACATCTGTCATTGAATTCACACTGAAGACGCTGAGAAAGACTTCTAGTGGAAACGTTTGTCATTGAATTTACACTGAAGACCCTGAGAAAGACTTCTAGTGGAAACGTTTGCCATTGAATTTACACTGAAGACGCTGAGAAAGACTTCTAGTGGAAACGTTTGCCGTTGAATTTACACTGAAGACACTGAGAAAGACTTCTAGTGGAAACGTCTGTCATTGAATTTACACTGAAGACGCTGAGAAAGACTTCAAGTGGAAACGTTTGCCATTGAATTTACACTGAAGACACTGAGAAAGACTTCTAGTGGAAACGTTTGCCATTGAATTTACACTGAAGACGCTGAGAAAGACTTCTAGTGGAAACGTTTGTCATTGAATTTACACTGAAGACGCTGAGAAAGACTTCTGGTGGAAACGTTTGTCATAACAAACAAATCGCAAAACACAAAAAAAAACCAGCAACACAAATTTGAATTTCTTTCTTTATTCAAGGCTGTCAGTGTCAGAGCTTTTCATGGGACTGCAAGTCCGCGACTAGGCGGCTCACTGGCGCCGCCCTGCTGCTGGTTTAGTTGCACAGGTCCCCACTGCAGCACTTTGTCGACACCGTGGGAGTGGGAATCTGCTCCCCCTCACACTCCTCCGCACGGGCACACCTCTTTATCTCTCCAACTGGGAGGAGAGAAAAAATTCACAGAGTCAAGAACTCATCCATGACAATCATATTGCAATTTGATAATCCCTTCCTGTCGTTTATGTTGCCGTATCTGCGTATTGCGCTTCACAGAATTTTCCATTTAGTGTCTTTAATTACTGGATATACAGCTCTGGCTAAAAGTTTTGCACCCCCCCTCTATATTAGAATGAACTGATTTTGCTTCATAAAGTCGAATGAAAGCTGCTGAATAATGTTCCCTTGTTAACATATTGAATTCCACCCCCTCTATGTAGAATGAACTCCCTCAGCTTCATAGAGTCCAATGAAAGCTGCTGAATAATGTTCCCTTGTTAACATATTGAATTCCACCCCCTCTATATAGAATGAACTCCCTCAGCTTCATAGAGTCTAATGAAAGCTGCTGAATAATGTTCCCTTGTTAACATATTGAATTCCACACCCTCTATATAGAATGAACTCCCTCAGCTTCATAGAGTCCAATGAAAGCTGCTGAATAATGTTCCCTTGTTAACATATTGAATTACACACCCAGCGCTTTGGAGTTTTCCAGATACTTAAATACAAAATCTGATATTTTTGAAATCTAACATGAAAGACTTACTGTACTACTATTATGTTCATTCTATCTATCTATATATCTATCTATATATCTATCTATCAATCTATCTATCATCTATCTATCTATCTATCTATCTATCTATCTATCTATCTATCTATCTATCTATCTATCTATAGATAGTTTAATGATGTCTGAATCCTAAAATTCTTGGTGATGCAAAACTTTTGGTCATAACTATACTCTCTCTCTCTCTCTCTCTCTCTCTCTCGCTCTCTCTCTCTCTCTCTCTCTCTCTGTGAGTGTGTGTATCACTGTGTGTGTGTGTGTGTGTGTGTGTGTGTAATAAATATCAGATAGATTGATATCTATCACACCATACATATCGGAGGGCGGGCTATACTCACATGCTTCGCGGCTGAATCTCACGTGAATGCAGTAGCTCTGGTCTGGACGGCAAGTTGTTACGGTGGAGTCACAGCTCCCCTCTGTGGCGATTACCTTGCAGTAATTGCATCGCAGAGACTCCGACACTAATGCAGGAACGAGGGAAAGAGAAATATTGAAATCCTTCCCTGTGCTTTACCAGACCTCTCTGTGCTTTACAATGCTTCCCTATGCTTTAACAGACCTCTCTGTGCTTTACAATGCTTCCCTATGCTTTACCAGACCTCTCTGTGCTTTACAATGCTTCCCTATGCTTTACCAGACCTCTCTGTGCTTTACAATGCTTCCCTATGCTTTACCAGACCTCTCTGTGCTTTACAATGCTTCCCTATGCTTCACCAGACCTCTCTGTGCTTTACAATGCTTCCCTATGCTTTACCAGACCTCTCTGTGCTTTACAATGCTTCCCTATGCTTTACCAGACCTCTCTGTGCTTTACAATGCTTCCCTATGCTTTACCAGACCTCTCTGTGCTTTACAATGCTTCCCTATGCTTTACCACACCTCTCTGTGCTTTTCAATGCTTCCCTATGCTTTACCAGACCTCTCTGTGCTTTGCAATGCTTCCCTATGCTTTACCAGACCTCTCTGTGCTTTACAATGCTTGCCTATGCTTTACCAGACCTCTCTGTGCTTCACAATGCTTCCCTATGCTTTACCAGACCTCTCTGTGCTTTACAATGCTTCCCTATGCTTCACCATGCTTTCACTGTGCTGTATCACACTGTGCTGTGGTTTTGTAAGGTTTACTCACCACAGCAGAGCCCCAGGATGAGGGTGAGTATAACTGGGAGGAACTTCATCTTCACCAGATAATTCTGAAACACAGAAAGCGCCCGGAATACATTATATTATATTATACTGAGAGAGACAGAGAGACAGAGAGGCAGACAGACCGACAGACAGACAGAGAGAGAGAGAGAGAGACAGAGAGAGAGACAGACAGAGAGGCAGACAGACTGACAGACAGACAGACAGACAGAGAGAGAGACAGACAGACAGAGAGGCAGACAGACCGACAGACAGACAGAGAGAGAGACAGACAGAGAGAGAGACAGACAGACAGACAGACAGACAGAGAGAGAGACAGACAGACAGAGAGACAGACAGACAAAGAGAGACAGACAGACAGACAGACAGACAGACAGAGATATATAATCTGGTATAAAGATATAGACATATAGATAGATAGATAGATAGATAGATAGATAGATAGATAGATAGATAGATAGATAGATTAAGAAAACAGATTATTTTTTCTTTCTCTCTCTCAGTCTGCACTCACCTCTCTCGTAGCTTCTTCAGTTTGGTACCAATTCATTTTTGGTTCCTTCTTTTTAAACACATTGCAACAGAGATTGTAATGTAACCACCCCCCCTCCCCCAGGCCTTTGGCGTATCCCAGTCTCACTCACGGGTATCGCATAACAAGGAACAAACCAACCAATTCTATCTCCTGGGGTTCAGAACTCCCATCAATGAAGTCTATTATTATTATTAATATTGAAATGATCAGGAGCCAGGAGTTTGAGCAGGGTTACAAACTCACACTAGCCCTGCTGCTGCTGCTGCTGCTGCACCCAGTCCTGGGGTTCAGAGCTCCCCTCAATGAAGTCTAGTATTATTATTATTAATATTGAAATGATCAGGAGCCAGGAGTTTGAGCAGGGTTACAAACTCACACTAGCCCTGCTGCTGCTGCTGCTGCTGCACCCAGTCCTGGGGCTCAGAGCTCCCCTCAATGAAGTCTTACTGAAGTAACCAATGACCTACTTTTAGTAAAAACAAACTTGATAAAAGTACCAAAAGAAACAGAGTCTACAAATGTACAGTTAGGACCAAAAAAGTTTTGCATCACCCTCTATATAGAACAAACTAATTGTACTTCATGTAGTCGAATGAAACGTGCCGAATAGTTACGTTAACATATTGAATAACACTCTACTTTGTAGTTTTCTCCAGATACTTGACTGGAAAAATGTGATACATTTCGAAATCTAACATGGCTGTACTGCTATTATATTTTTTAGCGATATCATTTTGCAGTTTCTTTGATTACAGGATGTTAAATTAAAGATCTAAATTATGTTTGTATAGTTTATTTTTGTAATCATTTTCTCCATCCTTAAATTGTAGGTGAGGCAATATATTGAGAGAAGTGTTGAATTTAAATCAAGGGAAGTCATGTTAAAACTTTACAATGCATTAGTAAGACCTCACCTAGAATATTGTGTTCAGTTCTGGTCATCTCGTTACAAAAAGGATATTGCTGCTCTAGAAAGAGTGCAAAGAAGAGCGACCAGAATTATCCCGGGTTTAAAAGGCATGTCGTATGCAGACAGGCTAAAAGAATTGAATCTATTCAGTCTTGAACAAAGAAGACTACGTGGCGATCTGATTCAAGCATTCAAAATCCTAAAAGGTATAGACAATGTCGACCCAGGGACTTTTTCGACCTGAAAAAAGAAACAAACACCAGGGGTCACAAATTAGATAAAGGGGCATTCAGAACAGAAAATAGGAGGCACTCTTTTTACACAGAGAATCGTGAGGGTCTGGAACCAACTCCCCAGTAATGTTGTTGAAGCCGACACCCTGGGATCCTTCAAGAAGCTGCTTGATGAGATTCTGGGATCAATAAGCTACTAACAACCAAACGAGCAAGATGGGCTGAATGGGGCCTCCTCTCGTTTGTAAACTTTCTTATGTTCTTATGTTCTTTTTTACAAGAAACATTTTTCGGAATGTAGAGTCTTTTACAAATACAGTCATTAAGAATAGAGGGCCTTTTCACAACAGCTCAGAAAATGAGGTTATAAGTTATTATATTTCTTTAGTCTAATAATAAACTAAAAAAACAAAAAAAGGAAACACGATTGTATTTCAGGATACTGTCATGGTTTTTTTTTTTAATTTGTTAAATGAACAAAGAAATTCTTTCTTTGAGAGGCGATGGCAGAACTCGGAGCACAGATTGGGTTTCTGAAGTATGGATACAGTGACAGCCATTGAGGCCAGCCAGCGTATGTCCTTAACACACAGGGTTGTGGCCCTATCTAGTGAAAGGACAGAGAATTTAGAGACTAGATCTTGATAGTTTTAAAAGTTTCAATTATTGTTTTAAATGGTCAACATTAAGTTAAGGGTTGGGGGTTGGTGGTGGGGTGGGGTTGGGGTTGGGGTTGGGGTTGGGGTTGGGGTTGAGGTTGGGGTTGTGTTGGGTTGGGTTTGGGTTGTGTTGGGGTTGGGGTTAAGGTTGGGGTTGGGGTTAGGGCTGGGGTTGGAGTTGGGGTTGGGGCTGGAGTTAAGGTTGGGGTTGGGGTTGGGGTTGGAGTTGAGGTTGGGGTTGGGTTGGGGTTGGGGCTGGGGCTGCAGTTGAGGTTTGGTTGGGGTTGGGGTTGGGGCTGGAGTTGAGGTTGGGTTGGGGTTGGGGTTGGAGTTGGGGTTGGGGCTGGAGTTGAGGTTGGGGTTGGGTTGGGGTTGGGGCTGGGGCTGCAGTTGAGGTTTGGTTGGGGTTGGGGTTGGGGCTGGAGTTGAGGTTGGGGTTGGGGTTGGGATTGGGGCTGGGGTTGGGGTTGAGGTTGGGTTGGGGTTGGGGTTGGGATTGGGGCTGGGGTTGGGGCTGAGGCTGGGTTGGGGTTGGGGTTGGAGTTGGGGTTGGGGCTGGAGTTGGGGCTGGGGTTGGGGTTGGGATTGGGGCTGGGGTTGGGGTTGAGGTTGGGTTGGGGCTGGGGCTGGGGCTGGGGTTGGGGCTGGAGTTGGGTGGTTGGGGTTGGGGTTGGGGCTGGAGTTGAGGTTGGGGTTGGGGTTGGGTTGGGGTTGGGGTTGTGGCTGGGGCTGGGGTTGGGTTGGGGTTGGGGTTGTGGCTGGGGCTGGGGTTGGGTTTTGTGATATTTCTATATCAGTCATCCAACTGATTTTCATCCCAGAAATTATCGCAACACACTACAAACAATACCAACAGTCTTTTTTAAACCAAACTTTATTATTTTTAGTATTTTAATTATTATAGTTTATTAACATTTCCCATAGTTTAACAGCACAGCAGGAGTGAATGCCTGGTAAACTAATGCATAGTATAGCCATGGGAAAAGCATGGGGGTGTGGGGGAAACAGGACAATTACAGACTTGTTCCCAATTACTTCAGATTTTCCTTTTTTTAAAAATTTTGGTTTTGTTTTACAGAATATTCCTTATTTTTCTGTAGCTTTTTTTATTCAGGCGTAATAGCCCCAGAGGAACACTGCCACTACCATCATTATTATAGCGTTAGTATTGACAACGTTCTTCCAGAAGGGGTCTTCGCTGATGTCAGGCAGCTGCTTGGACGCCTCGGCAACCTCCTCCTCCGAGGGTTCTGGGTCCTGAGAGGAACCCATTCCGCAGAACCAGCCAATACAGCGCCAGACCGGGTTGGGCTTAGGGAGAGACACTTCTAGAGAGAGAGAGGGGAGAGATGAGAGGTGTGTATCTGCGTTTGTGTGACTGTATCAGTGTGTGTGTGTCAGAGTGTGTCTGTCTGTCTGTCTGTGTGTCTCTTACCCTGGACCTCCAGCACGTTTCCCACAATGCTCTTCTCTGCCGCTGCTCTGCGCGCCTGTCTCATTCTCTCCTCCTCCTCTCTGTCCAGATCATCCCTCGCTTCTGTGCTGTGCCTCAAACTGAACACGAGCCTGTGGAGCTGAGAAAGGGAGAGAGAGGGGAGAGAGAGGGGGTTAGAGAGAGGGGGTTAGAGAGAGAGAGAGAGGGGGTTAGAGAGAGAGAGAGGGAAGAGAGAGGGAGGGAGAGAGAGGGAGAGAGAGGGGGTTAGAGAGAGGGGGTTAGAGAGAGAGAGAGAGAGAGAGAGAGGGAGGGAGAGAGAGGGAGAGAGAGGGGTTTAGTGAGAGAGAGAGAGGGGTTAGAGAGAGGAGAGAGATAGAGGAAGAGAGAGGAGAGAGAGAGGAGAGGGGGTTAGAGAGGAGAGAGAGAGAGAGGGGAGATCTTTCTATAAGAGTATCTTTCTATAAATAAATGTATCTGTATATACAAATATTTGTCTATATCAGTCCATCTGTCTATCTGTATCTGTCTATCAGTCTAGAATTAAACTTTTCAGATCGTTGTCTCTCCAGATGAATGAATGAATGAATGAATAAATTAATAAACAGGTGAAACACTGATTGACTGAAAGAAAGAGTGAAAGAATGATTGAACGAGCGAACGAATGAGTGGGATGAGTGTTTAAGTCTCTCACGTGTCTGTCGGCAATGGGCGGGGTGCAGTAGCTCACCACCACCACCAGGGCGGCAGTGCAGCAGAACAGCAGCACAGCGAAGTAGAGGTAGTGAACCCCACAGATCAGGGGGGGGCAGGAAGAGGGGAACAGGCAGCTCCCCGTCCCGAAAACAAACTCCGGGACCATCCGACATAGCCCCATCAGCAAACCCCCCAAGAGACCCCAGAACGCACCCTGAGAGGGAGAGAGAGGGAGAGAGGTTACTACAGAGACACACAAAGACAGTACCTTATATGTACCTTTACCTGTTATTATTTATTTTTTAGCAGACGTCCTTATCCAGGGCGACTTACAATTGTTACAAGATATCACGTTATTTTTTACATACAATTCTCCATTTATACAGTTGGGTTTTTACTGGAGCAATCTAGGTAAAGTACCTTGCTCAAGGGTACAGCAGCAGTGTCCCCCCCACCTGGGATTGAACCCACGACCCTCCGGTCAAGAGTCCAGAGCCCTAACCACTACTCCACACTGCTGCCCTGTTGCACCATTAAAGGTTACATAAGGACCTTTTTATGTTCTTGTGTGTGCATTGTTCCTCTCAGAACTACATTTCCCATCATCCTCCTGGTCACATATGTAAGGGAGATGGATTTACCAGCGAGCAGGAGGATGGTGGGAAATGTAGTTCCGAGAGGTCAAGAGTCCAGAGTCCTAAGCACTGCTCCACACTGCTGCCCATGAATATATTGATATTTACCGACTCATTCACTCTCTTCACAAACACAGCCAGGAAGAAGACGGCTCCGATGGGCGGGGCCAGGTAGCTGGTCACTGATTGGATGTAATCGAACAGCTGACCGCTCTGAGCCGCCTGAACTACAGGAATCCAAGCTATGCTGATCGCTACGATACACAGGACCCAGACCCTATAGAACACAGGCATTAAACATTATACATAGACAGCTAAGTCAAAAGGATTACACAGACAGACAGACAGACACAGAGACAAACACAGACAGACAGACAGACAGACACAGAGACAAACACAGACAGACAGACAGACAGACACAGAGACAAACACAGACAGACAGACAGACACACAGACACAGAGACAAACACAGACAGACAGACAGACAGACACAGAGACAAACACAGATAGAGAGACAGACACACAGATAGAGAGAGACACAGATAGACAGAGAGACAAACACAGACAGACACACAGACACAGAGACAAACACGGACAGAGAGACAGACACACAGATAGACAGAGAGACAAACACAGACAGACAGACAGACACACAGATAGACAGAGAGACAAACACAGACAGACACACAGACACAGAGACAAACACAGACAGAGAGACAGACACAGAGATAGAGAGAGACACAGATAGACAGAGAGACAAACACAGACAGACAGACAGACAGACACACAGACACAGAGACAAACACAGACAGACAGACAGACACACAGATAGACAGAGAGACAAACACAGACAGACAGACAGACACAGAGACAAACACAGATAGAGAGACAGACACACAGATAGAGAGAGACACAGATAGACAGAGAGACAAACACAGACAGACAGACAGACACACAGACACAGAGACAAACACAGACAGACAGACACACAGATAGACAGAGAGACAAACACAGACAGACACACAGACACAGGGACAAACACAGACAGACAGACAGACACACAGATAGACAGAGACACAGATAGACAGAGAGACAAATACAGACAGACACACAGACACACAGACACAGAGACAAACACAGACAGACAGACAGACACACAGATAGACAGAGAGACAAACACAGACAGACACACAGACACAGAGACAAACACAGACAGACAGTTCTATGAGAGTTGTATATTCGGAGCTTGATGTAAGGTAAGCAGTTCTCTTAATTCAGTTTTTGTTGTTGTTGTTAATTCTACCTTGTCCCTCCTCGCCACTAGGCGGCGCTGTGACTCACCGGCCCACTACCATCAGCTCCCGGTCTCTCGCCTGCGGTCTGATTTTGGTCCAGATATCCATGGTGAAGAGCGTACTACTGCTGTTAAAGATTGAGGCTAGAGAACTCATGAGGGCAGCCAGCATCACAGCTAACATCAAACCACGCAGTCCTGAGAGAGGGGAGAGGGAGGAGGAGAGGAGGAGAGGAGAGAGAGGGGATGGGAGGAGAGGAGAGGAGAGGAGAGAGAGGGAGGGAGAGGGAGGGAGAGGGAGGGAGAGGGAGAGGGAGAGGAGGGGAGAGGGGAGGAGAGAGGAGGGGAGAGGAGGGATGGGAGAGGAGAGGAGAGGAGAGGAGAGAGGAGGGAGGGAGGAGGAGGAGAGGAGGAGAGAGGAGAGGAGAGAGGAGGAGGGAGAGGAGGGAGGGGAGAGGAGAGGAGAGAGGAGGGAGGAGGAGGAGGAGGGAGAGGGAGAGGAGGAGGAGGAGGAGAGGGAGGAGAGAGAGAGAGGAGGGGAGGGGGAGAGGAGGGGGAGAGGAGAGAGGAGGGAGAGGGAGAGGAGGGGAGAGGAGGAGGAGAGGAGGGAGAGAGGAGAGAGGAGGGGAGGGGGAGAGAGGGAGGGGAGGGAGAGAGGAGAGGAGGAGAGAGGAGGGAGGAGGGAGAGAGGAGAGAGGGGAGAGGGAGGGCAAAATGTACTCAGGGTGATGCATACATTTATTTTTTATTCAGTGCGTCCAATTATAATTACTCCCCTGATTTTTCTCATCTCAAAATATGAAACACGTCCCAGAGCGGATATCAGCGAGCTACGCCCCTGGAGGAGAAGCCCTGCAGGTGTCCGCCCGAGCTCCGGGTGCTTGGGAGAGGGAGGGAGGGAGAGGAGGGAGGAGGAAGAAGAGCGAATCAAACAGCTGCTTTTATTTATTTTTTTTGTCCTAAACGTGACGGCTCACCGGGAAGGACACATGACACCACTAGTTTGGGGGTAGGCAATATTGGAACAGCCAACTCCTGGTCCCACATACGCCACACTCCTCTGGGACAACACAGGCAACCTCATCTAGAGAGAGAGAGAGGGGAGGGAGGGAGAGAGAGGGGAGAGGGAGAGAGAGGGAGAGGAGAGAGAGAGGAGAGAGAGGAGGAGAGAGCAGGAGGGGAGAGGGGGAAAGAGAGGGAGGGAGATGAGAGAGGGGAGGGAGAGAGAGGGGGAGAGGGGAGAGAGGGAGAGAGGATGGAGAGGGAGGAGGAGGGAGAGGGGAGAGGGGGAGGGAGAGGAGGGGAGGGAGAGAGGAGAGGGAGAGAGGAGAGAGAGAGAGAGAGGAGAGGGAGAGGGAGGGAGAGGGAGAGGAGGAGAGAGAGGGAGAGGAGAGAGGGAGAGGAGAGAGGGAGAGAGAGGGAGGAGAGGGGAGAGAGGAGAGAGGGGAGAGAGAGGAGAGGGAGAGGAGAGGAGAGAGAGGGGAGAGAGGGAGGGGAGAGGGAGAGAGGGAGGAGAGAGAGGGAGGGAGGGGGAGAGGAGGAGAGAGAGGAGGGAGAGAGGAGGGAGAGGAGAGAGGGAGAGGAGAGGGAGGGGAGAGAGAGGAGAGAGGGAGAGGAGAGGGAGGAGAGAGAGGGAGAGGAGAGAGGGAGAGAGGGAGAGGAGAGAGGGAGGGGAGAGGAGAGGGAGAGGAGAGAGGGAGAGGAGGAGAGAGGGAGAGGGAGAGGGAGGGGAGAGAGAGAGGAGAGAGGAGAGG
>CM060295.1:224012-226512 GCA_030684275.1 Acipenser oxyrinchus oxyrinchus
TGTGTGTGTGTGTGGCGTGTTGTGTGTGGTGTGTGTGTGTGGTAGTGGTGTGTGTGTGTGTGAGTGTGTGTGTGTGAGTGTGTGTGGTTGTGTGTGTGTATGTGTGTGTGTGTGTGTGTGTGTTGTGTGTGTGTGTGTTGTGTGTGTGTGTTGTGGTGTGTGTGGTGTGTGTGTGTGTGTGTGTGTGTGTGTGTGTGTGTGTGTGTGTGTGTGTGTGTGTGTGTGTGTGTGTGTGTGTGTGTGTGTGTGTGTGTGTGTGTGTGTGTGTGTGTGTGTGTGTGTGTGTGTGTGTGTGTGTGTGTGTGTGTGTGTGTGTGTGTGTGTGTGTGTGTGTGTGTGTGTGTGTGTGTGTGTGTGTGTGTGTGTGTGTGTGTGTGTGTGTGTGTGTGTGTGTGTGTGTGTGTGTGTGTGTGTGTGTGTGTGTGTGTGTGTGTGTGTGTGTGTGTGTGTGTGTGTGTGTGTGTGTGTGTGTGTGTGTGTGTGTGTGTGTGTGTGTGTGTGTGTGTGTGTGTGTGTGTGTGTGTGTGTGTGTGTGTGTGTGTGTGTGTGTGTGTGTGTGTGTGTGTGTGTGTGTGTGTGTGTGTGTGTGTGTGTGTGTGTGTGTGTGTGTGTGTGTGTGTGTGTGTGTCAGTGTGTGTGTGTGTGTGTGTGTGTGTGTGTGTGTGTGTGTGTGTGTGTGTGTGTGTGTGTGTGTGTGTGTGTGTGTGTGTGTGTCAGTGTGTGTGTGTGTGTGTGTGTGTGTGTGTGTGTGTGTGTGTGTGTGTGTGTGTGTGTGTGTGTGTGTGTGTGTGTGTGTGTGTGTGTGTGTGTGTGTGTGTGTGTGTGTGTGTGTGTGTGTGTGTGTGTGTGTGTGTGTGTGTGTGTGTGTGTGTGTGTGTGTGTGTGTGTGTGTGTGTGTGTGTGTGTGTGTGTGTGTGTGTGTGTGTGTGTGTGTGTGTGTGTGTGTGTGTGTGTGTGTTTGTGTGTGTGTGTTATTAGTTGCAAAATTGGTCTAAGAGAGCGATAGCAAATATAATTTAATTTAATTTAAAAAGGCAAATGAATTTGATTGGACGCTCACATTCCACTCGAAGCCTCCTACAGCCAATCCGCTCGCAGCTCCAGTTCCAGCCAATCCCACGAAGTGACCACTGCCGATATTACTGGCAAAGAGTGAGGCGCCCACCTGAGAGAGAGAGAGAGAGAGAGAGAGAGAGAGAGAGAGAGAGAGAGAGAGAGAGAGAGAGAGAGAGAGAGAGAGATTATATTATTTATTTCCAGTTTGAATATTCACTCCTAGCCTGGTCAAGATTGTCAAACACATTTTGAAAATATTTAGATTTTGGGTACTTACAGGCCACCATACCATAGTCCTCCCTGCTAGGAAATACCCGCCCACTGTGCCACGATTGGTCCGATACATCGACTGAAAGGAAAAACAACCAATCAGCAAACAACCTAGTCAAGCTTTAGGGGCAGGCGTTTAAAGTAAGAGAATGGATTTTAAAGATGGTCAGCGCTCCTTTAAAGGGAGGGGCCAGTCATCCTGTTAATAAAGCTAATCAGACGGTCAGCGCTCTGTGGAATCTGATGAGCTTGCACAGACACGCACAATGAACTGTGAAAAACGACATTCATTGAAAACAACATTCTCTAATCATTGAACACAAATAATACACAACTTGTATTAACAGACTGGCATCAGGCATTTCCCCTTTAAAAAATGTGCACCTAAATTTGGAGTCCACCCCTATGCTTTACCAGACCTCTCTGTGCTTTACAATGCTTCCCTATGCTTTACCACACCTCTCTGTGCTTTACAATGCTTCCCTATGCTTTACCAGACCTCTCTGTGCTTTACAATGCTTCCCTATGCTTTACCACACCTCTCTGTGCTTTACTATGCTTCCCTATGCTTTACCAGACCTCTCTGTGCTTTACAATGCTTCCCTATGCTTTACCTGACCTCTCTGTGCTTCACAATGCTTCCCTATGCTTTACCACACCTCTCTGTGCTTTACAATGCTTCCCTATGCTTTACCAGACCTCTATGTGCTTTACAATGCTTCCCTATGCTTTACCAGACCTCTCTGTGCTTTACAATGCTTCCCTATGCTTTACCAGACCTCTCTGTGCTTTACAATGCTTCCCTATGCTTTACCAGACCTCTCTGTGCTTTACAATGCTTCCCTATGCTTTACCACACCTCTCTGTGCTTTACCATGCTTCCCTATGCTTTACCAGACTTCTCTGTGCTTTACAATGCTTCTTTTTTCAGGTCGATAAAGTCCCCTGGGTCGACATTGTCTATTTTAGGATTTTGAATGTTTGAATCAGATCGCCGTGTACTCTTCTTTGTTCAAGACTGAATAGATTCAATTCTTTTAACCTGTCTGCATACGACATGCCTTTTAAACCCGGGATAATTCCAGTCGCTCTTCTTTGCACTCTTTCTAGAGCAGCAATATCCTTTTTGTAACGACCAGAACTGAACACAATATTCTAGGTGAGGTCTTACTAA
>CM060295.1:234012-286512 GCA_030684275.1 Acipenser oxyrinchus oxyrinchus
CAGCTTGATCAGCCCCCCAGTGTGTCTAGCTAACAAGCTCAGGTGTGTCTGATTATTAAACTCCTAGTGAAACCAGGGAATGGATAAACTGTGAAGGAATGGGAGTCTGATTCCCATTCCTGCAGCGTGTGTATCTAGTTGTATGTGTGTTTTATTTATATATATATATATATATATATAATGTAATGTGTGTGTTTCTGTCTGTGTCTCTGTCTTGGTTTGCTGTGTAGTTTTAGTTTTCGTCCACCAGAGAGCGCTCTCTCCTCACAGTTTGCTGTGCAGCGAAATTTACCTTTTGAAAAAATAAATAAATAAATTGGGGGTGTTTGGAGGCTCTCTGTCTTTTTACGTAAATAATCATTTAGAGTTTTAGACATATTTAGAGAACTGCTTGTGACGAAACTTGCAAAGGATCCTTCTTCAGCGAAAGCTGTCAGGAGTTTTTAGAAGCTGGAGGTGTGTGGGGGCTGTGTCTGTCTGTCTCACTTTTTTACATCTGTCTCGCGAATCGCCTGCAGTCGATCGGGGCTGATTTCACCCGTTCAGAGTGAATTAAGAAGCAGCTGCAGAAAAAGAGTCTGAAGAAAAAGCCTACCAGTCTACCTCTCTTTGTAAAGAACACAGAAGCCAAAGCAGCGATTTAGACCTCAGTGTAATACAGAACCATTATTGCCATTGTAGCTCCACTGTCTGTCTGCATTGCCATTGAATATCATTTAGGGTATAGTTAGCACACTGTGGTCCCATTCTACCAGCCTCACCCCATTGCAGCTGCCCTATACTTGTGCTACCATTGCCCCTCAGTGTAATACAGAACCATTATTGCCATTGTAGCTCCACTGGCTGTCTGTCTCAAGGACCTCACCAGCACTGATGTGGTTAACTCGAATCGTTCGAGATCTGTCAGTCAGCAGCGTGTAATCTATAATCTGTCGCTCGTCATGTGCGCGTGAGCCAGCCACACACGTAGACCATCAAGAGCCGTCTGCTTCTGTCGCGAAACTCGGCGATCCATTTCAAAACAAGGAACTGTTCCTTGAAAACCTCATTCTCTTGGCTCTTCATCAGCTTTCTTGACGTGACTCTGCCCTGACCTTTCTGATCAGATCACAAGGGGGGATGTTTTCGTTCGCGTTACTCAAACCACAAGTGTCAAAAAGTTGATGTCAGCCTTATTATTGCAGGGATGGGAATCAGACTCCTATTGCACAGCAGTGTGATCCAGTCCAGGTTTTACTACCAGCTTGATCAGCCCCCCAGTGTGTCTAGCTAACAAGTTCAGGTGTGTCTGATTATTAAACTCCTAGTGAAACCAGGAATGGATCACACTGCTGTGCAACGGGAGTCTTGTTTCGATCCCTGCTTAAAAGGAGCGCGGACCATCTTTAAAATCCATTCTCTCACCTCTTATTCACTTTATTAACATGATCAGATAGCAAGTTGAAATATTTCAGGTCACATTACTCAAACTGCTGATCTGTCAACCAGGAGTGGGTGAAGGGTGACGGAAATTTTTTAAATTGTTTTGTTTTTTAAGAAACCACAAATATTTTGGCACCTGTAAAGTTCACACAATGATTCTGCAGTTTTTGTATTTCAAGAAGAGGTGGACTCAGCCACTGACTCCCCGTGTGTGTGTGTGTGTGTGTGTGTGTGTGTGTGTGTGTGTGTGTGTGTGTGTGTGTGTGTGTGTGTGTGTGTGTGACCCTGAGCAAGTCGCTTCACCTCCTTGTGCTCCGTCCTTCGGATGAGACGTCAAACAAACGAGCTCCTATTGGAAGTGACTCTGCAGCAGCAGCAGCAGTTGTTGATGATGCAGAGTTCACCCCCCTAGTCTCTGCGAGTCTATTTGGTGAATAATTCATTTAACTTCATGGTCTAATACCGAGTTATGACAGCTCAGAACCGGGTTTTGGGTCTGTGTGAACTGCTTGTGCTGTCTCAGAGCTGTCATGTTTTATTTTAATTTATTATTATTATTATTATTATTATTATTTATTTCTTAGCAGACGCACTTGTCGTTTCTGAACAAACTCGCGAAACTCAGAGTGAGCAACAGACACAGCAGGCTGTTTTATAGCTATCTGTCTATCTATATAGCAACCAGAATTATCCCGGGTTTAAAAGGCATGTCGTATACAGACAGGCTGAAAGAATTGAATCTATTCAGTCTTGAACAAAGAAGACTACGCGGCGATCTGATTCAAGCATTCAAAATCCGAAAAGGTATAGACAATGTTGACCCAGGGGACTTTTTTGACCTGAAAAAAGAAACAAGGACCAGGGGTCACAAATTACATAAAGGGGAACAGAAAATAGGAGGCACTTTTTTTACACAGAGAATCGTGAGGGTCTGGAACCAACTCCCCAGTAATGTTGTTCAAGCTGACACCCTGGGATCCTTCAAGAAGCTGCTTGATGAGATTCTGGGATCAATAAGCTACTAACAACCAAACGAGCAAAGATGGGCCGAATGGCCTCCTCTCGTTTGTAAACTCTCTTGTGTTCTTATGAAAACCATCTTCTGACTGACGGATTTGGGATCTGTGCTCGCATGATCCCTTTCTCTGTGTGAAAGAGTTTTATGACGGTTTTTATAAGTGACTGCTGCTGTTCCAGCTGAAATAACTTGCAGTCACGTAGATGTGACTTGAAGGTGTGATCGCCATGGTAACCGTCACAGATCATTGTACACTGTTGTTTTAACAGCATCAGAGTTGGTACGGCTTCAGCGAACTGAAGAAGAGGAAACAACAAATTTAATAACACGGGCGAGTGCGAGAAAACAAAAGGTCTCGTGGAAGTTTTGGTCGGAAACCAAAACCCCAAGCCGAAGCACATCAGAAAACTCAAGTTCACGCCTGCAGCAGAACGACTTTATCCAAGGCGACTCACAGAGGCCAGGGTGTGTGTGAACTATGCATCAGCTGCAGAGTCACTTACAATTACGCCTCACCCGAAAGACGGAGCACAAGGAGGTGAAGTGACTTGCTCAGGGTCACACAAGGGAACATTATTCAGCAGCTTTCATTGGACTCTATGAAGCTGAGGGAGTTCATTCTATATAGAGGGGGTGGAATTCAATATGTTAACAAGGGAACATTATTCAGCAGCTTTCATTGGACTCTGAAGCTGAGGGAGTTCATTCTATATAGAGGGGGTGGAATTCAATATGTTAACAAGGGAACATTATTCAGCAGCTTTCATTGGACTCTATGAAGCTGAGGGAGTTCATTCTATATAGAGGGGGTGGAATTCAATATGTTAACAAGGGAACATTATTCAGCAGCTTTCATTGGACTCTATGAAGCTGAGG
Source organism: Acipenser oxyrinchus oxyrinchus (assembly GCA_030684275.1). Classification (NCBI taxonomy): domain Eukaryota; kingdom Metazoa; phylum Chordata; class Actinopteri; order Acipenseriformes; family Acipenseridae; genus Acipenser; species Acipenser oxyrinchus. The sequence continues at coordinate 237,329 of CM060295.1, forward strand.
GAGTTCGTTCTATATAGAGGGTGTGGAATTCAATATGTTAACAAGGGAACATTATTCAGCAGCTTTCATTGGACTCTATGAAGCTGAGGAGTTCATTCTATATAGAGGGGTGGAATTCAATATGTTAACAAGGGAACATTATTCAGCAGCTTTCATTGGACTCTATGAAGCTGAGGGAGTTCATTCTATATAGAGGGGTGGAATTCAATATGTTAACAAGGGAACATTATTCAGCAGCTTTCATTGGACTCTATGAAGCTGAGGGAGTTCATTCTATATAGAGGGTGTGGAATTCAATATGTTAACAAGGAACATTATTCAGCAGCTTTCATTGGACTCTATGAAGCTGAGGGAGTTCATTCTATATAGAGGGGTGGAATTCAATATGTTAACAAGGGAACATTATTCAGCAGCTTTCATTGGACTCTATGAAGCTGAGGGAGTTCATTCTATATAGAGGGGTGTAATTCAATATGTTAACAAGGGAACATTATTCAGCAGCTTTCATTGGACTATGAAGCTGAGGGAGTTCATTCTATATAGAGGGTGTGGAATTCAATATGTTAACAAGGGAACATTATTCAGCAGCTTTCATTGGACTCTATGAAGCTGAGGGAGTTCATTCTATATAGAGGGGGTGGAATTCAATATGTTAACAAGAGAACATTATTCAGCAGCTTTCATTGGACTCTATGAAGCTGAGGGAGTTCATTCTATATAGAGGGGGTGGAATTCAATATGTTAACAAGGGAACATTATTCAGCAGCTTTCATTGGACTCGATTCTTTCAGAAATGGAAAGTGATTTAGAATGCCAATTCTTAATGTGTTTTGTTTTCCTATTTGTTTAAAATGAATTTTGTATTTTTTTTTTTTTCAGTATCCAAATTCTGTTCCAAAGATCTCAATTCAGAATCCAAGAGGGCTTTCGGACGAAAAAATTCGGAGGTGAAGACCAAAAAATAGTTTTTATATTCATATTGACACCATGTTGGGTAGCTGCTGTAGTTCTGTGCAGGGTTTTATATCAGTGTTATACAGTGCTGTCCCGCCAGCATTGTATAATATATAAAACTATGGCTATTGAAACTCAGGGGGGCTGTCTGAATCATTGCAGGAGCCACAGTCCAGTATAATATATAAAACTATGGCTATTGAAACTCAGGGGGGCTGTTTGAATCATTGCTGGAGCCACAGTCCAGTATAATATATAAAACGATGGCTATTGAAACTCAGGGGGGGGCTGTCTGAATCATTGCTGGAGCCACAGTCCAGTATAATATATAAAACTATGGCTATTGAAACTCAGGGGGGCTGTCTGAATCATTGCTGGAGCCACAGTCCAGTATAATATATAAAACTATGGCTATTGAAACTCAGGGGGGCTGTCTGAATCATTGCTGGAGCCACAGTCCAGTATAATATATAAAACGATGGCTATTGAAACTCAGGGGGGCTGTCTGAATCATTGCTGGAGCCACAGTCCAGTATAATATATAAAACTATGGCTATTGAAACTCAGGGGGGCTGTCTGAATCATTGCTGGAGCCACAGTCCAATATAATATATAAAACTATGGCTATTGAAACTCAGGGGGGCTGTCTGAATCATTGCTGGAGCCACAGTCCAGTATAATATATAAAACTATGGCTATTGAAACTCAGGGGGGCTGTCTGAATCATTGCTGGAGCCACAGTCCAGTATAATATATAAAACGATGGCTTTTGAAACTCAGGGGGGCTGTCTGAATCATTGCTGGAGCCACAGTCCAGTATAATATATAAAACGATGGCTTTTGAAACTCAGGGGGGCTGTCTGAATCATTGCTGGAGCCACAGTCCAATATAATATATAAAACTATGGCTATTGAAACTCAGGGGGGCTGTCTGAATCATTGCTGGAGCCACAGTCCAGTATAATATATAAAACTATGGCTATTGAAACTCAGGGGGGCTGTCTGAATCATTGCTGGAGCCACAGTCCAGTATAATATATAAAACGATGGCTTTTGAAACTCAGGGGGGCTGTCTGAATCATTGCTGGAGTCACTTTATAATCTCTCTCTCGCTCTCTCTCTCTCAGTCTGGATCACAGTCTGAGGCAGTTGGCTGAATCTTCAGTAGGATGTCCTGTCTTGTATGAGTTGATTGAGGTATGATAATTAGTTTTAAATTCATTTTAATGAACCCTTGGTTCTCTCTCTCTCTCTCTCTCTCTCTCTCTCTCACTCAACCAATGACAGCCTCACCCCATTGTAGCTGCCCTATACTTGTGCTTCCATTGCCCCTCAGTGTAATACAGAACCATTATTGCCATTGTAGCTCCACTGGCTGTCTGCATTGCCATTGAAGATCACTATTTCAACAAACTAGAATATTAAAAACTATTAGCTTGTTGCCGAGACACACTGGGGGCTGATCAAGCTGGTAGTAAAACCTGGACTGGGTGACAGTGCTGTGCAATAGGAGTCTGATTTCCATGGTGGGTATATCTGTGTGTTTTTTGTTTTCACAGAAAGGGAAGGAGATTTTGACCAATAACAACGTGCCTTATGGTCAGTGTGTCATCTGTCTCTACAGCTTCCAGGTATGTATTTTATGTATTTTTTTTAATTTATTTTTTTTATGTCTGGTCTATATTTATGTATACATTAGGTTATAAAATCCTCGCCACCTCTCGTGCTCTCTCTCTCTCTTGCTCTCTCGCTCTCGTTCTCTCGCGCTCTCGCTCTCTCTCTCGTTCTCTCTCTGTCTCGGTCTCTGTCTCGCTCTCTCGTTCTCTCTTTCTTTCTCGCTCGCTCTCTTGTTCTGTCTCGCTCTCTCTCGCGCTCCGCTCTCTCGCTCTTTCTCACTCGCTCACTTGTTCTCTCTGTCTCTCCTCTCTCTCGTTCTCTCTCTCTCTCTTGTTCTCTATTTCTCGCTTGCTCTCTCTGTCTCGCGCTCTCTCTTGTTCGCTCTCTCTCGTTCGCTGTCTCGCTCTCTCTCGTTCTGTCTCGCTCTCTCTCTCGTTCGCTGTCTCGCTCTCTCTCTCGTTCGCTGTCTCGCTCTCTCTCTCGTTCGTTCTCTCACGCTCTCTCATTCGCTCTCTCGCGCTCTTTCTCTCTCGTTCTTTCTGTCTCTCTCTTTCGCTCACTCTCTCTCTCTTGCTCTCTCTAGGACAGCGATGCTCTCACCAGGACTGGCTGCTACCACCACTTCCACTCTCACTGCCTGGGGAGATACATCCAGCACAGCGAGAGGGAGAGAGACGAGAGGAGGAGAGAGGAGAGGAGAGACCGCACAGGAGGGTGCGAGGAGGAGGAGGAGGTGAGGGAGAGAGAGACCGCACAGGAGGGTGCGAGGAGGAGGAGGAGGAGGAGGTGAGGGGAGAGAGTAGAGACCGCACAGGAGGGTGCGAGGAGGAGGTGGAGGAGGGAGAGGAGAGACCGCACAGGAGGGTGTGAGGAGGAGGGAGAGGAGAGACCGCACAGGAGGGTGCGAGGAGGAGGAGGAGAGGAGAGACCGCACAGGAGGGTGTGAGGAGGAGGGAGAGGAGAGACCGCACAGGAGGGTGCGAGGAGGAGGAGGGAGAGGAGAGACCGCACAGGAGGGTGTGAGGAGGAGGGAGAGGAGAGACCGCACAGGAGGGTGCGAGGAGGAGGAGGTGAGGGGAGAGAGGAGAGGAGAGACCGCACAGGAGGGTGCGAGGAGGAGGAGGAGGAGGTGAGATGAGGCGGAGAGGAGAGACCGCACAGGAGGGTGCGAGGAGGAGGAGGAGAGGAGAGACCGCACAGGAGGGTGTGAGGAGGAGGAGAGGAGAGACCGCACAGGAGGGTGCAGGAGGAGGAGGAGAGGAGGAGACCGCACAGGAGGGTGTGAGGAGGAGGGAGAGGAGAGACCGCACAGGAGGGTGCGAGGAGGAGGGAGAGGAGAGACCGCACAGGAGGGTGCGAGGAGGAGGAGGAGGGAGAGGAGAGACCGCACAGGAGGGTGCGAGGAGGAGGAGGAGGGAGAGGAGAGACCGCACAGGAGGGTGCGAGGAGGAGGTGAGGGAGGAGAGGAGAGGAGGTAACGTGGTAAACTATGATAAACTGCAAAATTACCTTTCATTGAACAACTCTTATAAACGTCTCCCCTGGTAAAAGCACAGCACAGTGTAATAAAGCACAGTGAAGCATTGGCAAGCATTGTAAAGCACAGAGAGGTGTGGTAAAGCATAGGGAAGCATTGTAAAGCACAGAGAGGTCTGGTAAAGCATAGGGAAGCATTGTAAAGCACAGAGAGGTCTGGTAAAGCATAGGGAAGCATTGTAAAGCACAGAGAGGTCTGGTAAAGCATAGGGAAGCATTGTAAAGCACAGAGAGGTCTGGTAAAGCATAGGGAAGCATTGTAAAGCACAGAGAGGTCTGGTAAAGCATAGGGAAGCATTGTAAAGCACAGAGAGGTCTGGTAAAGCATAGGGAAGCATTGTAAAGCACAGAGAGGTCTGGTAAAGTATAGGGAAGCATTGTAAAGCACAGAGAGGTCTGGTAAAGTATAGGGATCATTCAGTCTTGTGATTTCAACCACTTTTAATGATCCCTGTTCGATTGAAAAAAAAAAAAAAAAAAAATCTGTATTTGTACCTGTGATTTTTTTTTTTTATCATCACTGGTTCTTCAGAGCTAACATGTCAATGTGGGGAGTTGTTTGTGTTACTTTAGTGTCATTGTAATTAATTCTAATCCCTGCAGCACAATTGGAACTGCGCAAACCAGCATTGGAATTGGAATCGGAATTTCAACAAATGATTCTGCTTTTTAATGCAATAGGAGTGACACCTAGAATTGACCCCAGGCAGCGACTCCTCATCTCAGTATGATCAGAATGGCTTTTATCTTTTCATCTCCTTCTGAAAGCAGAAGTCTGTCTCGTGATGGATTAACTGCTGTGTGTGTTTTCTTTTTGGGGAGGGCGGTTTTGTAAACTGCCCGTCTCGCCCCCTCCGTCCTCCAATCACAAACCCTGCGTGTCGCTAACTGGTATCTGGTCCCAAACTGGTTTTACCACATCCCAGTGTAATGGTAATAAGCGCTCTCCTTTGAGGTAGTTTCAGTCAACTGAGAGTTTTCAGGAAGGTGGCATAAACCGTGCGTCAGCTGACGTTGGTGTGGGAGTAGCTCAGCCAGTAAACTCGCTCCGCGTGGAGTGCAGGATGCGCCCTGTAGCCTGGAGGTCGCGGTTCGAGTCCAGGCTGTTCCTTTGCTGACCGTGGACAGGGCTGCGCACAATTGGCAGAGCACGCCCTTGGGGGAGGGTGGGTTTAGGTCGGCCAGGGTGTCCTCAGCTCACCAGCGCCCCTGTGGTCTGGCCGGGCCCCTGCGGGTTTGCCAGAAACCCGTTTTTTATTATTATTATTTATTTCTTAGCAGACGCCTTTATCCAGGGCGACTTACAATTGTTACAAGATATCACATTATTTTTACATGCAATTCCCCATTTATACAGGTTTTTATTGGAGCAATCTAGGTAAAGGACCTTGCTCAAGGGTACAGCAGCAGTGTCCCCCACCTGGGATTGAACCCACGACCCTCCGGTCAAGAGTCCAGAGCCCTATACTCCATGCTGCTACCCTGTTGCACCATTAAAGGTTACATAAGGACCTTTTAATGTTCTTGTGTGTGCATTGTTCCTCTCAGAACTACATTTCCCATCATCCTCCTGGGAGATGGATTTACCAGCGAGCAGGAGGATGGTGGGAAATGAATTCCGAGAGTTCCATGCGGGCGCATGGGGAAACCCATCTTGGAGGCAGTGCAATGCAATTTAAAAGTTTTAAAGTGGTCAAAATGTTAAAATAAATAAACGTATAAATAAAGTAACACAATAAAATAAAAAGGCCCTTAATGTACTCTCTTTTTTTTTAAAAAGCATTTGTCATGAACTGCTGTTGTTGAGAACGCACGGACCTATCTTGTAAGATTCCACGCAGCACAAATAGAGAGCAGCTTGATAGGCCATGTGTTTTGGCTCGGTTGTTGCAGAGGGCAAAGCGAGCGTCCTCGCAAGGTCAAAGGTCAAAGGGCAAGGCTGGCGATTTGCAAACTTGTTATCTAAGATCTCGTTGCCCCTTCTTTAGATTCAGAGCTTTCATTTAAACACCGGGAAATCGCAGAATGTTCGCAGACCGAGTTTCAGTAATTTCTGACTTCTTTGCCATTTTTTAAAGGGGGCAAATAAAATTTATGACGATTTATGTGAAACTCTAAACGCCAGACTTGGTTCTGAAAAGGCTAATCTGCTTATTATAATGTTTTTAAAACCCATTCTCTCACCTCTTATTAGCTTTATTAACATGATCGCTGACCCCTCCCTTTAAAGGAGCGCTGACCATCTTTAAAATCCATTCTCTCACCTCTTATTAGCTTTATTAACATGATCACTGGCCTCTCCCTTTAAAGGAGGGCTGACCATCTTTAAAATCCATTCTCTCACCTCTTATTAGCTTTATTAACATGATCACTGACCCCTCCCTTTAAAGGAGCGCTGACCATCTTTAAAATCCATTCTCTCACCTCTTATTAGCTTTATTAACATGATCACTGGCCTCTCCCTTTAAAGGAGGGCTGACCATCTTTAAAATCCATTCTCTCACCTCTTATTAGCTTTATTAACAGGATCACTGGCCCCTCCTTTTAAAAGGAGCGCTGACCATCTTTAAAATCCATTCTCTCGCCTCTTAATAACATCTTCGCTGGCCCTCGTTTTGCAAAACGTCACCTTTTTTGAAAACACCAGCTGGTTTGTTTTGCATTCCTGCCGTTCAGGCTGATGACAGCTTGAGATGTGATCTTCACTTTGCATAAAGGCATGCCACAGCAGGGGCGTGCATGCCAGAGAGCGAACACAATCGCTGTCTGCCTGAATTCAGGTTGGCAACATTCAGATTCAGATGCAGATTGAGATTGGCAACAGATTCCAGCAGTTTGAAATATAAGTATCTATATGTAAGAGTGCGCACGATTTTTAGATCGTGTCAATGATTCACTGTAAGAAAATATCTCTCAGTTTCTTCCACAAGGTGTATAATTATACCATGTTAAAGGGTATATTATTATTATTTGTTTATTTAGCAGACGCCTTTATCCAAGGCGACTCACAGAGACTAGGGTGTGTGAACTATGCATCAACTGCAGAGTCACTTACAACTACGTCTCACCTGAAAGACGGAGCACAAGGAGGTTAAGTGACTTGCTCAGGGTCACACAATGAGTCAGTGGCTGAGGTGGGATTTGAACCGGGGACCTCCTGGTTACAAGCCCTTTTCTTTAACCACTGGACCACACAGCCACCCTATATATAAGGTATATAAGGACCTTTTAATATCCAATTTTTGTTTTTATATTCTCCCAAATTAGTAGCGTCCAATTATTTTTAGGCTAATCTCACCGCTACCCCCCCTGCGCTGGCACGGGGTGGGGAGACGAACCCTCGCTGTCCTCCGAAGCGTGTGCCATCAGCCGCCCGCTTCTTTTCACACTGCAGACTCACCTTTTTTAAAATTGCCTTCCACTGCCTCAAGATGGCTTCCCATGGACCCGCGTTGACCTCTCGGGACTACATTTCCCATCATCCTCCTGCTCACGTATGTAACGGAGATGGATTTACCGGCGAGCAGGAGGAGGATGGGAAATGTAGTTCTGAGAGGTCAGTGGGACGCCATCTTGAGGCAGTGAATTTTAAAAGTTTAAAAAAGTGGTCAAAATGTTAAAGTAAATAATTATAACAATACACAAACCTTACTTAAACAGTCGTGGCAACACATGGGAAAACAGTAAAATAAAAAGGTCCTTTTCATAAACCATTCTTTAAGAACATAAGAAAGTTTACAAACGAGAGGAGGCCCCATTCGGCCCATCTTTGCTTGTTTGGTTGTTAGTAGCTTATTGATCCCAGAATCTCATCAAGCAGCTTCTTGAAGGATCCCAGGGTGTCGGCTTCAACAACATTACTGGGGAGTTGGTTCCAGACCTTCACAATTCTCTGTGTAAAAAAGTCCCTCCTATTTTCTGTTCTGAATGCCCCTTTTATCTAATCTCCACTTGTGACCCCTGGTCCTTTGTTTCTTTTTTCATGTTGAAAAAGTCCCCTGGGTCGACATTGTCTATACCTTTTATGATTTTGAATGCTTGAATCAGATCACCGCGTAGTCTTCTTTGTTCAAGACTGAATAGATTCAATTCTTTGAGCCTGTCTGCATACGACATGCCTTTTAAACCCGGGATAATTCTGCTCGCTCTTCTTTGCATTCTTTCTAGAGCAGCAATATCCTTTTTGTAACGAGGTGACCAGAACTGAGCACAATATTCTAGGTGAGGTCTTACTAATGCATTGTAAAGTTTTAACATTACTTCCCTTGATTTAAATTCAACACTTCTCACCAATATATCTTGTTGACCTTTTTTATAGCTTCCCCACATTGTCTAGATGAAGACATTTCTGAGTCAACATAAACTCCTAGGTCTTTATCATAGTTCCCTTCTTTTTTTATAAGTTTTCTTTAAGTGTAGGAGGCTGTGTGGTCCAGTGGTTAAAGAAAAGGGCTTGTAACCAGGAGGTCCCCGGTTCAAATCCCACCTCAGCCACTGAATCATTGTGTGACCCTGAGCAAGTCACTTCACCTCCTTGTGCTCCGTCTTTCGGGTGAGACGTAATTGTAAGTGACTTGAACCTTGATATGGAGGCTTTAGGACCCAGGCGGTTTGGGAGGTGTCTGTCTTGGGGGAGGGAGGTAATGATTCAGTTAGCTGAGGGGTGTTCATTAGATAATGGAAACGCTTTTAGCCCTGCATAAAAGGGAGGGAAGCGTTGTCTGTGTGTGGGTTGTCGTTTCGAGCCTAAGGCCTGTCTGAAGGCTGGGTGTGTGCTAACCTGAGAGAAAAGCATTTCAGTTTTCCAGTTTGGAAAACGCCTTCCCCTTGCACTGTAGTTCAAACTTCTCCAACTCCGCAGAGTTCACATACTTTTATTATTATTATTTAGCAGACTCCTTTATCCAAGGCGACTTACAGAGACTAGAGTGTGTGAACTATGCATCAGCTGCAGAGTCACTTACAATTACGTCTCAATTATTATTATAATTATATTATTTATTAACCTGCTTTACCAGACCTCTCTGTGCTTTACAATGCTGCCTTATGCTTTACCAGACCTCTCTGTGCTTTACAATGCTGCCCTATGCTTTACCAGACCTCTCTGTGCTTTACAATGCTGCCCTATGCTTTACCAGACCTCTCTGTGCTTTACAATGCTTCCCTATGCTTTACCAGACCTCTCTGTGCTTTACAATGCTTCCCTATGCTTTACCAGACCTCTCTGTGCTTTACAATGCTGCCTTATGCTTTACCAGACCTCTCTGTGCTTTACAATGCTTCCCTATGCTTTACCAGACCTCTCTGTGCTTTACAATGCTTCCCTATGCTTTACCAGACCTCTCTGTGCTTTACAATGCTTCCCTATGCTTTACCAGACCTCTCTGTGCTTTACAATGCTTCCCTATGCTTTACCAGACCTCTCCCTCCTCCCTCCCTCCCCCTTACTCGTTCTGGTGTTTCTTCTCCTTTTATTAATCACTTAATTAATCCATCATTTAGCAGAAGCCTTTATCCCAGGCGACTCACACAGGTGTCACAGGGCAGCACAGGGTTACAATGCAAGCTTCATATTTAAACACAGTGCAGATGAAGTCAGTGGCTGAGCCGGGATTTGAACCTCCTGTTATCAAGACCCCTTTTCTTTAACCGCTGGACCCCACAGCCTCCCCCCTCCCTTCTCTGATTTCTCTTGTTTCTCTCATCAGGAGATGAAAGTCTTGTGTCCCGTGTGCAGAGAACCGTTCACCTATGACCTTGTGGCTCTGGAGGGGACCCCAGCACCCCAGTTCCCTGTGGTATGTCTCGATCTCTCCCTGTAGTTTTATCTGATTTCACTCCTGATCGTTTTTTAATAACCCATCTTTAGCTGTCTGTATTCAGAACTACATCTCCCAGCATCCCTTGCTGATGCTACAATTTCTCCTAGTTTCAGTAACGCTGATGAAGGCACTAGAGCCCCAAACGCTGGTCTGCTTGACTCAGTTTAGTTTCAGTAATGCTGATGAAGGCACTAGAGTCCAAACGCTGGTCTGCTTGACTCAGTTTAGTTTCAGTAACGCTGATGAAGGCACTAGAGCCCAAACGCTGGTCTGCTTGACTCAGTTTAGTTTCAGTAACGCTGATGAAGGCACTAGAGCCCAAACGCTGGTCTGCTTGACTCAGTTTAGTTTCAGTAACACTGATGAAGGCACTAGAGCCCAAGCGCTGGTCTGCTTGACTCAGTTTAGTTTCAGTAGCGCTGATGAAGGCACTAGAGCCCAAACGCTGGTCTGCTTGACTCAGTTTAGTTTCAGTAACGCTGATGAAGGCACTAGAGCCCAAACGCTGGTCTGCTTGACTCAGTTTAGTTTCAGTAACGCTGATGAAGGCACTGGAGCCCAAACGCTGGTCTGCTTGACTCAGTTTAGTTTCAGTAACGCTGATGAGGAGGCTGTGTGGTCCAGTGGTTAAAGAAAAGGGCTTGTAACCAGGAGGTCCCCGGTTCAAATCCCACCTCTGCCACTGACTCATTGTGTGACCCTGAGCAAGTCACTTCACCTCCTTGTGCTCCGTCTTTCGGGTGAGACGTAGTTGTAAGTGACTCTGCAGCTGATGCATAGTTCACACACCCTAGTCTCTGTAAGTCGCCTTGGATAAAGGCATCTGCTTAATAAACAAATAATAATAACAGAACCCAAATGTCAGCTTGACTCTCTTTCTTAGTTTCTCACAGTAATTAACCTTAATTTCTTTTGGTCTGTTTGTTCCTGTAATCGTAGGAAGAGTTCACTGTGGGGGAGGAGCTACAGAAGAGATGGGCAGAGCTTAAGAAGATTCTGGAACGCCAGAGGGAAAGGGGCGGGGTTATTGATCCAGAGGCGGAGCGAAACCGGTTCCTCATTCATATTCAGGAGGTAAAGTGAGAAGGGGAGGGGCTACATGACGAGGGGGGAGGGGGCTGAAAATCGAAAAGCAGTTTTTTTTATTTGCTTGATAAATGTTTTATTGGCAAAAACCAGTGTTCTATACAACGGGACGCAAAAAAATAATTAGCCAGCCCAAGTTAACAAGAACTCTATCTCTCTCTCGCTCTCTCATTCTTTCTCACTCTCTCTTTCCCTCTCTCTCATGCTCTCTCTCTCTCTCTCCAAACTCCCTCCACCCACCCTTTTTCCCTATCTCGCTCTCTCTCCCTGTCCCTCTCTCTGTCTCTCTCTATAAACTCCCTCCTTTCTTTCTTTCTTTCTTTCTTTCTTTCTCTCTCTCTCTCCTCTCTCTCTCTCTCAGGTCTCTCCAGAAGACCGCACCAGAGAGCCAGACTTGCAGATCCCAGACCAAATCCCTTCCGACTCCCCAGCCAATCGGCTATCGGCAGCATCGCAGGGCAGCCAATCAGAGGCCTCCCTGCCTGGTGGGGTTCCCCAGCGACCCGACCAATCACGAGCCGGGAATTCCAAACCGCAGAACAACTCTGGCAACCAATCGAAATCGACAGCCAGATGCCACAACCAGGAACGGCCGCCGGACAGCCAACCACAGGGCAGGGGCCCCAGGAGGCAGGGCCAATGGGAAGGAGGAGGGAGGTGGAAGGCCCGCCCACGTCAGCCCCAGATCTTCCCATCCGAAACGCAGAGCCAATCTGTGAAGCCTCCTCAGACGAACAGCCAGTCGGAGGGCAAGGGCCTGGAAAAGGGCGTCCAATCGGAAGGGAGGATAGCGGTTGGAAATCCCAGAGGCTTCAGGGCTTTGCAGAATGGACGGAGAGGGTTTTCCGGATTTGAGGAATGTCCTGCTGCCTCGGATTTTGACCACAGAGCCCGGAAGGAAGGATTTGAATTGAATTGGGAGGAGAGGGAAGGAAGGAGAGAATCTTCAGGAAAAACTGGGATATCATATACCAGAGTGGGACAGGAGAGGCTCGCAGGCCGGGGAAGCAGGCTGAGAGGGTAGAGAGGACAGATTCGGGTAAAAGCAACCAATCAGAGAGGAGAGAGCTGGATCAAGCGAACCAATCAGAGAGCTTGGAGACGAGAGGTTCGGATAGCAGTAACCAATCGCGGACAGGAGGGGTCCCGAAATACCCGAACCAGTGCAAAAGAGATTCAGACCAATCCGAGAAGGCGATTAACAAGAGTGACGGCTGGCGTGTCGGATGCAGCCGAGGAGACCGGGAGCCAAACCGACCAATCGGGAGCAAAGAAGGGCTTTTCGGGGAGAGATTCGGACCAATACGGAGGCGGCGTTTGGGATGATTTTAACCCATCGGAGAAGGAGCGATGGAAGAGGGGCCCGGAGGGTGCAGATTGGGGAGAGGAGGATGGGGGAGGAGAGGGAGAGGGTTCAGCCAGACGGAGGTGAGGGGTAAGGGGAGAGGCAGGGGAGGAGTCAAGGGGGTGGGGCGGGTCCTGTGAGAATCGTTCTTATCATCATCAGAGAGGGGAGGGGCTAGAGGAGCGGAGAGAAGAGGAGGGTTGGGAGAGAGAGGCAGCGAGGGAGGAGGTGGGGCCAGTGTGAGGAGGCGGAGACTAGTGTGGAATGGGAGGGGGGGGGGAAGAGAGTCTACAAAAAGGAGGGAGGGAGGAAGGAAAGAGGTAGTGTGAGAGAAGTTGAGGAGCGGAAATTTGCTCACTTTTTTTTGTCACAATTAAAATACTGTACACTAATGAATTAAATATTATCAGCTTTTGAAAACAGAAACTAATGTGAACTGTCTTAATATCACTTCAAATAACTGTCTGTCTGTCAATAGCGTGACCATGGGACTGATTCACCTGCCATAGATGGGAATCAGACTCCTGTTCCACAGCAGTGTGATCCAGTCCAGGTTTTACTACCAGCTTGCTCAGCCCCCCAGTGTGTCTAGCTAACAAGCTCAGGTGTGTCTGATTATTAAACTCCTAGTGAAACCAGGGAATGGATCACACTGCTGTGCAACAAACTCTGTTTCAGAGCAGGTGCAGTGACTTTTTATTGCGCTGATTAACAATTGACGTCACGAAGATGCTGCAGAATGATCTGTGGATCTCGGGCAGGTGTTGTGCCTCTTGGTCTCCCGGTTGGTGGCTCTGTCATTGACAGAGTGCGTCTGGTTATACCGTCTCGCCAGGTTTGAAATCACTGGCTGTGAGCTCCCAAGACGACGAGCCGCAGCACGCTGCCCTGGTCCAGCCTCCGACACGCCGATCGCACGAAGGCGCTGCTCTCTCGACAGACGTGGGCATGTTGTGGTTTTTTTATTGAAGCTTGCAATTCAGCAGCTGAAATCGCTCCCTATCCAGCATCCAATCAGCTGTGTCACTAATTAGGTGATTAAGCGCATCAGCTTAAGTCACAGCCACTAAAACATGTCATGGGCAAGGATGAATGATCGAGGGATTAAAAAGAAACCAAAAACATTTAGTCAAGGTCCATCATTTATATACCTTAGTTATTTTTTCGAAAATAAATGTGTTGTAATAGTGATGAGTTTATTTTGATGTTCGCTCGCTCTCTCTCTCTCTCTCTCTACCTCTCTCTCTCTCTCTCTCTCTCTCTCAAACTATACATTGTATTTGAATAAACAGAACAAAAGATTGTGAAAAAAGATTTATTATTATTATTATTATTATTATTACTGCACAGTTATTAAAAATGCTTCTGTGAAAATAAACTGAGGACAAAGATCTCGGGGGGGGGAAAAAATTGCAATTGTAGAAAAATAAAAAAATAATAAAATCAAAAATATGGAAAGGGAGAAGGAAAGAAAGAGAAAGTTGAACATACTTGATAATAATAATAATAATAATAATAATAATTAGTCTTTTCCTTGGTAATTCATTTGAATATTTCCAGCTATTGAGTGGTTATTAAAAATTAACACATCAAGCATATTTGTTTGTTTTTCACTGTTTATTTAAATTGTACAACTTTTTAAAAAGGATAAGCAGTTCATTGCAATGTTGCATAGATTATATATATATATATATATATTATACTATATTTATTCAAAGTAGTGTCTGTGCTTGCATCTCCCCTCCTCCTCCTCCTCCTCCTCCTCGCTCCGTTCCGAGAGGTTCTGGGTTCTGTCGCTCCTCCAGTATCGAGTTCTTGTCCATTTAAAATCTGCCTTCACCTGCCTTTGAGAAGCTTGCTTTGAAAATCCTAACTGCCAGGCAGCTATCTGTCTGTCTACAGTCGCTGTGTCTGTCTGTCTGTATAGTAGCTGTCTGTTATCTTTATAATTAGAGTATCTCTCTCTCTCTCTCTCTCTCTCTCTCTCTCTCTCTCTCTCTCTCTCTCTCTCTCTCTCTCTCTCTCTCTCTCTCTCTCTCTCTCTCTCTCTCTCTCTCTCTCTCTCTCTCTCTCTGCACACATATATTGCTGTCTTTCTATATATATATATATACAGTAGCATTGGTGATAAATACTGAGGCAATTTCTCATACGATTTCTGCAGCCCCTAGACTCACTTCAAAAAGAGGCAGGTTGATCTAGCCTGTGCTACACCCCTGAAGATCAGGCAACATCATGAAAAGGATAGTAGGAGGAAGGCGGGAGGAGGGGGAGGAAAACAGCTGAGCCCTTTGATTTAAAGGAGGCTCAGCAAGATTGCCGCGGCGACAGCGAGGTAGCTGGCACAGACAGGAAGTGACCCAGCGGCCAACTGTTGTCCCCGCGGACAACTTTCAGCTTCCACGTGAACGTGGGGCGTCGTCCGCCAGGGCTCCGCTGTTACCCCCGGCGACGCAGACGCGGGCGGCTGTTGAGCGGCTGGGGAGGACGGAAGACGTCGATCACCTTGCGGACGTGGCCGTCCACGGAGTGGACAGACTGGGCAAACTGGTCAATCTGGAGGGAGACATTTCTGAACTTTTAGTGAGGGTCCTGATGCTTGCATTGGATTTTGTAACTGCTTTGGAAATAGTGTTGTCATGCTAATAAAGAAACTTTGAATTTGAGAGAGGGGAAAGGAGAGAGAGCGAGGGAGGGAGGGGGACAGAGGGGGGAAAGGAGAGAGCGAGGGAGGGAGGGGGACAGAGGGGGAAGGAGAGAGAGCGAGGGAGGGAGGGGAGACAGGGACAGAGGGAGACAGAGGGAAAAGGAGAGAGCGAGGAGAGGGACAGAGGGGAGACAGAGAGGAAAGGAGAGAGAGAGAGCGGGAGAGAGGGACTGAACTGCCCCTTTAGTGAAATGAAGACCTGTCCTTCCCTCGCCTTTACAATCACATACCAATCAACAGCGATTAACTGCTGTGTGCATTAAAAACTGATCACTACTGGTATTAGGGTTTATATTATATATAGTATAAGAAGCAGTAATTATAACACATTATTATTATTATTATTATTATTATTACAAGAAATAAGTATAACAAATTATTATTGGGTTATTTGTACTATTTTTAATAGTAGCAGTAGTAATCATTTTACTATGATTATGATGATTATGATTATGATTATGATAATTATGATTATGATTATGATGATTATCCCTTGTTCGCTGCAGCTCAGTCCTCACCAGGTAGGCGCTGATTGTGATTGGCTCTTGGAAGACGGTCCACACGACGACCTCACTGCAGTTGGGCGTGGTCAGGGAACCATGGTATCTATAGAAACGGCTCTGATTGACACCTGAGAGGAGGTCATCCAGAGAGAGGTCTAGAGAGAGGGGCTTTTTCATGTCTGAAACGCACAAAACAACACTGATTACTTTGTATCAGGTTAACGTCAGCCCTAATTCGCCCAGTCCAGGTTTTACTACCAGCTTGATCAGCCCCCCAGTGTGTCCAGCTAACAAGCTCAGGTGTGTCTGATTATTAAACTCCTAGTGAAACCAGGACTAGATCAAACAGGAGTCTTATTTCTATTCCTGTAAATACATTGTTGTTATTATTATTATTTATTTCTTAGCAGATGCCCTTATCCAGGGCGACTTACAATTGTTACAAGATATCACATTATTTTTACATGCAATTCCCCATTTATTCAGTTGGGTTTTTTACTGGAGCAATCTAGGTAAAGTACCTTGCTCAAGGGTACAGCAGCAGTGTCCCCCCCACCTGGGATTGAACCCACGACCCTCCGGTCAAGAGTCCAGAGCCCTAACCACTACTCCACACTGCTGCCCATGCATGTGTAACACAGGCTGGATCAGACAGACTGGATGTAAGAAATATTGTGTTTTGGTATTTCTGTGGCTCAGTCTGTGTAGCTTTGGCTGGGAGTTCGGGGCTGGTTTTCAGTTGTAGCTGCGCTGCCACAGGCGAGTGTAACACAGGCTAGATCAGCGGAGGTTTGTAACGGAGTCTCGCTGAGTCTCGTTACTCACCCTTAGTCGGGATGTCATGGATAAAGTGAACGATCTGCCCCCAGGCAGAGTCATGTGTCGAGTTAACCGAGACCTGAAACGAAATATACGCACACTATTATTATTATTATTATTATTATTATTATTATTATTATTATTATCATAACCAATAACACTAGTTGTAGTATTGGTAATTATTGTTATTAATATAAATATATATATATATATATATATATATATATATATATATATATATATATATATATATATATATATATAAGACACACAGACAGGGACAGACAGAGAGACACACACAGACAGAGAGACACACACAGAGAGACAGACTCACGTCAATGAAGAATCCCAGGGCTGCAATGCCTTCTGGGTCTTGCAAGACTTCCTCAACAGTAAGCCCCTTCTTGAAATGAACGATGTGCATCTGAGAGAGGAGAGAGGGAGTGAGAGGAGAGGGAGTGAGAGAGGAGAGAGGGAGTGAGAGGAGAGGGAGTGAGAGAGGAGAGGGTCACGATAACAATAAAAACAGATCGACAGCACACTGACTGATACACATGCTAACACACACACACACACACACACACACACTCTCCTTCTCTCCTCACACACACACTCTCTCCCTCTCTCCTCACACACACACTCTCTCCCTCTCTCCTCACACACACACACACACTCTCCCTCTCTCCTCACACACACACTCTCTCCCTCTCTCCTCACACACACACACTATCCCTCTCTCCTCACACACACACACACACTCTCCCTCTCTCCTCACACACACACTCTCTCCCTCTCTCCTCACACACACACACACATCTCCTCTCTCTCCTCACACACACACTCTCTCCCTCTCTCCTCACACACACACACACTATCTCCCTCTCTCCTCACACACACACACACACACACACACACTGTCGTTCTCTCCTCACACACAGACAGACCTCCATGGGGTACTGCATGGCGTTCACCCTGTGCTCGGACCCGGGTTTCGAGTGCCCGTTTCCCCAGTGGAAATGGAACTGCTTCGCAGAGTAAGACCCGTTCAGCCCGCCCCCACTGATCTCAGCGCCCTCGGCCAGGTTCACTCGCACTAGGGGGCGCCAGAGAGACACACGCGTACATTCAAACAGTAATCTCAGTGCTTTACAATGCTTCCCTATGCTTTACCAGACCTCTCATTTACTATGCTTCCCTATGCTTTACCAGACCTCTCTGTGCTTTACAATGCTTCCCTATGCTTTACCAGACCTCTCTGTGCTTTACAATGCTTCCCTATGCTTTACCAGACCTCTCTGTGCTTTACAATGCTTCCCTATGCTTTACCAGACCTCTCTGTGCTTTACAATGCTTCCCTATGCTTTACCAGACCTCTCTGTGCTTTACAATGCTTCCCTATGCTTTACCACACCTCTCTGTGCTTTACAATGCTTCCCTATGCTTTACCAGACCTCTCTGTGCTTTACAATGCTTCCCTATGCTTTACCACACCTCTCTGTGCTTTACAATGCTTCCCTATGCTATTGAATTTACATTGAAGGCACAGAGAAAGACTTTGAGTGGAAACGTTGCTCACTGACGTCATTGTGTTTATCCTACCTGTGTGTCCATTGTTCAAGATTTCCTTCATCAAGTTTTTCCTGTTGTATTGTGTGAAATTAAACTCAGTGAGGGTGCTGTTTCTCCAAACGCTGGCGTGGTCAATATCGATGGGAGATTGTCTCTGGCCGTTACAGTGACCAGTATTGACCCATGTAGCCGGCTCTTAAAATGAAATGAACGTAAAAACGAAAAGACGTCACTAAAAACAGTGACATCATCCACCCCCCCATCCCAGCAATATAAACCAGCCTGTCAGTGACATCATCCACCCCCCATCCCAGCAATATAAACCAGCCTGTCAGTGACATCATCCATCCATCCCCCATCCCAGCAATATAAACCAGCCTGTCAGTGACATCATCCACCCCCATCCCAGCAATATAAACCAGCCTGTCAGTGACATCATCCACCCCCATCCCAGCAATATAAACCAGCCTGTCAGTGACATCATCCCCCCCCCATCCCAGCAATATAAACCAGCCTGTCAGTGACATCATCCACCCCCATCCCAGCAATATAAACCAGCCTGTCAGTGACATCATCCACCCCCATCCCAGCAATATAAACCAGCCTGTCAGTGACATCATCCACCCCCATCCCAGCAATATAAACCAGCCTGTCAGTGACATCATCCACCCCCATCCCAGCAATATAAACCAGCCTGTCAGTGACATCATCCACCCCCCATCCCAGCAATATAAACCAGCCTGTCAGTGACATCATCCACCCCCCATCCCAGCAATATAAACCAGCCTGTCAGTGACATCATCCACCCCCCATCCCAGCGATATAAACCAGCCTGCCTCTTAATTGCTGAACTATTAACAGAATATAAGGAACAGGATTCAAGACCTGAATTGTGGTCGCAATATACTTACTGCAGTTTTCTTCAGTGTAACACCATCCTACACTGCCTAGAGAGAGAGAGAGAGAGAGAGAGAGAGAGAGAGAGAGAGAGAGAGAGAGAGAGAGAGAGAGAGAGAGAGATTATTTAACCTGGCTTGATCAGAGCTCCTTTTAAAAGGGAGGGGTCAGTGATCATGTTAATAAAGCTAATAAGAGGTGAGAGAATGGATTTTAAAGATGGTCAGCGCTCCTTTAAAGGGAGGGGCCAGTGATCCTGTTAATAAAGCTAATAAGAGGTGAGAGAATGGATTTTAAAGATGGTCAGCGCTCCTTTAAAGGGAGGGGCCGGTGATCATGTTAATAAAGCTAATAAGAGGTGAGAGAATGGATTTTAAAGATGGTCCGTGCTCCTTTAAAGGGAGGGGCCGGTGATCATGTTAATAAAGCTAATAAGAGGTGAGAGAATGGATTTTAAAGATGGTCAGCGCTCCTTTAAAGGGAGGGGCCGGTGATCATGTTAATAAAGCTAATAAGAGGTGAGAGAATGGATTTTAAAGATGGTCAGCGCTCCTTTAAAGGGAGGGGCGAGTTATCATGTTAATAAAGCTAATAAGAGGAGAGAGAATGGATTTTAAAGATTTTTGGCTAAAGATTTCTACGTACTTTCACTTCCACAAGACAGAGCGATCGAGCCCAGAAAGACTGATAGTGAAAAAGACAACGCCATTCTTCACTGTAAATGACAGAAATGTAATTGAATTAGAATCCAGCCTGTTGTCTACTATCTGCCTGCCTGTCTGTCTGTCTGTCTGCCTGCCTGCCTGTAAACATAAATTTGATATCTAGTGTGAAGTATGATAAATATTAACGATAAGAGTCAAGCTGGCACACTGCGTAAAAATGAAACACTGTTAAAACATATAACTGATATCATCTTCCAAAACAAAACAACTGATATTATTATGTGTTTATTTAGCAGAAGCCTTTATCCAAGGCGACTTACAGACACTAGGGTGTGTGAACTATGCATCAGCTGCAGAGTCACTTACAACTACGTCTCACCCGAAAGACGGAGCACAAGGAGGTGAAGTGACTTGCTCAGGGTCACACAGTGAGTCAGTGGCTGAGGTGGGATTTGAACCAGGGACCGCCTGGTTACAAGCCCTTTTCTTTAACCACTGGACCACACAGCCTCCTAAGTCAAATACTAAGTCAAAGCTGAATAAAAAAATTTAAAAAAAAAATAACAAAAAAAATTTTACTGAGAAGAAATGACCAATTTTTTTTAAAAAATTTAAAAAAAACTTTTCTTGTGTTTTCAATAGCCATCGTTTTATATATTATACTGGACTGTGGCTCCAGCAATGATTCAGACAGCCCCCCTGAGTTTCAATAGCCATAGTTTTATATATTATACTGGACTGTGGCTCCAGCAATGATTCAGACAGCCCCCCCTGAGTTTCAATAGCCATAGTTTTATATATTATACTGGACTGTGGCTCCAGCAATGATTCAGACAGCCCCCCTGAGTTTCAATAGCCATAGTTTTATATATTATACTGGACTGTGGCTCCAGCAATGATTCAGACAGCCCCCCTGAGTTTCAATAGCCATAGTTTTATATATTATACTGGACTGTGGCTCCAGCAATGATTCAGACAGCCCCCCTGAGTCTCAATAGCCATAGTTTTATATATTATACTGGACTGTGGCTCCAGCAATTATTCTATATTATACTGTTAAATCAACAGATATATTTAATTTAGAAGAACTGTCTGAATCATTTTTGAAATTGAAAAATAGATGCTGTTATATACAAAACTATTGCCATTGAAAGTTTTCTTATTGCTAATCTAGACAGACAGATAGATAGACGGGCATAGTAATAAACCCTATACTGTATATATAGAAACTTAAACTGAATAAAGAGCCACAGAGATACAGACAGACAGACAGACATATAAATATACAGACAGACACACAGACAGACAGACACATAGATACACAGACAGACACACAGACAGACACATAGATACACAGACACAGACAGACAGACAGTCTCACCTTGATAATTGAACGATTTTCAGCTCATCACAGAATCCGATAGTGGATCTCTCAAATATACTAAGGAGAGGAGAGGAAAGGGGAGGGGAGGAGAGGGGAGGAGAGGAGATGGGAGGAGAGCATAGGCAAGCACTGTAAAGCACAGAGAGGTGTGGTAAAGCATAGGGAAGCATTGTAAAGCACAGAGAGGTGTGGTAAAGCATAGGGAAGCACTGTAAAGCACAGAGAGGTGTGGTAAAGCATAGGGAAGCATTGTAAAGCACAGAGAGGTGTGGTAAAGCATAGGGAAGCATTGTAAAGCACAGAGAGGTCTGGTAAAGCATAGGGAAGCATTGTAAAGCACAGAGAGGTGTTGCCCAGACACCTGTCTCAAAATTCCACACAGGTGATGTGTGGTTATGTCAGATCTTTTAATTGATGTGTTCCTGGCATTCAAATATTTCCTGTTCTGATGCGGTTTCAAACAGACAGGCACTGATTTGACAAACCGACTCAGGGAAATGCACCATCACACAGCACTGGCACTCATTCAAGCAACGGCCTTTTCAAAAGAACCATCGACGAATTTGTATTCTCCTGCTGGGTGCTTTACAATGCTTCCCTATGCTTTACCACACCTCTCTGTGCTTTACAATGCTTCCCTATGCTTTACCACACCTCTCTGTGCTTTACAATGCTTCACTATGCTTTACCAGACCTCTCTGTGCTTTACAATGCTTCCCTATGCTTTACCAGACCTCTCTGTGCTTTACAATACTTCACTATGCTTTACCAGACCTCTCTGTGCTTTACAATGCTTCCCTATCCTTTACCAGACCTCTCTGTGCTTTACAATGCTTCCCTATGTTTTGTCACACCTCTCTGTGCTTTACAATGCTTCCCTATGCTTTACCAGACCTCTCTGTGCTTTACAATGCTTCCCTATGCTTTACCAGACCTCTCTGTGCTTTACAATGCTTCCCTATGCTTTACCACACCTCTCTGTGCTTTACAATGCTTCCCTATGCTTTACCAGACCTCTCTGTGATTTACAATGCTTGCATTGTAAAGCAGAGGGAAATACAAATATTTTTGAGGAGTTTTTGGTTTCTAGTCCCATACTTGGTTCGATAAAAGGACAGCCCTGTCGAGAGTTTTGGAGAAAAAAGGGAGATGGGAGATGGGATAAGTCAGTCGGGTCGGGGGAGGGTGATTTTAGTACCAACGTAACTCTGGCAAGCTTAAGGGGAGCAGGAACTGAGCCAGAGTCCAGGGACAGGTTGAGAGTGTGAATAATCACTGGCCATCTTTAAAATCCATTCTCTCACCTCTTATTAGCTTTATTAACACGATCACATGGTAAAGCACAGGGAAGCATTGTAAAGCACAGAGAGGTCTGGTAAAGCATACGGAAGCATTGTAAAGCACAGAGAGGTCTGGTAAAGCATAGGGAAGCATTGTAAAGCACAGAGAGGTCTGGTAAAGCATAGGGAAGCATTGTAAAGCACAGAGAGGTCTGGTAAAGCATAGGGAAGCATTGTAAAGCACAGAGAGGTCTGGTAAAGCATAGGGAAGCATTGTAAAGCACAGAGAGGTCTGGTAAAGCACAGGGAAGCATTATAAAGCACAGAGAGGTCTGGTAAAGCACAGGGAAGCATTGTAAAGCACAGAGAGGTCTGGAAAAGCATAGAGAAGCATTGTAAAGCACAGAGAGGTGTGGTAAAGCATAGGGAAGCATTGTAAAGCACAGAGAGGTCTGGTAAAGCATAGGGAAGCATTGTAAAGCACAGAGAGGTCTGGTAAAGCATAGGGAAGCATTGTAAAGCACAGAGAGGTCTGGTAAAGCATAGGGAAGCATAGGGAAGCATTGTAAAGCACCCAGCAGGAGAATACAAATTCGTCGATGGTTCTTTTGAAAAGGCCGTTGCTTGAATGAGTGCCAGTGCTGTGTGATGGTGCATTTCCCTGAGTCGGTTTGTCAAATCGGTGCCTGTCTGTTTGAATCCGCATCAGAACAGGAAATATTTGAATGCCAGGAACACATCAATTATAAGATCTGACATAACTACACATCACCTGTGTGGAATTTTTAGACAGGTGTCAGGGTAACACCTCTCTGTGCTTTACAATGCTTCCCTATGCTTTACCAGACCTCTCTGTGCTTTACAATGCTTCCCTATGCTTTACCAGACCTCTATGTGCTTTACAATGCTTCCCTATGCTTTACCAGACCTCTCTGTGCTTTACAATGCTTCCCTATGCTTTACCAGACCTCTCTGTGCTTTACAATGCTTCCCTATGCTTTACCGGACCTCTCTGTGCTTTACAATGCTTCCCTATGCTTTACCAGACCTCTCTGTGCTTTACAATGCTTCCCTATGCTTTACCAGATCTCTCTGTGCTTTACAATGCTTCCCTATGCTTTACCTGACCTCTCTGTGCTTTACAATGCTTCCCTATGCTTTACCAGACCTCTCTGTGCTTTACAATGCTTCCCTATGCTTTACCAGACCTCTCTGTGCTTTACAATGCTTCCCTATGCTTTACCAGATCTCTCTGTGCTTCACAATGCTTCCCTATGCTTTACCAGACCTCTCTGTGCTTTACAATGCTTCCCTGTGCTTTACCATGTGATCGTGTTAATAAAGCTAATAAGAGGTGAGAGAATGGATTTTAAAGATGGTCAGCACTCCTTTAAAGGGAGGGGCCAGTGATCCTGTTAATAAAGCTAATAAGAGGTGAGAGAATGGGTTTTAAAGATGGTCAGCGCTCCTTTAAAGGGAGTCGCCAGTGATCCTGTTAATAAAGCTAATAAGAGGTAAGAGAATGGATTTTAAAGATGGCCAGTGATTATTCACACTCTCAACCTGTCCCTGGACTCTGGCTCAGTTCCTGCTCCCCTTAAGCTTGCCAGAGTTACGTTGGTACTAAAATCACCCTCCCCCGACCCGACTGACTTATCCCATCTCCCATCTCCCTTTTTTCTCCAAAACTCTCGAAAGGGCTGTCCTTTTATCGAACCAAGTATGGGACTAGAAACCAAAAACTCCTCAAAAATATTTGTATTTCCCTCTGCTTTACAATGCAAGCATTGTAAATCACAGAGAGGTCTGGTAAAGCATAGGGAAGCATTGTAAAGCAGAGAGGTGTGGTAAAGCATAGGGAAGCATTGTAAAGCACAGAGAGGTGTGGTAAAGCATAGGGAAGCATTGTAAAGCACAGAGAGGTCTGGTAAAGCATAGGGAAGCATTGTAAAGCACAGAGAGGTCTGGTAAAGCATAGGGAAGCATTGTAAAGCACAGAGAGGTGTGGTAAAGCATAGGGAAGCATTGTAAAGCACAGAGAGGTGTGGTAAAGCATAGGGAAGCATTGTAAAGCACAGAGAGGTCTGGTAAAGCATAGGGAAGCATTGTAAAGCACAGAGAGGCATTGTAAAGCACAGAGAGGTATGGGAAAGCATTGGGAAGCATTGTAAAGCACAGAGAGGTCTGGTAAAGCATAGGGAAGCATTGTAAAGCACAGAGAGGTGTGGTAAAGCATAGGGAAGCATTGTAAAGCACAGAGAGGTCTGGTAAAGCATAGGGAAGCATTGTAAAGCACAGAGAGGTCTGGTAAAGCATAGGGGAGCATTGTAAAGCACAGAGAGGTCTGGTAAAGCATAAAAAACATGGAAAGGCAAGGTAAACTAACTTTAAAATTACTGTCACTATAAACTTTTATAAGAGGGTTTATACTTCTCTGTAATGTTGTAATGCAGCAAAATATTAACTTTGGGGATTAGAACAGCGTCGATATTGAGCCCTGAAAAAAGAACGCGCAGTGCAATGCTGCCCCCGTGTGGACAAGGCTGTGTATTGCAGAATTAATAATATGGAGAGAGAGAGAGAGAGAGAGAGAGAGAGAGAGAGAGAGAGAGAGAGAGAGAGAGTGTTGAATTTAAATCAAGGGAAGTCATGTTAAAACTTTACAATGCATTAGTAAGACCTCACCTAGAATATTGTGTTCAGTTCTGGTCACCTCGTTACAAAAAGTGAGTTAGATCTACAGTGACAGATTAGCAGTGCAATAGTGCAAGGATAGCGCATCAGCTGAGGATCCAGTGATGTGATGCTGAGGTCATCATTATTATTATTATTATTATTATTATTTATTTCTTAACAGACGCCCTTATCCAGGGCGACTTACAGTCGTAAACAAAAATACATTTCAAGAATCACAGTACAAGTAATAATACAATTAAGAGCAAGATAAATACAATGACTTTGGTTCAAGCAAGTACAAGTGTGACAAAATATGATTCAGTAACGGAGCAGATAACAGTGTCAGTGATAGTTACATCAGGATATCATTAAATACAAAATACTAGATTAAATAACACTTGGCAGATTACAGTACTCTGAAGTACAGGATTAAATGCAGGATTAAATAGGGGTCAGATAAGAGCAAGTAAAGAGCATTTAAGGAAGGGTGATGTGTGTCCCAGGGGAAGAACAGAGGAGGTCATCAGCTGAGGATCCAGTGAGGTGGTGCTGAGGTCATCAGCTGAGGATCCAGTGAGGTGGTGCTGAGGTCATCAGCTGAGGATCCAGTGAGGTGGTGCTGAGGTCATCAGCTGAGGATCCAGTGAGGTGGTGCTGAGGTCATCAGCTGAGGATCCAGTGAGGTGGTGCTGAGGTCATCAGCTGAGGATCCAGTGAGGTGATGCTGAGGTCATCAGCTGAGGATCCAGTGAGGTGGTGCTGAGGTCATCAGCTGAGGATCCAGTGAGGTGGTGCTGAGGTCATCAGCTGAGGATCCAGTGAGGTGGTGCTGAGGTCATCAGCTGAGGATCCAGTGAGGTGGTGCTGAGGTCATCAGCTGAGGATCCAGTGAGGTGATGCTGAGGTCATCAGCTGAGGATCCAGTGAGGTGGTGCTGAGGTCATCAGCTGAGGATCCAGTGAGGTGATGCTGAGGTCATCAGCTGAGGATCCAGTGACGTGATGCTGAGGTCATCAGCTGAGGATCCAGTGAGGTGGTGCTGAGGTCATCAGCTGAGGATCCAGTGAGGTGATGCTGAGGTCATCAGCTGAGGATCCAGTGAGGTGATGCTGAGGTCATCAGCTGAGGATCCAGTGAGGTGGTGCTGAGGTCATCAGCTGAGGATCCAGTGAGGTGGTGCTGAGGTCATCAGCTGAGGATCCAGTGAGGTGATGCTGAGGTCATCAGCTGAGGATCCAGTGACGTGATGCTGAGGTCATCAGCTGAGGATCCAGTGAGGTGGTGCTGAGGTCATCAGCTGAGGATCCAGTGAGGTGGTGCTGAGGTCATCAGCTGAGGATCCAGTGAGGTGGTTCTGAGGTCATCAGCTGAGGATCCAGTGGGATGGTTCTGAGGTCAGGTGAGTCCAGCGCAGAGTAGGGGGGGGGGGGCGGATCAGGATATCTACAAGCGCAGCTGTTCAGTGTGTCGATCTGTAATAAATCCTGTTCGCCTGCTGGGGCGGGGGGGGGTGGGCGTATAGCGATTTCAGCCTCCGTCCGGATCCCCTGCCCGTCGCTCAGCAGCGAACGCACGCCCCCCCCCCACGGCAGATGGGACACCCCGACACAAGCATGGATACCCCATGTCTTTCTAAACCAGGGGTTTAGAGGGGGAGCTCTCTGATAAAAGCTGAACCTCAGAACAGGAATGGTGTGAATCTAGTCGTTGTTCCAGTTGTGTGTAATGGTGTTTAAAACAGGATTCGTTCAGCCGGCGTTTCACCTATCCGTCCTGGCTCTGGTCCCTGCCCAGTCGGATACGCGACAGTGTTTAGTTTCCTATGTACCTATTTTATAATCCATATTATACCCTTTATTTATTTATTTATTTATTTATTTATTTATTTATGGTATTTTTCTTTCTGAAAGTGTTGCCAGGGCAACTTATCGAACTCCATCGCGCGCGCACACACACACACACTGTTATAAAATTTCTAAAACTTTTTTTTTTTTTTTTTTTAAATAAATAAATAAATAAAACCGTGACCGAAGTGGATATTGCTTTAAAAAAAAAAAAAAATTAAAAAACCCTACACATTTAAAACCCAACGACCGTTATATTTTAATCGCGCTTTACAGTTGACCTCTCATCGTCAGAAATGTGTGTTTGGTTTTTTTAAAAAAAAAAGGGACGACGTCGCGGTGGCTTCTGGGTTCTGTAGTCCCATGTCTGACGCGCGCTGGGTTGCAGGCGGGCAGCTGTAGTCCAGATCCCAGTGCACTATGGGAGATGTAGTGTCTATTTTTCATAGAGACGGCAACACAATACGGGTACTGGGCTGAACGTTTGTTTTTGTTATTGTGTTTTTGTTGTTGTTGTTTTTTTTAAATTTAAACCGAATAATACATTAACACCTTTATAACAGTAATTATAACAACAATAATAATTGATATATGTATATATAGCGGTGTTGAAATCGACGCCAACACGGTGAACAAATCTAAAAATAGAAGGCCGCAACTGAAGCCTCGGGCTTGTTTAGTGTAGGTAGCCGGGGAAGAGGTGCGGAGGGTGGGCGTGTGTCAGTGTAAAACTCCAAACTTACCGTGTTTATAACAAATGCGAGTATTTTTTGTTTAAACATTTAAAAGAAATTTGCAGCTGCCGCAGCGTGCTAAATAAAATGATTTACTGCTGGTATTTTCTTTCTGAAATGTATATAGACGCACAAACACAGATGTATTGTTCGCTGGTGCCCGGCTAGCAAGACCAAAGCAAAATTAATCCACTAGAACGAAACAGCAGCCAAAGCAACACGGATTCTTATATTATACTTACTTATTTATTTATTTATTTATTTATTTATTTATTTATTTAAAAAAAACAGTCATTTCGTTTTCTAACGCCTTTTATTTCTCTCTGTTTTTTCTTCAGCTTGTGAAGACCTTCAAAACACCGGACTTTTAATACAAAAAAAAAAAAAAAAAAAATTCAATTTTTGCTTTTATTTTTTTTGTTTTTCTAAATCTTCAGTCCTGCGTTGTTTAACGACACTGAAAGAGATGACCTTTAGGGACTAACCTTTGACCCTTGGCCCCTCCTCCCTCCTTCCTTTCCTCCCCCCTCCTCCCAGCCTGGGACGGACGTCCTGTGATGGACCCCAGGCAGTTTGTGATTGGTACGGTCTCTTCCCAAATTCCCAGAAACTCCATGCCTCCCGGATTGATCCGGAAATCCCGAGGCGGAGCTGAGGGTCACGACCCCTGGCCGGTTGCCAAGGCGGAGTTTCCCTGGCAACAAGACGTCCCTGAAAGCATGCCGTGGGGGGACCCCAGGGGTACAGAGTTCACAGCTACGGAAAGGTCGGTTCAAACCATTTTGTGATTGGTTCCTTTCTTTTTTTTTTTTAAATACATAGCCCCTTTATAAAAATTAGCCCTTTTTAAATCGACAATCCCTTTTTGGAAATTAGCCCAGTTTCTGTAATCGATAGCCCAGTTTTTGGAAGCCCTAATTAACTCTTGTTCCTTTTGTCTGTCTCTCTCTCCCCCTCTCTCTCTATCTTTCTCTCTCCCCCTCTCTCTCTCTCCCCTCCTCTCTCTCCCCTCCTCTCTCTCTCTCTCTCTCTCCCCTCTCTCTCTGTCTTTCCCCTCCCGCTCTCTCCCCTCCTCTCTATCTTTCTCTCTCCCCTCTCTCTCCTCTCTCTTTCCCCTCCTCTCTCTCCCCTCCTCTCTCTATCTTTCTCTCTCCCTCTCTCTCTCTCCCCTCCTCTCTCTCCCCCTCCTCTCTCTCTCTCTCTCTCTCTCTCTCTCTCTCTCTCTCTCTCTCACACTCTCGCTCTCCCCTCCTCTCTCTCTCTCTCTCTCTCTCTCTCTCACACTCACCCCCTCCTCTCTGTCTCTCTCTCCTCTCACACTCGCATTCTCTCATTCTCACGCTCTCTCTTTCTCTCTCTCTCTCACACTCTCACGCTCTCTCATTCTCGCTCTCTCACATTCTCTTTCTCGTGCTCTCTCTCTCTCTCTCTCTCTCTCCGTACAGAAGTCAGTGGCGCTGTGGGAAATCGAAACGACGAATCGACAAGCTTGCAGATCAGTGAGTGTCAGAAACAGAGACCCAGGCACCTTCGACAGCAACAGGCCAATTGAAATGACTTTAAAAACGCCATAGAAACTGAAGTAGGCCGGGTTTCGTTTGGGACTCTAAAGGGAGCGTCGTCTCAGGCACTCCCGTGGGTTCGGGGGAGATAAAACCGTCCTCATCGCTCTACAGCGACCCCTGCTGGCCAGGCGTCCGGCGAGCTCAGAGCGGACACCCGCAGTGCTGGCCTTTGTCCACCAGGGGGCGGTAGCTCGCTGATATCCGCCCTGGAGCTCCTGGGCGTGGAGGAGGAAGCTGGCTTCGATCGGGGGACCCCCTCTGAAGCTTGGGTTCTCCTGAGCCATGGGCGGGAATCGCTCAGCAAGAGATTGGGCAATCCAAATTGGGAGAAAACCACAGACGCTGGGGGTGCAGCTCAATACATACAATTGCCGAATCCAAATTGGGGTAAAAAAAAAAATCCATTGCCGACAACTACATTTACAGAAAAAAAAAAATGACGCAATAGATATTTAAATTAGCATCAATTAACAGATTTTCTCTTTGTTTGCGAATTGTCGCAACGGAAATGCAATTCGAGGTATGTTTGCGCTGCAACTGGACCATCATGGTACATCTACCCCAGTGTGTGTGTCTGACTGCAAAGTAGTTACTGGACTCAGTTGCACAGTCTGTGACTGCAAAGTAGTTACTGGACTCAGTTACACAGTCTGTGTCTGACTGCAAAGTAATTACTGGACTCAGTTGCACAGTCTGTGACTGCAAAGTAATTACTGGACTCAGTTGCACAGTCTGTCTGACTGCAAAGTAATTACTGGACTCAGTTGCACAGTCTGTGACTGCAAAGTAATTACTGGACTCAGTTGCACAGTCTGTGACTGCAAAGTAATTACTGGACTCAGTTACACAGTCTGTGACTGCAAAGTAATTACTGGACTCAGTTGCACAGTCTGTCTGACTGCAAAGTAATTACTGGACTCAGTTGCACAGTCTGTCTGACTGCAAAGTAATTACTGGACTCAGTTGCACAGTCTGTGTCTGCAAAGTAGTTACTGGACTCAGTTACACAGTCTGTGTCTGACTGCAAAGTAATTACTGGACTCAGTTGCACAGTCTGTGACTGCAAAGTAATTACTGGACTCAGTTGCACAGTCTGTCTGACTGCAAAGTAATTACTGGACTCAGTTGCACAGTCTGTGACTGCAAAGTAATTACTGGACTCAGTTGCACAGTCTGTGACTGCAAAGTAATTACTGGACTCAGTTGCACAGTCTGTGACTGCAAAGTAATTACTGGACTCAGTTACACAGTCTGTGTCTGACTGCAAAGTAATTACTGGACTCAGTTGCACAGTCTGTGACTGCAAAGTAATTACTGGACTCAGTTGCACAGTGTGTGACTGCAAAGTAATTACTGGACTCAGTTGCACAGTGTGTGACTGCAAAGTAATTACTGGACTCAGTTGCACAGTGTGTGACTGCAAAGTAATTACTGGACTCAGTTGCACAGTCTGTGACTGCAAAGTAATTACTGGACTCAGTTGCACAGTGTGTGTCTGACTGCAAAGTAATTACTGGACTCAGTTGCACAGTCTGTGTCTGACTGCAAAGTAATTACTGGACTCAGTTGCACAGTGTGTATCTGACTGCAAAGTAATTACTGGACTCAGTTGCACAGTCTGTCTGACTGCAAAGTAATTACTGGACTCAGTTGCACAGTCTGTGACTGCAAAGTAATTACTGGACTCAGTTGCACAGTCTGTCTGACTGCAAAGTAATTACTGGACTCAGTTGCACAGTCTGTGTCTGACTGCAAAGTAATTACTGGACTCAGTTGCACAGTCTGTGTCTGCAAAGTAATTACTGGACTCAGTTGCACAGTCTGTGACTGCAAAGTAATTACTGGACTCAGTTGCACAGTGTGTGTCTGACTGCAAAGTAATTACTGGACTCAGTTGCACAGTCTGTCTGACTGCAAAGTAATTACTGACTCAGTTGCACAGTCTGTCTGACTGCAAAATAATTACTGGACTCAGTTGCACAGTGTGTGTCTGACTGCAAAGTAATTACTGGACTCAGTTGCACAGTCTGTCTGACTGCAAAGTAATTACTGGACTCAGTTGCACAGTCTGTGTCTGACTGCAAAGTAATTACTGGACTCAGTTGCACAGTGTGTGTCTGACTGCAAAGTAATTACTGGACTCAGTTGCACAGTCTGTCTGACTGCAAAGTAATTACTGGACTCAGTTGCACAGTCTGTCTGACTGCAAAGTAATTACTGGACTCAGTTGCACAGTCTGTCTGACTGCAAAGTAATTACTGGACTCAGTTGCACAGTGTGTGTCTGACTGCAAAGTAATTACTGGACTCAGTTGCACAGTCTGTCTGACTGCAAAGTAATTACTGGACTCCAGTTGCACAGTGTGTGTCTGACTGCAAAGTAATTACTGGACTCAGTTGCACAGTCTGTGTCTGACTGCAAAGTAATTACTGGACTCAGTTGCACAGTGTGTGTCTGACTGCAAAGTAATTACTGGACTCAGTTGCACAGTTTGTGACTGCAAAGTAATTACTGGACTCAGTTGCACAGTGTGTGTCTGACTGCAAAGTAATTACTGGACTCAGTTGCACAGTCTGTGTCTGACTGCAAAGTAATTACTGGACTCCAGTTGCACAGTCTGTGACTGCAAAGTAATTACTGGACTCAGTTGCACAGTTTGTGACTGCAAAGTAATTACTGGACTCAGTTGCACAGTGTGTGTCTGACTGCAAAGTAATTACTGGACTCAGTTGCACAGTCTGTGTCTGACTGCAAAGTAATTACTGGACTCAGTTGCACAGTGTGTATCTGACTGCAAAGTAATTACTGGACTCAGTTGCACAGTCTGTCTGACTGCAAAGTAATTACTGGACTCAGTTGCACAGTCTGTGTCTGACTGCAAAGTAATTACTGGACTCAGTTGCACAGTCTGTGTCTGCAAAGTAATTACTGGACTCAGTTGCACAGTCTGTGACTGCAAAGTAATTACTGGACTCAGTTGCACAGTGTGTGTCTGACTGCAAAGTAATTACTGGACTCAGTTGCACAGTCTGTCTGACTGCAAAGTAATTACTGGACTCAGTTGCACAGTCTGTCTGACTGCAAAGTAATTACTGGACTCAGTTGCACAGTCTGTCTGACTGCAAAGTAATTACTGGACTCAGTTGCACAGTCTGTCTGACTGCAAAATAATTACTGGACTCAGTTGCACAGTGTGTGTCTGACTGCAAAGTAATTACTGGACTCAGTTGCACAGTCTGTCTGACTGCAAAGTAATTACTGGACTCAGTTGCACAGTCTGTCTGACTGCAAAGTAATTACTGGACTCAGTTGCACAGTCTGTCTGACTGCAAAGTAATTACTGGACTCAGTTGCACAGTCTGTCTGACTGCAAAGTAATTACTGGACTCAGTTGCACAGTCTGTCTGACTGCAAAGTAATTACTGGACTCAGTTGCACAGTCTGTGACTGCAAAGTAATTACTGGACTCAGTTGCACAGTCTGTGACTGCAAAGTAATTACTGGACTCAGTTACACAGTCTGTGTCTGACTGCAAAGTAATTACTGGACTCAGTTGCACAGTCTGTGACTGCAAAGTAATTACTGGACTCAGTTGCACAGTGTGTGACTGCAAAGTAATTACTGGACTCAGTTGCACAGTCTGTGTCTGCAAAGTAATTACTGGACTCAGTTGCACAGTCTGTGACTGCAAAGTAATTACTGGACTCAGTTGCACAGTCGTGTCTGACTGCAAAGTAATTACTGGACTCAGTTGCACAGTGTGTGACTGCAAAGTAATTACTGGACTCAGTTGCACAGTCTGTGTCTGCAAAGTAATTACTGGACTCAGTTGCACAGTCTGTGACTGCAAAGTAATTACTGGACTCAGTTGCACAGTCTGAGTCTGACTGCAAAGTAATTACTGGACTCAGTTGCACAGTCTGTCTGACTGCAAAGTAATATCTGCCTGTAAAGTTAAAAAGGAGCTAGGTTATTTATTTTATTAATTTTATTTATGTAGGGGGAAAAGAAAATATAATTAAGAACTTCTATTGAAAAACAAAAAAACAAACACCCACCCATTGCCATTTTGTTTATTTATTTATTTGTTTGTTTGTTTATAATTTTTTTTTAATGATGTTATAATTTATAAAGTGCATTCATATGCTCCCACTGACTCCCTGTGTGTGTGTGTGTGTGTGTGTGTGTGTGTGTGTGTGTGTGTGTGTGTGTGTGTGTGTGTGTGTGTGTGTGTGTGTGTGTGTGTGTGTGACCCTGAGCGAGTCGCTTCACCTCCTTGCGCTCCGTCCTTCAGGATGAGACGTCAAACAAACGAGCTCCTATTGGAAGTGACTCTGCAGCAGCAGCAGCAGCAGCAGTTGTTGATGATGCAGAGTTCACCCCCCCTAGTCTCCGCAAGTCGCTTTGGATAAAAGCATCTCTGCTAAGTGAGTGCATTTGGAGAGCAGTGTGGAGTAGCGATTAGGGCTCTGGACTCTTGACCGGAGGGTCGTGGGTTCAATCCCAGGTGGGGGGGACACTGCTGCTGTACCCTTGAGCAAGGTACTTTACCTAGATTGCTCCAGTAAAAACCCAACTGTATAAAGGAGGCTGTGTGGTCCAGTGGTTAAAGAAAAGGGGCTTGTAACCAGGAGGTCCCCGGTTCAAATCCCACCTCAGCCACTGACTCATTGTGTGACCCTGAGCAAGTCACTTCACCTCCTTGTGCTCCGTCTTTCGGGTGAGACGTAATTGTAAGTGACTCTGCAGCTGATGCATAGTTCACACACCCTAGTCTCTGTAAATAATAATAATAATAATAATAAATGGGGAATTGTATGTAAAAATAATGTGATATCTTGTAACAATTGTAAGTCGCCCTGGATAAGGGCGCCTGCTAAGAAATAAATAATAATAATAATAATAATTTCACCCGCCTCTTCCCTGTCTCACCACCAGGGGGCCTGTGTGCAAACACCTCCTCACCGAAGACATGATGGCAGCTCGCTTCACCTGCCTCAGCCTGGATAACGACCATGCCTACGCCTGCACAGGCTTCCCCACAGCGCCCCCACAGCAAGGGGAGGGCAATGACACTGCTGCGTCTGCCGCTGCAGGCGCATCCAGCTACAGGACAGCTCCCCCAGTGCCCAGGAGGAGGAATGACAACGAGAGGTACCCTATGGCGCCATCTGTGGACCGGAGGACTAGGGAGTTTCAGCACTTCAGAGAAATAGAGGAAAAGTGAGTGGATTGTTTTTAAGTTTCTTATCAAGGAAACACTCAAACCAGCATATTTTTGACTCTTTCTCCTCCCCACCCCCTCTCCCCCACCCCCTTCTCCCTCACTCCCCGCCTCCTGTCCCTCCCTCCCCGCCTCCTGTCCTCCCTCCCCCTCTCCCCTCTCCTCCTCTGCTCCCCCTCCCCTCTCCCTCTCCCTCCCCCTCTCCCTCCCTCCCTCTCCTCTCCTCTCTCTCCTTCTCTCCCTCCCTCTCGCTCAGGCTGGAAATGGAGGAGTGTGAGTTGGATGAATCGGGTTCTGATGTCACGGGCGACGCCCCCCTGATTCTCACCGTGCCGGGGGGGGATCTCAGACTGCCTCCCAGTCTGCCCAGTAACCTGCTCTACTCGCTGTGAGTATTACCAGTAACTCATTAAATGGCGTTCTGAACCCCAGGACTGGGTGCAGCAGGGCTAGTGTGAGTTTCTAGCCCTGCTCAAACTCCTGGCTCCTGATCATTTCAATATTAATAATATTAATACTAGACTTCATTGAGGGGAGCTCTGAACCCCAGGACTGGGTGCAGCAGCAGCAGCAGCAGCAGCAGGGCTAGTGTGAGTTTATAACCCTGCTCAAACTCCTGGCTCCTGATCATTTCAATAATAATAATAATAATAATAATAATAATAATAATAATAATACTAGACTTCATTGCATCACCTAGAATTTTAGGCTATAATAAAAATAAAAAAAAACATAATTTTAGGTCTTTTATTTAACATCATGTAATCAAAGTAGCTATGAAATGAGATCGCAAAAATAAAAGTCTACCGGAAGCCATAATCGCAGCACAGTAAGGATTTCATGTTAGATTTCAAAATGTCACATATTTCAATATATGGAAAACGCCAAAGCGGTCTGCAATTCAATATGTTAACAAGGGAACATTATTCAGCAGCTTTCATTGGACTCTATGAAGCTGAGGGAGTTCATTCTATATAGAGGGGTGGAATTCAATATGTTAACAAGGGAACATTATTCAGCAGCTTTCATTGGACTCTATGAAGCTGAGGGAGTTCATTCTATATAGAGGGGGTGGAATTCAATATGTTAACAAGGGAACATTATTCAGCAGCTTTCATTGGACTCTATGAAGCTGAGGGAGTTCATTCTATATAGAGGGGTGGAATTCAATATGTTAACAAGGGAACATTATTCAGCAGCTTTCATTGGACTCTATGAAGCTGAGGGAGTTCATTCTATATAGAGGGTGTGCAATTCAATATGTTAACAAGGGAACATTATTCAGCAGCTTTCATTGGACTCTATGAAGCTGAGGGAGTTTATTCTATATAGAGGGGTGGAATTCAATATGTTAACAAGGGAACATTATTCAGCAGCTTTCATTGGACTCTATGAAGCTGAGGGAGTTCATTCTATATAGAGGGTGTGCAATTCAATATGTTAACAAGGGAACATTATTCAGCAGCTTTCATTGGACTCTATGAAGCTGAGGGAGTTCATTCTATATAGAGGGGTGGAATTCAATATGTTAACAAGGGAACATTATTCAGCAGCTTTCATTGGACTCCTATGAAGCTGAGGGAGTTCATTCTATATAGAGGGGTGGAATTCAATATGTTAACAAGGGAACATTATTCAGCAGCTTTCATTGGACTCTATGAAGCTGAGGAGTTCATTCTATATAGAGGGTGGAATTCAATATGTTAACAAGGGAACATTATTCAGCAGCTTTCATTGGACTCTATGAAGCTGAGGGAGTTCATTCTATATAGAGGGGGTGTGATTCAATATGTTAACAAGGGAACATTATTCAGCAGCTTTCATTGGACTCTGTGACCCTGAGCAAGTCACTTCACCTCCTTGTGCTCCGTCTTTCGGGTGAGGCGTAGTTGTAAGTGACTCTGCAGCTGCTGCATAGTTCACACACCCTAGTCTCTGTAAGTCGCCTTGATAAAGGTGTCTGCTAAATAATAATAATAATAATAATAATAATAATAATAATAATAACTAACAGGCGTTTTATTTATTTATTTTTTTCAGCTATCCCTCTTGCTCTGAACTGGTTTTGTGGCAACCTCCTGGCTTTTTAATACCAGAGGCAATCAGGTCACTTGGAAAGAAACTGGGTCAGAACCAGCATCCCGTCGTGGACCAAGAGAGCCCACCGAGCCAGCAGACAGACCTCACCCAGTCCCTGCTGCTGCAGTACCAGCACAGGCCTGCTAGGAGGCAGCAGCGAACTTCAGACAATGATGTTGAGATGGAGATCTGATAGCAGAAATAGCATTGTGCTTTTATTATTATTATTATTATTATTATTATTATTATTATTATTAGGCAGAAATGAGAGGCTAGTGAATTAGTCCGCTGTTTGTCTGTCAGCACCACCGGTGATGGAGTGTTCTGTCCCTCATATTAACTTTCTCTGTCTAGGATGTGGGAGGGGCCAGTGAGCCAGTGTTCCAATTCCATTTCTACAGGGGGTGTGGCTAAAGCACCCTGGCGAATTGTGATTGGTTGCAGACAGCCGAAGGGAGGTGTGGTCAAGCCAAGGAGAATGTATGTGTATATACTACAACTGAATGAATTGTTTTTCCCTGCTTTTTAAATGTGTGGTTTTTTTTTTAAATAAATGTCTTATATTGACCTGCCCATTTTTTTTTTTTTCCTGCATTCAAACCAGTGAAACTGTGTGTGTGGGGCCACAGTCCAGTATAATATATAAAACTCTGGCTATTGAAACTCAGGGGGGGCTGTGTGAATCATTGCTGGAGCCACAGTCCAGTATAATATATAAAACTATGGCTATTGAAACTCAGGGGGGTCTGTCTGAATCATTGCTGGAGCCACAGTCCAGTATAATATATAAAACTATGGCTATTGAAACTCAGGGGGGGCTGTCTGAATCATTGCTGGAGCCACAGTCCAGTATAATATATAA
The DNA here is from genome assembly GCA_030684275.1 of Acipenser oxyrinchus oxyrinchus. Classification (NCBI taxonomy): domain Eukaryota; kingdom Metazoa; phylum Chordata; class Actinopteri; order Acipenseriformes; family Acipenseridae; genus Acipenser; species Acipenser oxyrinchus. Next base: position 274,497 of record CM060295.1, read on the forward strand.
ACCTATGGCTATTGAAACTCAGGGGGGCTGTCTGAATCATTGCTGGAGCCACAGTCCAGTATAATATATAAAACGATGGCTATTGAAACTCAGGGGGGCTGTCTGAATCATTGCAGGAGCCACAGTCCATTATAATATAAAACTCTGGCTGTTGGAAACATTTCATTTTGTTAAATATATTCTTTTATTTCAGTCAAGACATTCATCATAAAACCGTGTTTAAATGTGTTACAAAGTTTAATAGCAAATTAAACAAAACATTAAAAACAGAAAAAAATAAAATGATTTATTTTTACAGTATTTATATAATCATTTAGTATACCTGCAACCCTGTTTACAATTCACAAAACAGACTTCATGGGAGCAGGAAAAAAATTGAAGCATTTTAGTCTAGTGATCTCAAACTGCAGTTACAATGCAATTATAGCGCAGTATAGTCTAGTGATTGTACACCCTATTGACAGTGCTATGGCAGGTGAATCAGTCCCATGGTGCACACCCAATAATTAACACACAGCAGACATCTACCATGAATATTATTAATTAACGTACTGTCCAGCGCTGGTCAGAAGTTTTGCATCTCCCTCTGTATAGAATGAACTCCCTCAGCTTCATAGAGTCCAATGAAAGCTGCTGAATAATGTTCCCTTGTTAACATATTGAATTCCACCCCCTCTATATAGAATGAACTCCCTCAGCTTCATAGAGTCCAATGAAAGCTGCTGAATAATGTTCCCTTGTTAACATATTGAATTCCACCCCATCTATATAGAATGAACTCCCTCAGCTTCATAGAGTCCAATGAAAGCTGCTGAATAATGTTCCCTTGTTAACATATTGAATTCCACCCCCTCTATATAGAATGAACTCCCTCAGCTTCATAGAGTCCAATGAAAGCTGCTGAATAATGTTCCCTTGTTAACATATTGAATTCCACCCCCTCTATATAGAATGAACTCCCTCAGCTTCATAGAGTCCAATGAAAGCTGCTGAATAATGTTCCCTTGTTAACATATTGAATTCCACACCCAGCATGTTGGAGTTTTCCCAGATACTTAACTGAAAAACTGACTGGGAAAAATGCGACATTTCGAAATCTAACATGAAATACTTACTGGACTGCGATTATAGCTTCCGGCAGACTTTTTTTTGATATCATTTTGTAGCTTATTTTGATTACATGATGTTAAAACGATCCAAATTATGTTCGTATAGTTTTTTTTTGTTGTTTTTTTAAATGATCTCAATCCTAAAATTCTAGGAGATGCAAAACGTTTGGCCAGATCTGCATAGAGGGGTTTGAATCATTTACATACGTAGTCTTACTATTGCACAGTTTTTTGCTTTTTACATTTCTGGGTCAGTTTGTGAACTGTAAAAACATTTTAAAAAAAATTAGGATGTTTTCAGTCGTTACTTATTTTTACAGTAAAATAAAAACACATTTTCCGGTTTCTTCCAGAGTTTAGTCTTTTGTGCAAAGAAAGACATTCAGAAAGAAAGAAAAGGACAGACAGACAGACAGACAGACAGAGCCCCACAATCCTGTTCAGTTTGACGCTACAATATAATCCCTTCTTCTTGGTGTCTGTGTTAGTTTACTACATTCTGAAAAGAGTTGTTTCATTAAAGCTGCAGACAGACAGACAGACAGACAGACAGACAGACAGAGCCCCACAATCCTGTTCAGTTTGACGCTACAATATAATCCCTTCTTCTTGGTGTCTGTGTTAGTTTACTACATTCTGAAGAGAGTTTAGTTTCATTAAAGCTGCAGACAGACAGACAGACAGACAGACAGACACACAGACAGAGCCCCACAATCCTGTTCAGTTTGACGCTACAATATAATCCCTTCTTCTTGGGGTCTGTGTTAGTTTACTACATTCTGAAAAGAGTTTAGTTTCATTAAAGCTGCAGACAGACAGACAGACAGACAGACAGAGCCCCACAATCCTGTTCAGTTTGACGCTACAATATAATCCCTTCTTCTTGGTGTCTGTGTTAGTTTACTACATTCTGAAGAGAGTTTAGTTTCATTAAAGCTGCAGACAGACAGACAGACAGACAGACACACAGACACACAGACAGAGCCCCACAATCCTGTTCAGTTTGACGCTACAATATAATCCCTTCTTCTTGGTGTCTGTGTTAGTTTACTACATTCTGAAAAGAGTTTAGTTTCATTAAAGCTGCAGACAGACAGACAGACAGACAGACAGACAGACAGAGCCCCACAATCCTGTTCAGTTTGACGCTACAATATAATCCCTTCTTGGGGTCTGTGTTAGTTTACTACATTCTGAAGAGAGTTTAGTTTCATTAAAGCTGCAGACAGACAGACAAGACACCAAGAAGGTTATATTGTAGCAAGAGTTAGTTTACTACATAAGAAAGAAAGAAAGAAAGAAAAAGAAAGAAGAAAGAAAAAAAGAAAGAAAAAAAAAACTTTGGTTTTAAAATCTACAGTTTTAAACTATATTAAGGCAAATTTTATTTTGGCACCTTTTTTGAAGATACACACACACAGTTATAAACACCATTTCAAAACATACAAGGACAGTCATCAAACTCCGTGCTTAACCCACGATGTGCCACGGTCTTTGTCCGAAGACAGCATTTTTTTTAGTGGCATCTTCCTGTCAATTTCAATTTTCTCTTTAAAACTTTATCGTTAAGAAAACTTGCTCTTCCAAATGTTACGATAGCAAAAGCCAAGTCTAAATGTAACTGAATTCTGCAAGTATTAGACAGCCTAAAATATGAGCTTGGTGGGGTTTTTTTTTTTGTTTTTTTTAAATATTTTTTTAGCCCCCCCCCCCCTCAGTAATGATGAAGCAGCTGCATTTTCTATGCGATCAGCCAGCGTGAAATTTCACTGCTCCGACTACGATTAACGCGTCTGTCTGCAAAAACAGGACGCAGGGAGAGCGTCATTTTTACACTTTCTAAAAAAAAAAAAAAAAAAAAAAGACTGAAAACTGTTAGAATGATAGATAAGAGTTTGCTTTCCCCTCCCCCCCCCAAAAAAAACAACGTATTTGATACTGAATCGTGTTAATATGCAGGGTGGAAGACAGCTGAAAACGTTTGTCGTTAATCTGTAAAAAAAAAAAAAAAAAAAGTTAAAAAAAAAGTGAGAACGAAGTGCACAGCGCCACCACTACCGGTGGCCAAACATTGTAATTGCAGGTTTCCAGTTATAATATTCACAGCGCTGTAGCCAAAAGCATTTCCCTGCAAAGCCAGAAATCCACATTCAAGAGGCAACAGCCAAAACGTTAGCCAACATTTTCAAATTTTTCGCTATAACAGACATCGGTCGCCCCCAAACCCCTTTTCTGCATCGTCGGCGGATCGGTATATAATTTGGTCTTCAAAATTAAATCACCCATAACTATTAAAACACTGAATAATAGCGCTAAACTTCTTTAACGTAATTAATTCAATGGCAAACGTTTCCACTAGAAGTCTCTCTCAGCGTCTTCAGTGTGAATTCAATGGCAAACGTTTCCACTAGAAGTCTTTCTCAGCGTCTTCAGTGTGAATTCAACGGCAAACGTTTCCACTAGAAGTCTTTCTCAGCGTCTTCAGTGTCAATTCAATGGCAAACGTTTCCACTGGAAGTCTTTCTCAGCGTCTTCAGTGTAAATTCAATGGCAAACGTTTCCACTAGAAGTCTTTCTCAGCGTCTTGACTTGTTATTTTATACAATTGTCGCATCTCTTCCCTCCAGCCCTCTTCTCAGCTTTTTAAAAAAACATTGTAAGGCTTTTTGTTAGTTTCCTCTCCCTCCCTCTCCTCCTCCCTCTCTCTCTCCTTCCTTCCCTCCCTCCCTCCTCCTCTCCCTCCCTCCTCCTCTCCCTCCCTCCTCCTCCTCCTCCTCCTCCTCTCTCCTCCTCCCTCCGTCTCTCCGTCTCCTCCTCTCTCAGCAACACTTCTTGGATTTTTTCTTGCTGGGCTTGCTGTTGATCTTCACCAGATCTCCTCTCCTCTCCAGTCTGGCCTGCGATGCTTTCTTGGCCCGTAAAACCATCCTCGTCATCCCCATGAACATCTGAAACAAAGCAGCAGCTCCCACAGTTATCAATCACACCACTGCATTTACATATATAGCGCCTTTCATACCAAAACGACTAGATGAGAAAGCAGCGCTGCACGACACAAAACTAAATACAATGTGTACAGAAATGAGAGAGAGAGAAAGAGCAAGAGAGAAAGAGAGAAAGAGCAGAGAGAGAGAAGAGAAGAGAGAGAGAGAAAGAGAGAGAGAGAAAGAGAGAGAGAGAGAGAAAGAGCAAGAGAGAGAGAGAGAGAGAGAGAGAGAGAGAAAGAGAGAAAGAGAGAGAGAGAGAGAAAGCAAGAGAAGAGAGAGAGAAAGAAAAGAAAAAGAAAAGAGAGAGAAAGAAAAAGAAAGAAAGAAAGAAAGAAAGAAAGAGAAAGAAAGAAAGAAAGAAAGAAAGAAAGAAAGAAAGAAAGAAAGAAAGAAAGAAAGAAAGAAAGAAAGAAAGAGAGAAAGAAAGAAAGAGAGAAAGAAAGAAAGAAAGAAAGAAAGAGAAAAAGAAAGAAAGAAAGAGAGAAAGAAAGAAAGAAAGAGAAAGAAAGAAAGAGAAAGAAAGAGAAAGAGAAAGAAAGAGAGAAAGAGAAAGAGAAAGAAAGAAAGAGAAAGAAAGAGAAAGAAAGAGAAAGAAAGAAAGAAAGAAAGAAAGAAAAGAAAGAAAGAGAAAGAAAGAGAAAGAAAGAAAGAGAAAGAAAGAGAAAGAAAGAAAGAAAGAAAGAGAAGAAAAAGAGAAGAGAAAGAAAGAAAGAAAGAAAGAAAGAAAGAAAGAAAGAAAGAAAGAAAGAAAGAGAAAGAGAGAAGAGAGAAAGAAAGAAAGAAAGAAAGAAAGAAAGAAAGAAAGAGAAAGAAAGAAAGAGAAAGAAAGGAGTTTCAGTTCAGAAAAGCGAATATAACAAAGAGACATCAGCAGCAACATTCATTTCACGTCTTTTCTTTGGTTTTTAAATCGTGTTGCACCACGATGTACGACACGTTACAACGAGTAACCCATTCGAAAAGAACACCCTTTAACATAAATGACACGCTAGCGCGGTGCCCCGCTCACAGACTTGAACACGGACGTCTATGGGACAGGACTGGATCCTGGGAAAATGCTGTCAAGAACAGGAAGTTGTCTTTATCAGGGATGCTAATCGCCGCTATCTGCTCTATATTCAAATAAAACATTTTAAAACGAGACTCTGCTCTGTGGCACTGTCCCAAAAAAAAAAAAAAAAAAGGAGAAATTGAATTTTAAAAGATGTCAAACAAACGAGCTCCTATTGGAAGTGACTCTGCAGCAGCAGTTGTTGATGATGCAGAGTTCACCCCCCTAGTCTCTGCGAGTCGCTTTGGATAAAAGCATCTGCTGAATGACTAATTAATAATAATAATAATAATAATAATATTATTTCTTAGCAGGCATACCTTATCCAGGGCGACTTACAATTGTTACAAGATATCACAATATTTTTACATACAATTCCCCATTGATACAGTTGGGTTTTTACTGGAGCAATCTAGGTAAAGTACCTTGCTCAAGGGTACAGCAGCAGTGTCCCCCACCTGGGATTGAACCCACGACCCTCCGTCAAGAGCCCAGAGCCCTAACCCCTAATCTTAACCCCAACCCCCAAATAAAGCATGATTGAAATAAAATTGTCAGTTTTCCGAAGCTGCGCCGTCATTACCTCCTCCACATTGAGGTTCTCTTTGGCGCTGGTCTCGTACAGGGGTACCCCCATCGACTCGCCGAACCTGCGGGCATCCTGCGGGTCCACCTGACTGCGAGAGGGGTCCTCGCTCTTATTACCCACTGGAGAGAGAGAGAGATAGAGAGAGAGAGAGACAGAGACAGACAAAGAGAGGAGGGTTAGAGAGAGAGAGAGAGAGAGAGAGAGAGAGAGAGAGACAGAGACAGACAAAGAGAGGAGGGTTAGAGAGAGAGAGAGAGAGAGACAGAGACAGAGAGAGAGAGGAGGGTTAGAGAGAGAGAGAGAGAGAGAGAGAGAGACAGAGACAGACAAAGAGAGGAGGGTTAGAGAGAGAGAGAGAGACAGAGACAGACAAAGAGAGGAGGGTTAGAGAGAGAGAGAGAGACAGACAGAGAGACAGACAGAGAGAGGAGGGTTAGAGAGAGAGAGAGAGAGAGGTTAAAAATGGTCCAGCTGAGGGTCAAATACTGTGCTTAAGATTTAAAAAAACAGCTAAACTCGCCCTAATTTTTTTTTTTTTTAAAACACGATAGAAAGGTCCGTCTTTCTGCACCTATGCCAATCAGACTCCTATGGCACAGCAGTGTGATCCAGTCCAGGTTTTACTACCAGCTTGATCAGCCCCCAGTGTGTCTAGCTAACAAGCTCAGGTGTGTCTGATTATTAAACTCCTAGTGAAACCAGGACTGGATCACACTGCTGTGCAGCGGGAGTCTGATTCCCATCACTGCTGCACCTGTGCCATCATCTCGCTCATGCTCTCTCTGCTGCTCATGCTCTCTCGCTCTCTCTCTCTATCTTGCACACGCTCTCTGTCTCCCCCTCTCTACCCCCCCTCTCCTCACCCAGTATCTTGTCTGTATCACAGTATCACCCTCTCTCTCTCGTCTCTCCCTCCTCTCTCTCTCTCTCTCCTCACCCAGTCTCTCTCCTCTCTCTCTCTCACTCTCTCTCTCTCTCTCTCTCTCTCTCTCTCTCTCTCTCTCTCTCTCTCTCTCTCTCTCTCTCTCTCTCTCTCTCTCTCTCTCTCTCTCTCTCTCTCTCTCCTCACCCAGTATCTTGCACACGTTGTCACAGTTCTGTCCGATCTCGTTGAGCCACCTCTTCACGTTCACGAATGACTCCGGATTCGTCACGTCGTAGACGATGATCACGCCGTGCGTGTTCCTGTAGTACCTGCGAACACGCCAGCGACACACCATCAACACGCAATTCCACACGCAGGTCTGGAGCGCGTATACAAACGGCAGAATCAGAATACATTGAAAAATATATATATATATATATATATATATATATATAATGTATAATTAATAAAATAAATAAAATTCTGCCTGTTTCTCCACCCCTCCCCCGTCCCCCGTCTGTCCTGCTGATAAAACTGAACAAAAAAAAAAAAAACAGGAAGCGCTATCGCATCACTTCCTGAGTTCCTGCCAGCCTCACTGTGGTTCCCATAGCAACAGCACTCCTGCTTCCTGTTTAATAGGAGAAGGGGCTGTGGGATTTTTTTTTTTTAGGCACAAAAACTGGCTTCTTAAAAAAAATAAAAAACAAAAAATAAATAAATAAATAAATAAAAGGTTTTAAATTGCAAATGTTATTGAACTGTACGGTGCACTATATTCTTATGACTCTCTCTCTCTCTCACGTTGATGTAATCGTGCGAAACCTCTCCTGTCCGGCCGTGTCCCAGATTTGCAGCTTCACTTTCTCCCCGTCGATTTCCACCGTGCGAATCTTAAAATCCACCCCAATCGTCGTGATGTAGCTGCCTGAATACAACAGTAATAATAATACTTTAACTAGCTAGGACTACAGTTCCCAGCATGCTTTGTCACCTGCGGCCACGGCGAGGGATGCTGGGAGCTGTAGTTCTTTATGCTGTGGTCTTGTCTCACAAACGATAGATCATGTAAAGAAAACATCACGATTCATCGAGACACAGTGAATCGGTACAGCATTAGCTAGGACTACAGTTCCCAGCATGCTTTGTCACCTGCGGCCACGGCGAGGGATGCTGGGAGCTGTAGTTCTTTATGCTGTGGTCTTGTCTCACAAACGATACATCATGTAAAGAAAGCATCGCGATTCATCGAGACACAGTGAATACATTGCAAACAGCATAGAAAGTTAGAAACTACTAACATGTTGTTAGAAACTGCGCGACTCTTTGAATAGAGAGATAGGAAGATCTCAAAACATCCCAGAGAGAACGAAGGGGAGGGAAGGTCGCTTGAAGGGGAGGAAACTCTGCAAACAGGAGGAGTCTCTCTTACCTGAGAAGGTGTTGTCAGCGAAACGGAGCAGCAAACTGCTCTTCCCCACATCTAGAGAGAAAACAGACAGACAGACAGACAGTGATACTGGAGCCACTACTCAAAAACACAGAGACAGACAGACAGACAGAGAAAGACAGAGGTACTGGAGCCCCTACTCAAACACAGAGACAGACAGACAGACAGAGGTACTGGAGCCCCTACTCAAACACAGACAGACAGACAGAGGTACTGGAGCCCCTACTCAAACACAGACAGACAGACAGAGGTACTGGAGCCCCTACTCAAACACAGAGACAGACAGACAGACAGAGGTACTGGAGCCCCTACTCAAACAAGGAGACAGACAGACAGACAGACAGACAGACAGACAGAGGTACTGGAGCTCCTACTCAAACACAGAGACAGACAGACAGACAGACAGACAGACAGAGGTACTGGAGCCCCTACTCAAACACAGAGACAGACAGACAGACAGACAGACAGACAGACAGAGGTACTGGAGCTCCTACTCAAACACAGAGACAGACAGACAGACAGACAGACAGACAGAGGTACTGGAGCCCCTACTCAAACACAGAGACAGAAGAGGGAAGAGGGAGAGAGAGCAGGTAGAGACGAGGAGAGGAGAGGAGAGGAGAGGAGAGGGAAAGAGGTGGGGAGAAGGGAGAGAGAGGAATTCAGAATAAAGGAAAAATCATTTATCATGTAAAGAATCATGATTCTTCAATGCAAAGTGCACCAGTACAGTCAGAGAGAGAAAGACAGACAGAGAGAGAGATAGAGACCGATCTTCAATGGCAATGCAGACAGACAGTGGAGCTACAATGGCAATAATGGTTCTGTATTACACTGAGGGGCAATGGTAGCACAAGTATAGGGCAGCTGCAATGGGGCGAGGCTGTCATAGACAGAGTTAAACATACAGATACTGGAAGGACAGACAGATAGCTGGGACGGACAACTAGAAAGACAGACAGAGAGACACTGAAAGACTGACAAATGGATGTACAGAAAGTTAAACATGCAGATAGCTGTTAAACTGATAGACTGGATTAACTGAGGCAGAGCTGGGGCGACCCAGCCCTGAACTGAAACGTCTAACAGGAAGACGCAGCTGTGAAGCCAGGGTGACCCTCGCTCGCTTCCTGTCATTGTGCGGCATCCTGTGACATTAACCCCTTCAGCGCCAGACAGGAAGCTGAGCAGTGCAGTGTTAAACAAAAAACACAGGAATGGGAATCCGACTCCTGTTGCACAGCAGCGTGATCCAGTCCAGGTTTTACTACCAGCTTGATCAGCCCCCCAGTGTGTCTGGGTAACAAGCTCAGGTGTGTCTGATTATTAAACTCCTAGTGAAACCAGGACTGGATCACACTGCTGTGCAGCGGGAGTCCCTGAAACAGATTGAAGAACATACTTGAGTCTCCAATAATGAGCAGCTTGAAAAGATGGTCATAATCTTTGCCAGCCATTCCCATTTCCTCAGAATCCAAGAATATTCCGGTTCCCAAAACATCCAGAAATCAGAAATCCAAGGAATTCTTCCCCTCCCGCTGCCGCCAAGCAAACAAAACAGAATCTTTAAAAAAAAAAAAAATTAACCCAGTCACACGATTTCCAGTTTCTTTAAATTCGCACACAAAAAAAAAAATCTGTGTGTTTGTTTTCCGCAGTGGGATTCCAAGAGGACAGTGGAGAGAAACTTTATCCAGTTGTTTGTAAATCCAACAAATTTCCACTAATCCCAGTAAATCAGGAATATTATCAATAATATTTAAAGTCTGTGTCTCTTACAATCACGTAGAATTCCAATATTATCACAGAATAAATCGTGATTCTCCAAAAGCTGTCAAAAACCTCATTTCTTTCACTGTTCTCTTCTTAAGCAAACTCGATTTCCCACATTTTGTGTCGTTGTTTCTGAATCGGTTTCTCAGATAGATAGATACTGAATGTAACTCTTCAGGAAGAAATCAATACTCTGTTTCTTAAAAAATATATATATATATATTTTATCGATGTTCCTCTCTTCTTTTCCTGTTTTATCCTTCCCTCTTTCTTCAATGACCAGGAATGTTATCTTTCCGTTTCAAAAGAAACATGTGGAATACTCAAAACTCCTGAAAAAACAAACAAAAAAAACAATTATTATTATTATTATTATTATTATTATTATTATTATTATTATTATTATTATTATTATTATTTAGAAGCCAAAACATATCTTAGTATCTTCTTGGGGTATTTTGAGTTTCTGATTGCGTGTTTTTGAAGTTCTGGATGAGCTACCGATAACATCACAAGATCCACTCAACAAACAAACAAACAGGAGGAGAAACACACATTTCCAATATCTCTCACACGCACACACACACACACACACACACACATTACACTGATGAAGGCACTAGAGCCCCAAACGCTGGTCTGCTTGACTCAGTTTAGTTTCAGTAACGCTGATGAAGGCACTAGAGCCCAAACGCTGGTCTGCTTGACTCAGTTTAGTTTCAGTAACGCTGATGAAGGCACTAGAGCCCAAACGCTGGTCTGCTTGACTCAGTTTAGTTTCAGTAACGCTGATGAAGGCACTAGAGCCCAAACGCTGGTCTGCTTGACTCAGTTTAGTTTCAATAACGCTGATGAAGGCACTAGAGCCCAAACGCTGGTCTGCTTGACTCAGTTTAGTTTCAGTAACGCTGATGAAGGCACTAGAGCCCAAACGCTGGTCTGCTTGACTCAGTTTAGTTTCAGTAACGCTGATGAAGGCACTAGAGCCCAAACGCTGGTCTGCTTGACTCAGTTTAGTTTCAGTAACGCTGATGAAGGCACTAGAGCCCAAACGCTGGTCTGCTTGACTCAGTTTAGTTTCAGTAACGCTGATGAAGGCACTAGAGCCCAAACGCTGGTCTGCTTGACTCAGTTTAGTTTCAGTAACGCTGATGAAGGCACTAGAGCCCAAACGCTGGTCTGCTTGACTCAGTTTAGTTTCAGTAACGCTGATGAAGGCACTAGAGCCCAAACGCTGGTCTGCTTGACTCAGTTTAGTTTCAGTAACGCTGATGAAGGCACTAGAGCCCAAACGCTGGTCTGCTTGACTCAGTTTAGTTTCAGTAACGCTGATGAAGGCACTAGAGCCCAAACGCTGGTCTGCTTGACTCAGTTTAGTTTCAGTAACGCTGATGAAAGCTGCTTGACTCTCTCTCAGTCTCCTAGTTGCTTTTTTTTTCCCCTGGAGTTGTAGTTTAGACTCTGAGATAACGATGCAGGCGTGGTTCATGTAAGGATGTTCCACTCAGCAAAACTGCAGACAAAGCACCGACTGTTTAAAAGCAATGCAGCTCCAGATTTATTTGCACAAACTCAGCTTCTAGTCTCTCGCTGTTTGGGAAATAAAACCAGCCAAGACAGGCAGGCAGGCACACGAGAGAGAGAGACACACACACACAGAGAGAGACACACACACTGACACACAGAGAGAGACACACACACACACACACACACACACGAGAGAGAGAGACACACACGAGAGAGAGACACACACACACACACACACACACACACAGAGAGAGACACACACACACGAGAGAGACACACACACAGAGAGAGAGACAGACACACACACACAGAGAGACACACACACACACGAGAGACACACACACGAGAGAGACACACACACAGAGAGAGACACACACACACACAGAGAGAGACACACACACACACACACACGAGAGAGACACACACACAGAGAGAGACACACACACACACACAGAGAGAGACACACACACAGAGAGACACACACACACACACACACACACACACAGAGAGACACACACACACACACACACACACACACACACACACACACACAGAGAGAGACAGACACACACACACGAGAGAGACACACACACGAGAGACACACACACACAGAAAGAGAGACAGACACACACACACAGAGAGACAGACACACACAGAGAGACACA